>OY730194.1:85823885-86218885 GCA_963422505.1 Pseudognaphalium luteoalbum
CACCCATTAAGTTCAACCATACTAACCCGTAACCCGACCCTAATAACTATTCAGGTTAATCGGGTTGATCCGAATAACCCGATTAATTTTTAAAATCCTATACAACCCGACCCTATTAAACTTAACAGGGTTCGGGTCGGGTCGGGGTTTTTTACAACCTTAATTGCTACGATAAATACAAGCGATGACTCGTATAGTCCGTACTTTAAAATGTTCAAAACAATGGACAATGCTTTTCTTGATTAGAGATCCAGGAGGTGGAGAGCTTAAATTACAATATATATATATATATATATATATATATATATATATATATATGTGTGTGTATATATATATATATATATATATATGTATATATATATGTATATAGAGGTGGGTTAAAATGAGAAGGCTAATTTTCGTGAGATCCTGAGAAACACTTCAAAACTACTTTTTAACTATTCGAAACACTTTTTCCTATAAAACTTTTTCAATGATTACTATTAAAATAACTTTTGGAAGCTATGATATAAATATAAATAAAAAGATTAACTTTTTTTTCGAACTTATTTTACAGTCGTTATTGTTGTGATTATTGAAGATAATAACAAAATATAACATGATAATCAAATGTGATTATTCTCTAATATAATGTGATTATCATGTGTTCGAGATAATCACAAATATGGCATGATAATCACATATTATTCATGTGATTATCAAGTTATAAAATGTCATTATTATGAATAAAAAATTTAAAAACATCGAAATTTTTTTTATTTGAAAAATAACTTCTAAAAGTTATTTAAAAAAGAAGTTACGAAGAAAATTTTTATAAAATAACATGTTTTGCATAGTTAAAAATTGATTTTATTGTGTTTCTCACATTCTCACGATAATTAGCCTTAATTTTCGTGAGAACGTGAGAAACATTTCAAAACTACTTTTTAACTATTCGAAACACTTTTTTCTGTAAAACTTTTTCAATGATTACTATTAAAAGAACTTTTAAAAGCTATGATATAAATATAAATAAAAATATTAACTTTTTTTTTTAACTAATTTTACAGTCGTTACTGTTGTAATTATTGAAGATAATCACAAAATATAACATGATAATCACATGTGATTATTCTCTAATATAATGTGATTATCATGTGTTCGAGATAATCACAAAATATGGCATGATAATCACATATTATTCATGGGATTATCAAGTTATAAAATGTCATTATTATGAATAAAAAATTTAATTAAAAATAATTAAAAAAATAATAAAACGTCGAATTTTTTTTATTTGAAAAATAACTTCTAAAAGTTATTTAAAAAAGAAGGTATGAAGAAAATTTTATAAAATAATATATTTTGCATAGTTAAAAATTGATTTAAAGTGCTTCTCACATTCTCACGAAAGTTAGTCTTCTCATTTGAACCTATATATATATATATATATATATATATATATATATATATATATATATATATATATATATATATATATATATATATATATCATTAGGTCCTTGAAAAGTTAATTTAATTAAGCAAACATAATTAAACATATATACATAAAACATAAATGAAATATGCGAACCAACTCCACTTTCATGAGTGCCATAAACACCTATATATCATGCATGCTTTGTATAATTATATCATTTGGAAACTATCGAAATCCTGGTAAATTTGGCCATAACTTTTATTTATTGTGGAACTTGATCGAGCATATAAGAAAAGGCGTAAATATTCGTGAACGGATATTATGCCACAATGTGTGGGTAGCAATTAATGCTTTACCTCGATCAACGTCGATAGAATTAAATTGCATTGCATAATTAATAACCACTTATATTCCCTTACGTGTATATGTCTTTTCCCTGTCCATATCCGTATCATCGAAACTCCAAATTTGACTCCAAGATTATGGAATTCGAAATGCATTAAGAATCTTAATTAATGAATGCTAATCATAGTAACCTTTGATTATATTATTTTATAATAATAATATGAGTGCTCAATGATAGTTTTACAGAGTATTTTTTTTTTCCCACTAACTGATTAGCATTGATGTGAGTTCATAATTTGTAGAAGTGATGAAGTTATATTGTATAAAATGGGAATTGTACAAGTTAAATATATATAGAAAATGTTAGAGTCCTAATCTTAATTTTTTTTCTAAACAAAAAACACCAAAACAATCTATAGAGTGAAGATATAATTTGTTATAAACGTAATGTGATTTTAATTAACTATACAATGGCGTTCTTTTGTTTATATAGATGTACCAAGTTTGGTGTCACCGATCTTGTATCGCTTGCTATTGATCAAATATGTGCATGTTTTACAATCACGCACCGTTTTAAATTAAATGAAAATAACCCTTAGGATCGGAGTACCTTGATGGCACGTGTACATTTCTTGATCGTTGTATCATTGCCGGTCAATTGAATATGTTCTACTTGACAAGTTTTTCTTGTAGTAGCGGATCTTGAACTCATCTTTTGAGGGGGTCAAAATTATTTGGTGCGTAAAACATACTTGAACATATGACATACTGATAAATCTCGATGATCTCGTATTCTCATGTTGTAACAAATAAATAGGATGTCGAACATTAATAATTCAACTTCATGTGAAATAACTTGAAGTTAGCTACGCCTTTAAAATTTGGAAATATGCAAACAACTATTTGAGTTGTATTATTCATCTAAATATATATATAAGTTATACCAGATAAGAATAAGAAATTAAGTATAAAAATGAGACAAAATACTATACATAATGTTTGATTCTTGTTAGTCTCAGCTGGAGTGATATCTATTATCTAATGGTCAAAAAACTAGTTGCTTTAAAAAGACCATTCTTATCAAAAGGTCTTTTAATCTTTTCCAATGAATATAAAAATAGAAGGGTTAGATAGAAGTTTTACAAAACATAGAGGGTGTTAGTGAAAAAAAGGAAAAAGAAAAGTACACATTATACCTCCATGAAAGACCAAAGATGATTCTCATATTTACCTTAATTTTAGCTAAATACTATACACTAACTGCTAAGATTTTTTGGGGGGCATAACCCCTCCCTACCCTAACAAAGATCCGCCCCTGATTTTTTGAATAGTCATATCATGTGTATGTATACTTGTACGTATTGGTTATGTATAATAATTAGAAAGAATAATTGTCAGTATGAAACACTTTTTTGTTATTGATAGTGTCTATATACGATTGTTGGAATGTCACACATCAACTTAATTGTGTTTCAACATTTACATTTATGTGTTGCCTCTTTGGGGTTTGGTTTGTTAATTATTACTATAATGTGGTTTTTAATAATGTATCTTTAAAGCCACTTTCACTATATAAACATATCTCTTTCAATTCAAAATATTTTTGCAATGTCATCAACAAAAATATGTCGACTCAAACGTTAGTCAATAATATAAGATAATAATATAAACATTTGTATTAAGATCATCGTGAAGTAACCCGTAAATTTTGCGGGTTATATTTCAGTTTAAAAATCTTAAACATAAAATATAAAATATAAAATATAAAAAAATCTACATCATATCTAGGTAAATATAGCACAAACTATAGTGATTTTCAAAATTATACTAAGATGTACCAAGTCTTGTATCGTTTTGTTTGTTACTTTCTTTGTTGAATCAAGTTTATTTTAGCTTTAACTTTATTTTGCTCTCTTCTAAAGTGGGAAGCGTATTTAAATAATCCAAAGTGGGAAGAGTATTTGATTTATGTGGTGACCAGATTTTTTGTTTACATAGTTTTCGCAAGCTTTAAAAAATTCCAAGATTCTGTTGGTGTTGAATTTGCTTAATTAGAAAAGAGTGGTGAAGCTTTGCTTATAATGGTTTTATGAATATATTCCTTTTTTTATATATTCTGTTATTCTTTATCTTATTGTTATTATATTAAGAGGCTAAGATAGCTCACCTAAAGTATTATTAGGTTGGGTCAATGAATTATTAATTTTGGGTTTTTCATTACAATTAAATTGTTGAAATCTTAAAAATGATGTTCAAAAACTCCTACTTGATTCTGTTACACATATCTATCTATCTATATTATACTATATATAAGAAAAATCATAAAAGAATCCCCACCCTTAATTTCAAGATAATCCTTTACTAATCAATTTTTAGATCAATCAATGACATCATTTAGGGGTATTTTGTTTGGGCTTATTATGTCTTAAAAAGTGATAGTTGTATTATTCAATAAGATAAAGACTATTAAGATGTTTTGCTAGTTTTTCCTAATTAAGTCTTAACTTAGCTGAAAAACCCCTTATTCAGTAAGCTATTCACAATTGCTTAAAACTTCTAATTGAGACTATTTTTTCCTAACTATCTATATATTAGTGTCTCGCATGAATGGATTTCATCTGTTTAGTTTATGTGTAAATCAATTTTTGTTTCCTTTTTGGTTCATGTATTTTAGTTTTCTTTTTAGCCATGACAATATATTCATTAAAGTTATTTTTGGTTTCTAAAACGTTGCATCGGAACCTCTTGTAATTTTCCTTTTTGTTAAGTGGAGTCGATTGTAACTCAATGTAGTATTCATGCAATTTGTGTCACGCAATAAAATGGTTAAACACGTGTATTCAGATGTTTGCACTTTTTATTTATCAAACGATCTTAATATTATGTATTCAAATTTAAGCTGCTAACTCTTATTATTCAGAACTGGTTTTCAGATTCAGCTTTTAGTATTCAGAAAAAATAAAAAACCCCTTAATCTATTAATTGTGTGCTAAAATACTAATATGCCCTTGACTAATTTAAATTAACATCCTCTAATCTCTTTTATTTGTCGTAATACACCCTTCATGTTTTGACTTAATTTCAAAATATATAACCACCTTTATTGCATATAAATAATAATAACGAACATTTTTGATTATTCAGTGAAATAGTAGTCTTAGCTTTCTCGATTGTTTTACTCTAATATCACAACTTTACTTTTACATTTTTTGTTATGACACCCTTTTTGTGTCTATTCTTTTTTTAAGTGTGCTTTATAAATTACAACTATGCACGTTCCATCGTAGTCATTTTATGTTCGTTTATTATGCACCTTTTGTTTTAAAGTTGCCGTTTCAATTTATTTATTACTATATAAATTAACGGATTCAATCGTGAATTTTGTTGTCAATCTAGATTTCAATATACAATTACTTTCTTTTTACTAATTACAACCGGCCCTTATTTTGAAATGTTGTTACTCCCTCCGTCCCAATTTAATTTGTTGGTCTCGTTTAGCTAGATAAATAGATGACTACTTAACACAGTTAATTGTAGAGGGGGTGAATACAATTATTCAAGTTTAAAGTAATTTTATTGATTGAATCAAAATAATACTTTACAACAATTACTTGCGGAAGAGAAAAGACACACTAATCTAAGTAATTGTTACTTGATGACAGATTTAAATATAACAAGTCACTCAGCCTGAGGCGCTGATGACCATCAGTGATCTCAATACAAGTGTTGGCAAAAAGTTCACTGACTAACAGGAGTGGCTGCTATAGATCAAAGGTTATATTTAATGCAGTTCAAGGTGTATTTAATACGGTTGTTGATTTGAGTATTTATAGGCATAAATCCTCAATATTATCTTAGAGATAATATGTTTAACCGTTTTAATAATCTTTAAAGATTTGATAGGTATGGTTGAAAAATATCAAATCTTTAATTACTAAT
The DNA here is from genome assembly GCA_963422505.1 of Pseudognaphalium luteoalbum. NCBI lineage: Eukaryota > Viridiplantae > Streptophyta > Magnoliopsida > Asterales > Asteraceae > Pseudognaphalium > Pseudognaphalium luteoalbum. Next base: position 85,829,590 of record OY730194.1, read on the forward strand.
ACATGGGGAAGGTGTTTTAAATATAATAATACATTTTTACAGTAAAAGTATGGTACTTTTTCTGTAAATGAAGTTTTGTTGACTTCATGTATTATTGTACACCGGTTATACGGCTATTGTCCACCTTGTAGAATACGTCTTCTAAAGTGCACAGGTATCTGTCAGACCCATGCGCTTACTCAAGGAATAGTTGTTGGAGTAGTTAGGATAACTATTGATCTTCTACTTCAATCAGAAATCTTCTATCTATATCTTTGGTCTTTGACTTCAGATATATGTGTTAGTGTCTTCCAGCATCTATGAATAACTTGCCAAGTCTTTAAGGATGATCAGTGTTGAGGAGAAGCTGATGAAAGTTTGCAAGTTATAAGGGACGTTGTTACACATGCAGCGAGACCACAGAGATAAGGGACGCTGAGTATGCATCAGCGTTCAAAGCAAATATTTTGTCATACATAAATCATAGAGGCAGGGTCAGTGACCCAACAATCTCCCCCTATTTATTTATGACAGAACAAGTTTTCTACTAGCAATCTATTGATAAGACTCTACATATTATGCATAAATAAATAGCAGAAATTAGATAACTTTGATTATATATCATAATCAAAAGTTTTACAACTGAGACACTATGACATTACATTTTCATATTGTTGCTTGATTTTTACATATGAGTTAGTAGTGTCTTGAGCCATTCTCAGTCTTAGTTCCTCATCGATTAGCTTCAAAAATTCTTCATCAGCATTGCTTGACCTTCCTATGAATCTAACAGCAGCAAGATGCTCTGTCTTGGCAATGGAGATTTCAGAGGCCCTTTGAAAACTTTGATTTGTGATGGGATCCAAGTAGAACATTCCAAATTATGGACTTCTGATCACCCTTCCAGGCACAAAATGGACACCGGTAGGAAGAATATGGTTTGTTCCTTCACAGTCAGGTAGAAAACTCATTTTTTGAAGCATCTTTGTTTGTTTCAGCATGTCTTCCTTGGTTGATTTCTTGGTAGTTCTTCTGCTAGAGCTGGTGGAGGAACCTTTGAGCTCAACTTGAGGATGAGAGAGAGGTAGTTTCAAGGTCTTTTCAGCTTCATTTAAGTCAGCAAAGATTTTATCTAACAGCTGTAGCAAGACTTGCTTGTAAGAAGTTGAGCTGTTTTGAATGCAGGTATAGATCTCACAGATTTCAGAGAAGCCCAAGGTCGTCTTTATCTTTGATAAGGTAACAATGTCAATTGTGTTCTTATCTTCTCTTAATAGTTCCAAGTTTTTTCTTGCTTGCTGAGTTTTAAAGAATCATAGAGCAACTCTGACAATCTTTTGTGGAAATCTTCTGAAGGAGATGAACTTCTGTATGAACTTTATTTGTTCATTCTTATTTTTGAGATTTTGTGCTCCCTGTTTCAGTACCTGTTCTTGAATTTTTAGAGCATTAGTACCTTTCTTTTTAGCCTCAGATTCCACTCCAGTCTTCAGCTCAGAAATCAGTTTTTCAGTTTCAGCAGCTTTCTCTCTTTCTAGTTCCTTTGCTTTTTCTTGAAGATAAAAATAAGAATGAACAAATAAAGTTCATACAGAAGTTCATCTCCTTCAGAAGATTTCCACAGAAGATTGTCAGAGTTGCTCTATGATATTTTAAAACTCAGCAAGCAAGAAAAAACTTGGAACTATTAAGAGAAGATAAGAACACAATTGACATTGTTACCTTATCAAAGATAAAGACGACCTTGGGCTTCTCTGAAATCTGTGAGATCTATACCTGCTGATGGAGGAGCAGCAGGAACCTTGGAGATCAACTCAAAGACCATTCGTATGAGAACCTTTTTCAGTACCTCTAGGTGTCCCCCAAGATGTTTGAAGGCAACCATGGTAGCAAGTTGAAACCCCCTAACATCACTAAGCACTTCCCGATCATCAGTGGTGAATCGGGTGTCATTCATCATTTGTTTGATCTGTGCCTCAAATGTAGTGACACTGGAGATGATTGACTCAATCTTGGAGGGAACAGGGTTAACGGCAGCTGTCACTTCTTCAACCTTAAATGCAAGATTTTGAAGCTCTTTTGCCAGGTTGGAAGGAAGCAGTCCCCATAGCTTTTGTACTTCACTCACATACGCAGTGGTGGATTCTTTGAATGATGAAATGATGGGGGTACTGAGTGATTGTACTTCACTTCGAAGCGTTGAGAGTTCAATAGTAAGTGATGCAACCTTTTGATGTAGTTCGGTGAAGGACTTTTCAGTGGCCATCATTTGATATTTTTGTGTAAAGGACTTTTCAGTGGCCATCATTTGATTTTGTTATATGGATGCCATTTGATCAAGCTTTTTCAAAATCTGGTCAAGACCACTATCAGGTAGTGGAATTGAGTGATGAGTTGGTGTATGAGGTGGTATATGAGGTGGTGTATGAGGTGATGTGTTGTGGGGTGATGGTTGTGATGGAGGAGGTGAAGACTGTGTAAATATATATACAAAAGGTGAAACAGGTCGAAAGTGATCATAGGTGATGTTGGTTACTTGATAATCAGATTCAGAGCCCGCGTCTGATTGAGTCTCATGCACAATATCGGGAAAGATGTTGTCTGTCTCTGTTGTTGAGCCAGAGAGGTCATTGATGTTGATAGCATCTTCGAAAAATGCAGTGGTGACTTCAGTGGGCATTAGACCATAGTGAGAGAGCCCATCTAAGTAGAGATTTGCAGCATCAGTTTCCTCTTGGTCTAAAGGGGATATTTCCATAATCACTTCATATGTCACACTAGCGGTAGATGTTTCTTTCGGTGCCTTGGAGCGTGGGCGTCGAGGAATGTGGGAAAGGACTGATGCTGAAGGATTAGGTACCGTGATTTCTGTTGGAATAGTGTCCAATATCATAATTAATTGGTAAGTACATTATTAAAAGTGAAGTCCTTTTTGGGTCGCCCTCAATGAACAGTAAGAGAAATATATAGAGAAATAATATTAATTGAAATTAATATTATATTTAGTTTATTAATTGGAAATTAAGTAGAAACTAAAAGATATTATGAAAGCATGATCCAACCGCCGTATGGAAGTTTCATCCGGCGGATGGATTTGAAAAAAACGGTCAGGTGGTGGAACGGCTGGAAGGGTTTTTATGGAAACATCATCCATTCGCCGAATGGAAGATCCATCCGCCAGATAGATGTCTGTCCCACATCAGGTGGATAACAAAACATTAAGCCTCCCTCTCCCCTATAAATAGGGACCTACCCCTTTGCTTTCTAGTTACACCTTTGAATTGAATAGTTTTTCAATTCTTCTTCTCTCTTTCTTATTCCTGCTCCTTGTAAGAGTTTTGCGATCTAGAATCGTGACCTTAGGAGATTTAGGAATTCTCTTAGTTCTTTTGGGTGTGAGCCATTAGAGGTGTTCTAGTTTGGGCACTCGCTACCAAGCAAGAAGGTTCTGCTAGTTCGTCTACGCGCGAGAAATTGTTTTCTCAAAGGTTAGTATTATTCCTCTTTATCTATTTGTTTTATTGCTTTTATTTATTCAAGTTAAGATCCCTTAGGGTTTAGTTTCCTAATTACCATAGATTAATTTTGTTATTATTCCGCTGCGCATATTAATCTAGTTAGGGAATAGAAAACCCAACAGTGTTATCAGAGCCTTAGCTTGATAAATACTAGCATTTAATTATCTGCAATAGTATGTAGGTAAAGATAAATTGGAAATGAAATTGTCTAAATTGGTAAAATGAATTTACACTTTAGACCCTATATATTATAAATATGTTTAAAATATACCCCTAAATTTTTTTATGTTTTAAAATAGAACCGTAGACTTTAAGAGTTTAAAGAGAGACGTTACATATATTATGAGCTATAAGTATATGTATCATTAAAGTTAAATACATTGTCAGTCAATTGATGAATTGGATCACCCATAGTGAACAAACTATAAGAGAGGTATTCTCTACTTCTTTGTGCGTTCAATGGAGCTGCCGAGGACTTTGATAGGATGATGTTAAGATCAAAAGTATGACCTAAAAGTACTAAAACAAAATCCAGTTCTAGATACTATAAAATGTGAATAGTATGCTAACCCATGAAAACCGCACATCTTTCGTATGGTATGTTAATGGAGCGTGTGTGGTTTACCGGCACATTAATATGAGAACATGTTGAGAGGTGATGTGGAACTCGCGATTCTTGAGCTGGGGACCATGCGGGTTTTGCATGGTTAAGTTCACCATCTTGTTCATGATCCTCGGCATACCAATCATGAATGGTAGATGAGCATATCCGAGATTAACATGCCGTTGATGGAAATGGATAAATCTCAAAAGAACTAGGAATTTCATAGAGAATGAAATTGACAAAATAATTTTCTACCTAAAATAAATTCGTGATATGATTACGGCAAACCTCTTCATAAAACGAATCTAAAATATAGATCATATTCTTAATTTTGTAATTGGGTAATTAATTAAGGAATATTCAAACTAACTAAAATTGTTTATCCTATAGATGTCTTCTACAAATGGTAATCCTCCCGTCCCCAATTCCGCACACAACTCGAAGTTCTCACTTCTCTCAGTTCTTGGAAGGGAAAGACTAACTGGTCCAAACTATATAGATTGGATGCGTAACCTAATGTTTACCTTGAGGTACGAGAATAAGGAGTATGTTCTCAATGAGCAGATTCCCGTGATTGATGAAAACTCAACCAAGAGGAGATTGAGGCACACAGGAAACATTATGATGATGCGAATAAACTGTCTTGTATCATGGCATGCTCCATGAGCCCCGAGTTGCAAAAGACTTTTGAGAATACTTGGGCTTATGAAATGAACCAACAACTTAAGGAAATGTTCCAGGCAAAGGCGGGCAAAGAACGCCTTGATGTGGTTAAGTCACTCATGGCTTGCAAACCCAAAACTGGAGCATCTATCTGTGCTTTCGTCTTGGAGATGAAAGGGTACTTTGATAGGTTGGGATCATTGAATATGATGTTTGACACAGAGTTTTCCATTGCCATAATTTTGTCCTGTCTGCCAGCTGTCTACAATCAGTTTGTAATATCATATCAGATGAATATGAATGAGAGAGAAGGCTCAATAATAGAACTCCATAATTTGCTGTAAACCGCTGAGCAAGGAATCAAAAAGGATGATGTGTCCTCTAGCTCAGCAGCTCCTGTGTTGGCAATTGGTCAAACTGCAAAGAAAAGAAAGAGGTCAAATTGGAAAGCAAAGACTACGAATGGAAAGTCCAATCGTTGGTCCAAAAGAAAGACTGATTCTGATATTGCACCAGTGAATGATCCAAAGGAAGCAGTGTGCTTTTACTGCATCACTAAGCGGCACTGGAAACGTAGCTGCCCGAAATACCTGAAAGACCTTGAGGATGGAAAGGTCGGAAAGCGTGTTCACTCAGGTATGTTCATGATCGAACTCCATAATACTACAACTTCTAATTCGTGGGTTCTGGATACAGGGTGTGGTACTCACATTTGCACTGTATTGCAGGGTCTAAAGGAAAGTAGGAAGTTGAAGCATGGGGAGCTTAATCTAATCATGGGAAACAGAGGAATCACGCCTGTACCGAGATTGGAAAGTATGAGCTCGTGCTAAACTCTGGAGTTAGGATAGATTTGAACAATTGCTGTTATTGGTCAGAAATGACTAGAAACATTATTTCATTTTATGCTTTGTTTAAGGATGGTTACCGATTTTCATTTGACAATGAGATGTTGATATTTTAGTTTATTTAAATAGTTGTTTTGTTTTTAAAGCTTCTCCTTACAATGGCGAATATGAAAATGTTGAATGTGTTAGCAATTTGATTTTAAATGTTGATTCATCTAATGAGCTTGATAAATCCAAATTGTGGCATTATCGTCTTAAGCATGTAAACAAGAAACGCATCGGCCAACTCCAAAAGGATGGACTGTTGGAATCATTCGACCTCAAATAGGATGAAGTATGCGAATCTTGTTTTTTGGGAAGGATGACTAAATCATCATTCACCGGGTCGTGTGAAAGAGGTGAAGGATGTCATCACCCCAATTCGTCGGTTGGATTTTATCCCGAATCGTTGCTCCGACCGCAAAAGAGATGGACGAGCAGGGAAGTTTTAATAATTATATTTTGCTGGGCTCAAACTATGCTAGCTACCTACCTTGTGGGTAAGGTGGCAAGTATAACTCGAGTGTCGTCCAAAATCGGAACGAATTGAATTGAATTGAAACCTACCAAAGATAACTTGACAATAGGATGGGTTTAGAAACAAGGTAGGTATGGGTTGGGTTTTATCTAACCTAATCTAATAACAGGAATTTAAAATGCAGGAAAGTAAACGAGAATATAAGCAGCAGGTAAAGAGTGATTGCTGAAACTTCGATGATTAAGGTTTCAGGATGATATCCATTATATTGATGATAGGTGATTACTCTGGTTAAGAATCTTCTAAACAGTCGGTGTAAACACTAGGACCCTACGTCTAGGTGTAACCCTAAAGCATATGTCACTGAATCATAGTCTATCCTGATTCTGGTCAGATGGGACTGTCTTCACACCCACCTCAACGTCTCTTTCGGAGACTAAGTGACCCTCTGATTGGGGTTAAGGAATAAGACAACAGTCCACAACACTGACTTTTCTTAACACCTATGTCTATTCAATTTTAACAGAGTAATATTGGTTGTATCCTGAATAAGTTAAACAATCGGTTAAGTAGAGATTAGGGGTTTTAAGCATCTGGGAACACAACCGGCATCCTTTCTTTCATTTCCTAACTCATATTTTATCTGATTAAGTTCTAATACTTCCGTCATAGATTAGACCCTCCTTTGCCATCGGTTGTTCATCCCTAGGTATGTGTACAATGTATAGTGTCCTTATTTTCCATAGTACTCTAACCCTAGGTATATCTACGGTGTTTTAAAGACCTATTATATCTTTACACAACTTTATAACCAGAGGTAGTTTAACGGTGTACTATAGCATTTTCACGGCTTAACAAGACCTAGACCCGTGTCTTGAAGGGTTGCTTCCAGGTAATCCACGGTGAGATAGACCACCGGCATTTCCTTGGCTTCCACGTATTTGTACTCTACCAGTGGTATTTCCAACGCTATACCGAGTATTATGCCGTATTACGGTGATCCCACAGTTTCATACAAACAGGAGATAACTATGTATTCGTAGTTAGGGTTGATCAAATCCTATCCTAAGGCAACAGTCACGTGAGAGACCAAAAAGGGTGATTAATTAAGTCTACATCCAGGATAAATCTAAATATGTATACAGCATAACAACTACCAATCATATATAAGATATATTAATTAAACATTATCCCTAATCTTAACATCTACATTTCAACAATCACATATTAATCTGCTAATCAGCAGGGCAATAATCATAAATCGTACTGAAATAATATGCAAAGTAAACATTATAACAGTAAGAGAGTAAGATAATATCACTGGATTAGAAGAGTAATACTGAGGATTACAACAATCTGACTTGAATAACCTTGCTACAGCTTGATTACCCAATTACAACTTTCCTCTAGCTCTAACCACTACTTATATCTCTCTAGTTCTCTCGAGGAGAGAAACTAGAGAGAGAAACTAGCTAAACTAATTACAAAACAAAAGAAAGTATTCTAGAGAGAGAAAGTAGAGAGAGATGATTTGTGAATGAGAGGTGTGTTGAAATTTGAAATGGAGCCTTGTATTTATAGGAGAAGTCTAGGACTTGAGGTACAAGTCTTTAAGCATCAAGAACAAGCACCAAAGCGTCAAACGGGGCAAGCGAACCAAAGGGGGTCAAACGGCACCTCATAAGCTAAACACCCCCGTATACGGAACCCTAAGGGCCGTATATGGCACCTAGGGTACCATATACGGTACCTAGTGCCAAGGGGGGGGGGTTGGTGCTCCATTTGCCCTCCATTGACTTCTCGGTTGCTTGGTTCGTCCGTATCTTCTTCGTTTGGAGTCCGTTTTGCTTGATTCTTGCGTCGTTGGATTTGTTTTTCCATTACGCTTCTAATGACACTAAGTTTCCCAAATCTGGAGGTGTTTGACTTTTGCGTGTTCCGGATGACGATCAGCGGGCTTCCAGACTGTACATCTTCTTCGTTCTTTACTCGTTTCTCTTGATTCTTTCACCTCCGATCTTGGTTTTTCCTATGGAATCATAAAATATGAATTAAGATCTAATTTAATAGGATAGTCAAGAATGGAATATTTAAGGTGATTGTTTTTACCTCGGTTTGCGTATAAATTAGATGTTTTAACTTATTTTTGTAGCAACGCCCGTATTTAGACTACCTTGGTGATTTTTGATGATAAATGATTGTTTTGAAATGTTTTCACCAGAGAATAGTCCAAAAAGTGCGGAAATAAGTACTTAAAAATATGACTTTTTGAGTCACATCAAGTATCCCACACTTAAGCGTTGCTTGTACTCAAGCAACAACTCAGTTGTGTCCCGTGAAAACATTTTATAGTTTTGGGTGAGTTGAAACATTTCCAAAAAGCTGCCACTTTGTCATATGGGAAAATTATTTAGAGAACACATGGAAAGTTAAAAATGATCCTTTCAGAAATAAGAATTGACTTTCCTAGGCATACTTTCCAAATCTCGTGATCTTGAAGTATACATGACTAGGCGATCTCACTAAGGGTGGTCACTCAATTAACTCAGAGTGTATTGGGTTTCCTATCAATCTAGCACAATCGAAACCGCTCAAATAGCCAGTCATGCAGCGCTCATCATCATAAGCTTGGTCGAGAATCGGATCTCCACCACTTAGGAAGAGGACGGCGCTAATTATCCCAAGACATTCAAGTGGGTTGTAATGTTTGTGAGGGTTAAGGGGTATGGATAGTGGTGATTTTTGGTTGAAGGGGCTGCTTATCTCAGTCATTCTAAGAATCATGAAAAACTTATTGTAGAACAGAGAAGATAGCTACTGGTATTTCATCGGATCTTTCTTTGAAGGATTGATACTTTGAAGCACTTAGCTTTATTTTCTTTTCTTTTTCTTTTCTTTCTTTTTCTGCTTTTTATTTTCTTTTCTTTCTTCAGAACTTCTTTGCCAGAGAACTTCCAAGGATATTTTTTATTTTCCTTCAGAAATCTCTTCTTTCTTATCACAGACTTCTTTGAGTCTTTTTTTCCGGTGCCAATTTTTCATACCCTTGATTTTCTAATTTTGGTGAACACGGAGGAGTAGATCAATTCAGAAAGAGATTCTTCAAGATGTTTTTCATAACCTCAGAAATTCCAAGATAAGTTGTTGGGAATTTGGGAAGAGTGGTTAAAGATGTAGGGTTTTTAAGAAACGAAAGATTTAGGCTCAACAGGGTTTTCTAGGCAGATCATCGATACTAAAAATGAGTATCGGAAGGGTTTTGGGCTTGAAAAGGTATGTAAAAATGGGTTAAATCCTAAGGAATGTCGAGATCATCTAATTGCACCTATACTGCGTACGGTACTCTCCAGTGTGGTCTCGAAGCGTATGTCAGGAACAAGTTCTAATTTAGAGATACTTGCATCGGCACACACAAGAAATGAACAATGTAGCATTTAAAATGAATGCTTTTAAGGCACAAAACCTCACTGCAAATTAGGGTTTATATAAGACTAGCCACGCTCCTTAGATTGTTAATACTTATTTAAGAAATTTCTACCTTATTTTCCTCAATATTTCTGAATACCTAACTCACATTAGAAATGGTTCCTCTTTGAAAGATATCGTAACTCAAAAATAGTAAGGCTAATCGGATGATTTCGCTCATACTTTATTATTTTTTTGTTTAAAAAGTTTTGAAAATTTTGAAAATTTGAGGAACATTTTCCGAGTAAAGCTATTCGGACATTAAAATCAGTAAATATCTAATTCAAGGTATTCTATACCTACTATCCCACACTTAGAGGAACATTATCCCTAATGTTCTCTTGAGTTGAGATTATATTAGAAAATATAATCCCACACTTAGAGTTTGAACATATAGAAAATGTTTCTCAAGTGTTTGGTTTGGGCTGGAATCCCACACTTAGTGATAAGTTTAGGATAGAGTATAGATTACTTTGCATTCCTAAGCTAACAAAATGAATCAATTTATGAAAACGAAGTGAAAGGAAAGAAACTCCCCAAATGATAATTTAACGTTTAGATGCGAGAGTTGAATATTTGAAGATCTTCATTAAGAGTGATTCAGCTTCGTATGTCCTAATCTGGTGCACGGTGTTTCCTTCTAGGCTTAGCTAAGAGTCGTTCCATAATGTAAGTGGAAATTCTTATTAGTGAATTTCACACTTTTTGCGATTTAAGATTTGGAGATGATTCTGGCTAAGGCGTCTTGTAGTGTGGGTAGTGATCCCACACTTAGATCTTTGAAGAGTTTGAGGGTTTTCAGCACGTGCGAGTTTCAGAAGAAGATAGACCAAGACTCCTCTCCTGAGAAGTGTGTAAGTTCCGCGGCCTGCAGGTGTGTGCTTCTTGGTTGTCTGCCTTTTGCTTCACGATTTCGTCTTTTGAAAGCTCATCATCTCGTGTGGGCTCATTTTTCATTCATCATCACACATTCAATCACTTATTCTAAATAAAGAAACAAACATAATAAGTAACTACGATAAACATAATATAATAAAGCATCAACCATATAGGTTGATAAATATCCCAAAAGTTTTAACCAAGTGCAAGATTGAGATCACTGTAATCAATACAATACAGAAGTCAGTGATATGAAATATAAATCACAAGATAAATAGTCTAGAATGGAGGATCCTCTACGGGTATGTCATCATGCTGAGTGGGAGGTCCTGCGACTGACTGCTGTCCACTGGATACTCTCTGCTCATCTGGAGGTAGTAATCCTCTCTGAATCAATATCTGCCAGAGAGTCATCGCTGGAACTGCCATCACATCATCATAACCAAGTGCGAGCATGTCCTCAGTGGTGACACCTACCATCTGTAACATATCAAGGTAAAGCTACCTGAGGGTGCTCTCAGTAGAAACCTGATCTGAAAAGATGGGGTCCAAATCCAAGTAAGGGCCGATGCTACTAGTGAATAACGCATCGGTACCAATGTAGAGTAGATCTGGTCTATATGATGTGCTAGCTCCTGGATGCTCGTCATGAGTGGGAAGGGGTATAGTCGGACGAGGCAATGATGCCTGCTGATGGGCTGGTGATGGTACATAAACTGAGTAAACTCTAGCTGTACCAGATGTGGATCTATGAGTGGGTAATGGTGCGGAGTATGTGGTAGGTCTATATGGATGTGATGGTTGAGTGGAGGTATGTGGATGTGGTGGCTGAGTGGAGGTATATGGATGTGTTGGGGGAAAGGTAGTGTATGGGCGAGTGGTGGTATGGGTAGCGGGTGGTGGTGGTGGTCCACATCTGTATAAGAAGTGCTCAGGCTCAGGTGTACCCTGTCTCCTAGCAGTCAGAACCTGTTGATCACAGATAACCTGTAAAGCATGTAATAGATAGTACTGAGTAAGAGGAGTGACCGGATCTGAATGACGAACAACAGCGTGAGTGGGTTGTGATGGTGTCTCTGTTCCTCGTGCTGGCTCAGGTATCTCTGCTGCTACTGGTCTCTCAGGCAGGGGACCAACATCTCTGTCCACTTTAGTCGCGCGCTTCCTGGTTATGAAGCATCCAGGAATGGGCTGCCGAGTATGATACCACAAGCACTATCTCTCAGGTCCCTCATCAATCATCCTGATCAACTTGCAGTACTCAAGGTCAAACGGCTGCGAACTAGCGTGATGGGTATAATCCTCACAGTGACTGTCAGTGAGAATCCCCATGCCATGTAACAATCTAGTGATAATGGTTCCCATGTATACGTGGCGCTTATCCTCTCTCTTCTCCTTCCACAACCTATCTGCTATGATGTATGCGACATTCAGGTTTCTCTTCATCATGATCGCATCCATAAACTTGAGTTCATCCGATGTAGCGGGTCCAGCGTCTCTCTTTCCAAGAATGGTGCAGCAAAGGAGCTTGTGAAGAATGTGGTGAGCTGGTTGGGTCATGCTGGAGGCTTTAACTCCACTCCTAAAGTCTATTCCTGACAAGTCTCTCCAAATCTCTTTGTGATCCCGTGATGGTAAACTCGAGATAGACTGAAAACTGCTTGTGAACCACTCAGAGTCGGCCTGTGATCGGGTATAGAGGCCAAGGTATACCGCGAGATCTCCAACGGTCATATGATATTTCTTCCCATGGTACCGGAAAGTGATCTTCTTTTTGTCCGTAATGCCTAGTCTCTCACGGAACTCGTAGGTCATAATAAACTCGGTGACAACCTCTCGGTAGATAGCCTCGTCGATAGAGAATAAGTGAAAGAATGCGACATGCTCCTCGCCATCTACGTCATATCTGATCAAATCCTCTAAATCCTCTCTAATCCTCAACCGTCTCATATCCGGCCATATGATGACTCTGTTTGACCCTAAATATCGTCCCATCCATTTCTCTATGTGCTCGATGTTTTCAAGGACCAAAGCAAGCTTCCTCAATGAAGGGTTCGATAGATCCATCTGTAGCAAGAAAATGAGAGGCATGAGTTATAATAAATTGCTAAGTACATTTCCAAATTTTAAATAAAAGTTGGAAATGCAGGCTTTAAAATATGGATATATCCGTAATTTATCAAGACTAAACCTAGGCCTAACCAATCCTCAATCCGCAATTTTCACAACCATTAGTGTCTAACCTATTCCAAGGGTATTAAAGCTATAATAATACTAGTGTTTAATCTAAGAGAACTTATCATTTCAAACAGCTAGCAAGTATTCTTACTTTCATTCATGGCAACTTAATCTAAGTGAGCATGAGGTTTGTAAAAACCATGTAATTACCTCAAATATATCAAGTAAACCAATAAAAGAGCATAAACCAATTTATTCATGCAAATACCATGCGGTTGAAGACACGTGTTAACTTATTCGGTTACTTTTAACGATTTTGCAAGATTTAGAGATTTTGATAAATGAATGACGGTAGCTTACGTGTGATGGTCATATTAAAAATATTCAACACTTTATTAATTAAGGTGGTGAATAATTAAAATAATCAAGGACCAAAAGCTAACTAAGGATTTATTGAAAATCTAATAAACTTGTCATGATTTAATTAACGCAAGCACCATTTGAAAATTGAAAATTTTGAAATAAAGTATGATACTTGGTTAATTTCAATCACAACATGCCTACTTTAACTTCCAATAATCCAAAAGATCATTCATAATAAACTAGCAATCATGTAATCATGTTAATGAAATCATACTAAGCATGAATTAATCACAACAAGTCAAAACAAGCTACTAGTTACCAAAAGTCAACAAATCAAGCAAGTTTGACCACTAAAGTCAACACTTGAAATCAAAGTCACAAATTATCAAGTAATCTACTCAATCAAGCATGAAATCATGTTAAGCAACTATGCAAGAACACTTTTAAACCATAAAACACAAGTTTTCACCATGTATTTCATAGATTTAAGTTTGAAACCCTAACTTTTTAAAAGTTAATGAAATTTAAAGATTTGAGTTAGGAATTACCTTGCAAGTGATGAATTGATGTTATGTATGCAAGAGAGATGATAAAATGAAGAACTTGAAGCTTTAAATCATCAAAAATGGTGGAAAAATGAGGGTTTGGTGATGGGGGGTTTGGGCTGTCGGTATGGGGAAGAAGAAGGGGAGAGAAATTTGACTTTTTGACCCTTTTATTTGGTAGTGAAACACTTCTTCTTGGTTTAAATATGTTTCGGTTTAAAACGCGAAAGATACGATACGTACGATTGGTTTTCGAAAGGTTTTAAGATATTTTACAAAGTAACCAAAAGCAAATACGAATTTTTATAAAAAAAATTCGCGAATTAAAATTGTGTTTTAAATTGCGCGGGAAAGGATATTTGCGTTTAAATGAAACGAGTTTATTTAAAACGAAACAATGTTTTTGTGTACTTCAAACTTTAAAACAAATCATAATTAATTTACCAAAATTTTAAAATTAATACTTTGTTAAATTTTTCTGAAAAGTTCGAACTTACGCGAATCGCGCGAGTTTAAAGTTTAAAGAACGTTTTCTTGGTTTTTGAACGAAAGCATTAAAATGATAAATTAATTTAAACTAAAACTAATGCTAAGTAATATTAATTAACCTAGATAAGCTTGGGGTGCCTCCCAAGAGCGCTTTGTTAAAGACGAAAGCTCGTCCATATCAGACATACTGGGTTTACCTGATAGTGTCCGAGACGACACTTTTGGGTACGATTGATGCTTCAGATAGAGACAAGGTATAGCGAGAAATAAATGTACCTCGGAGAGCTCGGATGACATAGTAAACTAAATCATCAGGGTTTATGTAATACCGTTGAAATTTTGTTAAGAATTCTCGCTTCTCCTGATCGAGTTGTAAAAATGCATCGACAAAGCGATTAAATTCTCGTTTCACCTTTTTCTGGTTTGAAATGTCATCCCTGAATCCTGTATCTAGATAAGATAGATCAGAGAGCAGTTGTGACAGTAAATTCACAAACACCGTTTCCTCAGAAGAATCAGGGTTTCCGTAAGTAGTGTGAACTGCTTGCGAAAGTTCTCTGATATAGATCTTCTGTTGGTTAGTAAACGGAAATTTGGTTTTTTGGAATAACTGGATTAGCTGGATGTGGATTTGTTTCCTTTTTGCAAAGAAAGCAGCGTCCAAGGCTTCTTCAGTTGATTCAGGAAAAATTGCTCTAAGTTCGTTAGTTAAATAAGTAGCAGGATCAGCAAAGAATGGAATATCTGCAAGAATCATGCCAGAATTTATAAGGCTTCTTTCTATCCAAATTTCAAGCTCGTCAATCAGGGCCGCAACATAACAATTTATCCTAGGTAGTGAAACAGAGGAATAATCGGTACTGGCAAGTAAATCCATTAAAAAGATCTAACTCTGATGTTAACAATAGCTCGGTTTTTCTACTGTGGTTAGCACAGAGAAGTCTAATTATCCTATCAATTTCAACAAAGGTCTTTATATGCTCATATGTAAAGGGAAAATCAGATATTTTAAGATATTTCAGAAAGTTGGCATGAATATCTATCCTCCTGTTAGGTTTTAGAGAATTTCCTAAGTGAAGGTCGGTCTTTGATTTGGGTAGATGATTCCTAGATCCAGTGTTTAGTCAGGTTGGTGTTTCTATCCTAAGTTCAGTCTCAACCTGATATTGGAGACACTCTTCCTCAACTACACTTGAATAAAGAGTAGTGGGGTGGGCTCGCAAAATATTTGGGAGATCGTACTCAAAGTATTCATCTAAATAGTGAAGATGTTCATTCAAATCCATCCAAGGCATAGGTGGATAGAAGAACGCTTCGATTCCAAATGGTTCATCATCGGGTAAAGTAGCAGGTCTAATATAGTGTGGATCTAGACAAGATTGACAAAATCTCAGGGTCAAGTGTGGGTTGACCACTTAAAGCAATAGTAACAGAAGCTGGAATCTTCTGTTGAGATTCATCAAAACCTAAATCTAAGCTTGATATTTTTGGGTTCTCGACTTCATGGTTAACACAGACTTCTTTAATGTCAGAGGAGTTTGACTCATACTCAGGACAGTCAAAGAATCCCGCATCTTCCCAAGCCGTCATCTCATCCGTCATCATTTGATTGAGAGGAGAGATGGGGTTTGAAGGAGAATTAGGGTTTTTCATTGTCTAATTTTTATGTGTTTTCTAGGGTTTAAAAACTAAGTTATCTAACTAATAAGCAATTAACTTCCTAAGAAATGATAATCTTAAGGAAGGATCTCCTAAAGTTAATTATCTAAGGTAGAATTCAATTCGTGACGAAATGATCCCCGGCAACGGCGCCAAAAACTTGTCGTCACCCAAATCCGTCGGTCGGGTTTTTATCCCGAATCGTTGCTCCAACTGCAAATGAGGTGGACGAGCAGGGAAGTTTTAAAATTTATATTTTGCTGGGCTCAAACTATGCTAGCTACCTACCTTGTGGGTAATGTGGCAAGTATAACTCGAGTGTCGTCCAAAATCGAAATGAATTGAATTGAATTGGAACCTACCAAAGATAACTTGACAATAGGATGGGTTTAGAAACATAATAGGTATGGGTTGGGTTTTATCTAACCTAATCTAATAACAGGAATTTAAAATGCAAGAAAGTAAACGAGAATATAAGCAACAGGTAAAGAGTGATTGATGAAACTTCGACGATTAGGGTTTCGGGATGATATCCATTATATTGATGATAGGTGATTACTCTGGTTAAGAATCTTCTAAACGGTCGGGGTAAACACTAGGACCCTACGTCTAGGTGTGACCTTAAAGCATATGTCACTGAATCCTAGGCTATCCTGATTCTGGTCAGATGGGACTGTCTTCACACCCACCTCACCGTCTCTTTCGGAGACCAAGCGACCCTCTGATTGGGGTTAAGGAATAAGGCGACAGTCCACAACACTGACATTTCTTAACACCTATGTCTATCCAATTTTAACAGAGTAATACTAGTTGTATGCTGAATAAGTTAAACTATCGGTTAAGTAGAGATTAGGAGTTTTAAGCATATGGGAACACAGCCAACATCCTTGCTTTCATTTCCTAACTCATATTTTATCTGATTAAGTTCTAATACTTCCGTCATGGAGTAGACCCTCCTTTGCCATCGGTCGTTCATCCCTAGGTATGTGTACAGTGTATAGTGTCCTTATTTTCCACAGTACTCTAACCCTAGGTATATCTACAGTGTTTGAAAGACCTATTATATCTTTACACAGCTTTATAACCAGAGGTAGTTTAATGGTGTACTATAGCATTTTCACGGCTTAACAAGACCTAGACCTGTGTCTGGAAGGGTTGCTTCCAGGTAATCCACGGTGAGATAGACCACCGGCATTTCCTTGGCTTCCACGTATTTGTACTCTACCAGTGGTATTTCCAACTCTATACCAAGTATTCTGTCGTATTACGGTGATCCCGCAGTTTCATACAAACAGGAGATAACTGTGTATTCGTAGTTAGGGTTAATCAGATCCTATCCTAAGGCAACAGTCACGTGAGAGACCAAAAAGGGTGATTAATTAAGTCTACATCCAGGATAAATCTAAACATGTATACAGCATAACAACTACCAATCATATATAAGATATATTAATTAAACATTATCCCTAATCCTAACATCTACATTTCAACAATCACATATTAATCTAGCTAATCAATAGGGCAATAATCATAAATCGTACTGAAATAATATGCAAAGTAAACATTATAACAGTAAGAGAGTAAGATAATATCACTGGATTAGAAGAGTAATACTGAGGATTACAACAATCTGACTTGAATAACCTTGCTACAGCTTGATTACCCAATTACAACTTTCCTCTAGCTCTAACCACTACTTATATCTCTCTAGTTCTCTAGAGAGAGAAACTAGAGAGAGAAACTAGCTAAACTTATTACAAAACAAAAGAAAGTATTCTAGAGAGAGAAAGTAGAGAGAGATGATTTGTGAATGAGAGGTGTGTTGAAATTTGAAATGGAGCCTTGTATTTATAGGAGAAGGCTAGGGCTTGAGGTACAAGTCTTTAAGCATCAAGAACAAGCACCAAAGCATCATACGGGGTAAGCGGACCAAGGGGGGTCAAACGGCACCTCACAAGCTAAACACCCCCGTATGCGGCACCCTAAGGGCCGTATATAGCACCTAGGGTACCGTATACGGTACCTAGTTCCAACGGGGGGTTGGGGTTTGGTGCTCCATTTGGCCTCCGTTGACTTCTCGGTTGTTTGGTTCGTCCGTATCTTCTTCGTTTGGAGTCCATTTTGCTTGATTCTTGCACCGTTGGATTCATTATTCCGTTTTTGTGCTGTTTGAATTTTGCATGTTCCGGATGACGATCAACGGGCTTCCAGATTGTACATCTTCTTTGTTCTTTACTCGTTTCTCTTGTTTTTTCACCTCCGATTTTGGTTTTTCCTTTGGAATCATAAGATATGCATTAAGATCTAATTTAATAGGATAGTCAAGAATGGAATATTTAAGGTGATTGTTTTTGCCTCGGTTTACGTGTAAATTGGATGTTTTAACTGATTTTTTAGCAACGCCCGTATTTAGACTACCATTGTGATTTTTGATGATAAATGATTGTTTTGAAATGTTTTCACTAGAGAATAGTCCAATAAGTGCGGAAATAAGTACTTAGAAACATGACTTTTTGAGTCACATCAAAGGACTATTGGACTTTGTACACACAGATGTTTGTGGACCATTCTGATGATGGAAATCGATATTATGTTACATTTACTGATGACTATAGTAGATTTGGACATGTCTATCTGATTAAGCATAAGTCGGATACTTTTGAGGTATTCAAAAGATACCAAAGCGAAGTAGAGAATCAAATGGACAGAAAGATAAAGGTTCTCCGATCGATAGGGGAGGAGAATACCTTAGTATCGAGTTTCTCGATCATCTTAGAGATTGTGGAATAGTTTCACAATTGACTCCTCCTAGAACACCACAACTTAATGGAGTTGCTGAGAGGAGAAATAGAACCTTGTTGGACATGGTTCGGTCTATGATGAGTCGGGCTACACTTCCGATAAGTTTTTGGGGTTATACATTAGAAACAACCGCTCGCATCTTTAATCTTTTACCTACCAAGAAGGTTTCAAAGACGCATAATGAGATGTGGAAGGGAAAATGTCCTTCTCTTGGTCACATCAAAATCTGGGTTTGTGAAGTTATCGTTAGACGAGAAACTCAGGACAAACTAGACTCTAGATCTGAAAAGTGTCTTTTCGTCAGTTATCCACAAGAGTCGTTTGGATATCTGTTCTACAGACCCGCGGATAATGTGGTCTTTGTAGCTCCCGCTCATCCTAGGCAGACCATTCCTAAATACTGTCAAGGCTGTAATTGATGTTAATGAAAAATCTTTAAAATTGAGAGTTGGGAAAGAGGAGGTCACCTTTAATGTCGATCGATTGATGAAGCAACCTCTGGAAGAGGACCTTGGTTTGTGTGATATCATGCAGGATATTTTTGATGAGCATCTCCATGAAGTACTAGCACTATCCTGCCAGGATCCGATACCCAACACCATAATCACCGTTTGAAAGCTGTGTAATGAGGACCCTGGGCTACACTCTGCAATCGCTTCGCCAACAACATCCAGCGAACTACTATTTCCGCTGTTTGAAAAGAAGTCTCCTCACATCGATGGCAAAACAATTGTTGTTCCATTAGGATGCGGTACACCGATACCTTGGCTAAAGAGAGATAAACCCATATTCAATGAACCAAACTCATTTCCCTCAATTAGAGAGATCTTGGATTCATTCAAAGGAATAATTGTTGAGCCACCATCATTTGAACTACAATTAGCCAACCAACCCGAACCACTACCATTTTCAAACCCTGAAATCACCATAAACCAATCTTCATCCGCTCAATTTCAAGAATTCCAATTCACTAACGACGGAGAGATCATCATCACCAGAAACGATGAAGTTTCCTCATCATCAGTCAACAAGTACGAGCTAAAGACAGACGAATTCTCAAATAAAACTGAGTGGGTTGAAATAGCATCAATCTCCACATCTGAACCCGAGACAGACGAAGCACCATTCCAAGATGAATACGAAAAGCTGAATAGAGACAAGATAGCTAGAATGAAGCCGTCTATCGAAGAGCCACCAAACCTGGAATTAAAAGAACTACCACCTCACCTTGAGTATGCTTACCTCCATGGAACATCACAACTCCCGGTGATAATATCAAAAGAGTTAAAACCCGAGGAGAAAGCTCAACTCATTGATGTTCTGAAATCGCACAAGAAGACAATTGCATGGAAAATTTCCGACATATAAGGAATCAGTCCAAACTATTGCGCACACAAGATCCTCATGGAAAACGATTTCAAACCATCCGTACGAACGCAGAGAAGAGTAAATCCTAAGATTCAGGACGTGGTCAAACAAGAGGTGTCAAACTCTTAGACGTTGGATTGATCTACCCAATATCCGATTCACCTTGGGTTAGCCCTGTTCAAGTCGTACCAAAGAAAGGAGGAATGACGGTCATTACAAACGAAGAAAATGAGCTTATACCAACTCGGACGGTTACCGGTTGGAGGGTTTGTATCGATTATCGGAAGTTAAATGAAGCCACTCGCAAAGATCACTTCCCGCTTCCGTTTATTGACCAAATGCTCGAAAGGTTATCAGGAAACGAATACTACAGTTCCTTGATGGTTTTTCCGGGTATTTCCAAATCCCGCTCGATCCGAAGGACCAAGAGAAGACAACGTTCACGTGTCCCTATGGAACATTCGCATACCGACGAATGCCGTTTGGATTATGTAACGCACCTGTAACATTTCAAAGATGCATGGTTGCAATTTTCCATGACATGATTGAACAATGCATGGAAGTCTTTATGGACGATTTCTCTGTCTTTGGAGACTCCTTCGCATCATGTCTATCCAACCTCGATAGAATGCTCGCCAAGTGTGAAGAATCAAACCTCGTGTTAAATTGGGAAAAGTGTCACTTTATGGTGAAGAAAGGAATAGTTTTAGGACATCGAATATCAAAGTCCGTAATTGAAGTAGACAAAGCAAAGGTCGAAACCATTGCCAAACTTCCACCACCAACCAACGTCAAGGCCATTAGAAGCTTTCTAGGACATGCTGGGTTCTACCGCCATTTTATCAAAGACTTCTCCAAGATTTCTCGACCTATCACCCACCTTCTAGGAAAAGACATCAAGTTTGTGTTTGACGAGAACTGCATGAATGCTTTCAACTACCTGAAGAAGGAGCTTACAAATGCACCAATCATGGTCGCTCCAGATTGGAGCCTACCATTTGAGATCATGTGCGATGCTAGTGACTTCGCAGTTGGGGCAGTGCTAGGTCAAAGGAAGGATAAACACTTTCGACCAATCTATTACGCTAGCAAAACACTTACAGATACTCAAGAGAACTATACAACTACAGAGAAAGAGCTGCTAGCCATGGTATTTGCCTTTGACAAATTTAGATCCTACCTAATATTGTCCAAAACAATAGTATATACGGATCACTCAGCTCTAAAATACCTCTTCAAAAAGCAAGACGCAAAGCCTAGATTGTTATGATGGATTCTACTCCTACAAGAATTCGACATCGAGATAAAAGATAAGAAAGGAGCAGAAAATGTCACCGCAGATCATTTAAGTCGACTTGAAAATCCGTCAATGGAACAACTTGCAGAAATAGATATTAAAGATCGATTTCCAGAAGAGCAGTTAATGAGTTTAGGAGAACAAATACAAGGCTCGCAATTCACTGACGATCCTGGTTTGCAGACATTGCCAATTTTGTAGTTGGAGGGATCACAAGAAAAGGGATGATCTCATCGTGAAGACAAAATTTCTTCCGCGACGTCAAACATTACTTTTGGGATGATACATATTTGTTCAAGGTCTGTCCCGACCAAATAGTAAGAAGATGTGTCGATGGGAAAGAAGCCAAACATATACTCCACCAAAGCCATCACGGACCCACCGGAGGACATCATGCAGCTAATCTGACAGCAAAGAAAGTCTACGACTCAGGATTCTACTGGCCTACCATTTTCAGAGACGCACAAGACTTGGTGAAACGCTGCAATATTTGCCAAAGGTTTGGAAATATCACAACGCGTAACGAAATGTCGTTGACGAATATCCAAGCATGTGAAATATTTGACATATGGGGTTTAGACTTCATGGGACCATTTCCGAAATCTTACGGAAAAGAATACATTCTAGTAGCTGTCGATTACGTATCAAGATGGGCCGAAGCCCAAGCCTTTCCAACAAATGATTCAAGAGTCGTAACCAAGTTCTTAAAACAGCTATTCTGTCGGTTTGGAACACCTCGAGCAATCATCAGCGATCGAGGCACATACTTTTGCAATACTCAGTTTATGAAACTATTGCAACAATATGGTGTTACCCACAAAACCTCTACGGCCTATCACCCGCAGACGAATGGGCAAGTAAAGATTACAAACCGTGCACTAAAAAGGATCTTGGAACGAACAGTTGGTCAATACAAGGAAAGATGGGTAGACAAGCTAGACGATGCTTTATGGGCATTTCGGACAACTTATAAAACACCATTAGGAACAACCCCCTATAGGCTCGTTTATGGAAAGGCATGTCATCTCCCGATTGAACTAGAATACAAAGCTTACTGGGCACTGAAGAACTGTAGTTTAGATCCTACGATAACAGGAACGCAGCAGAGAATGCAGCTAAATGAACTAGCGGAGTTGAGGGATCAAGCTTACCAAAGTTCCTACAAATTCAAGGAAAGAACCAAGTTGCTCCACGATTCAAAGCTCCGCCCCACACGCTTTAATCCAGGTGATAAAGTTCTACTCTTTAACTCCCGATTTAAAAATTTTCTGGTAAGTTCAAAACACGATGGAGCGGTCCCTTCACAATCTCTAAAGTATTTCCCTATGGTGCCATCGAACTCGAAGCTCCAGACGGAAATTTCAAAGTAAACGGTCACCGATTAAAGCACTACGTAGAAGACTTTCCCTCAAATGAGGAAGTCTATAACTACGAATTACCCTAACAGAAAAATGGGTATAAAAGAGTCAAGCTACGAGACTCGATAAATAAAGCGCTCTTGGGAGGCATCCCAAGCCTATCTTATGATTTCAACATTAATTTTCCTTTACTGTTATGTTTGAACTAATCCATTTTTTTCTATGCAGTACCTCGCCTTACAAAAGACTAATGATTTTAGACCATTAACCTTTTATATTTTGCAGGATGAGTTCGCAGTCAGACAGAGCACGAGCCCAGTCAGAGATGCTCGCGTGCCATGCATCACTCCCGGAGTTCATCACCGGGTAGTAGCATGACGACTGTCAGGGGATCCCAGTCACCACCTCCTAGTTTGGATGAGATTTCGGCAGACTCAGTGGAGGTGTACATTTAGGAGTCATTCCTGTTACGTCCTATCCATTCCAGGTTACCTTTATCTCACTGACCAGTGGGACAGACCGCAGGGACCTCCAGAGTACCCACCTTTGAGCATGGGGTTACTACTGTGGACCCTGCTGTCACTTGGTCTATACTAAGAGCCCTTGAGGTCCAGCACACCGCCATCTCCGAGATCCACACTGCTCTGGGCCTTACCTCCACACCTGTGTGCCCCTTTCAGATGGGACCTGATCTCGTTCCGCACATTCCACCGTGGGACTTATTCCCACCTTGGAGCTTGACTGCGCAGGACCACCTCACTTTTATGGACTCACTAGAGGAGGAGACTGCTGCCCTGGACGCTTGGATTCAGGATCCAGAGGATGGCACTGCATCTCCTGTCTATACCATCGAGGAGTCAGCATCTCCTACATCGATCGTGGATAACACGATCTTTATGGATGATGACTTCACCGATTGGGAGGCACTCTATGCTGACATGGATTAGCTTTTATTAGTTATTTTATGTTTGATATTAACTTATATTGACACTTGTGTTTTCTGAAGCATGTGTACTATGCAGAATTCAAAGTAGAATTTGTGGAACAAGTTCATTTTTAATGAGCCTGGTCCATTTCCAGCAGATTCACACACTTGAATCTGGTCCATAAGATCCAATGGCAACGCACGCAACACAAGAAAGTATCTCTTCTAATCTTATTTTGCTTGATTTAACACGCTAAAATTCTAAGTAAAACTCTAAGTATGGGATTACTACTCACAAATAGAGAATGACTTCGAAAATATTGACCCCTATTCAAAAATCTAAGTGTGGGATTGGCCTAACTTAGAAGTAGAACATTAGGGACAATGTTCTTTTAAGTGTGGGATAGCAGTAGTATTGACTACTGTATTGCAACATAAACTTTTGATCAAACTTTTTGCAAAACTCAGATTTTCAGCAAAATTTTCAAAATTTTTGAATCAAGGATAGTCAAAAAGGGTATTTCTGGTCAACAAAAAGTTCAAAAGGTTTGGCAAATCGACTATGACGAGCAAAACCCTTTGATAACTTTCAAACCAAGTTTCAAAATAAGCGATCGCATGACTAGGCACAAAACCACCCAAAATGAGTGAGGAATCTTGAGCCATATAAAAGCATTCACCTTTAATACTTCAATTTTTCGACTATGAGTGTGTCGATGAATGCCTTCTTGAGTTAGAACTTGTTCGAAGAATATATTTCGAAATTACAAAAATGAGCGTCACACGTGGCAAAAGGTGCAATTAGAGGATCTTGACATTCCCTAGGATAAAACCCTCTCGTAAAACCCCCATTTTCATGCCTAAACTGGCCAATGCCCATCTTTGGCATTAAAGATCATTTAGAAAACCTGTTGAGCCTTAGCCTTTTCATTTCGAATACTCACTTCAAAACCAACCATTTCTTTACATCTCTTGGCCATAGCCTAAGTTTATGTTCTGCCAGCAAAATCACTGCAAGAAACACACTTCTAGAAGGAATCATGCCAAAAGAAAGGCGTAACCAAAGCTGCCAAAGAAATCAAAGAGCTAAAAAACCCAAGGATCATTTAAAGCCGAGGGAAAGGTTCTTCAAAGGAGAAAAAGTTACGAAAAGAAGGCTCTCAAAGAGAGAAATCCAAAAAGAGGTATCAACTAAAACGTCAAAGATAAGTCATCACAGACAACTCTTAGGCTATATTAAACTCCCAATTTAACCACCTACAAAAATCCTTATCCCATACACCATCTTCACCCTCTTGCGAATGTCTAGGGATAATTAGCACCGTCCTCGTTTAAGTATTATAGATTTGATTCTCGATCAAGCGTATGACAACGGACGAGCTACATGACTGGCCCCTGAGTGAATTAGAAGTTAGGAAACTTGATACACTTGAGTGAATTGAGTGACCACCTGTGAGGGCCTCAGTGATGTATATCTTACATTATGAAGATTGAAAAGAGAGCTTGTTAGAACCAAAGGTTTGGGGAAACATCAAAGGATGGAACCTCATCCGAAATCTTTTTACTAAACCTGTAGGAATCAAAGTTATCCGGAATACGAAGACACCCTTCCAACCTTTCATCACAATTTTACGAAGGTTTGCTTGAGGACAAGCAAAGCTCTAAGTGTGGGATACTTGATATCACGTAAAAAGTCACGTTTTTACCACCGATATCTCTCTCATTCTGGAGCAATACTTGGCATTTGGACTCAAACAATGCACAAATCATTGATAATATGCTAAGATGATCAAAACAAGGTTGTACGAGCAAAATCAAGCAAAACGGCCGAAAAATGAAGATTTCACGCACGTGTAAAGATTCAAGACATCAAAATGACATTTCAAGGCAAAAGTGCCCATCACCAACGTCCATCTTACCCAAGATGTTCGTTTTCAAATTACGAATCTAACAGAAGAAGAATCGGCAAAAACGGATGAAGAATGAAGATTCTACGCACGCCGAAAGATTCAAATGATTCGTACGACACATCCAGAGTTCAAAGACATATTTCAGGGATATCTTTTCATCAAAATCTTCGTTTTTGAAGTACGAATCCAACAAAAAAAGAATCAACGCAAACGGACGCATAACAAAGAAAACACGCACGAATCAGGAAACGAGGCAACAGGCGACGAACCAGTGCGGGGGGTGCCAGCCGCCGCCGGCTGCCACTCACCCACATGGTTCGTGCTTTTTTGTCCTTTTTTGTACCCGGTGCTAGAACTTTACGTTTTTTTCCGTACCTGGCGCACCACCTTTTCCACCTTTTTCGTACCCGGTGCCACCACCTTTTCCACCTTTTGCTATTGTGAGCTTCCACTTGCTAAAATGCACCAAAACTCTCCTATAAATAGGAGGCATGAGGCTCATTTTCAAAAGTACTAGGACGCCAAGGCACCTACACCTATATACATTCCACATTTCTTTATTGTAATATTAGTGGTAATTCTTCCTAGTTAATTAGACTAGCTAATTAACTAGTCAAGGAAGATTTGTACGGAGGTGCTTCAGGATGCATATTTTAGCTGCGAGTTATTGTACTTCTTTCCAGGTGTTAATCTATCTTTCATATTTAATATGCTTGTCCTTTCTTTAATAAATTTAAATATGCATGCTAGAACTACCATGATTAGCTAAATAACTCAATTGTCCGCTATGATAGTCGTTTAGAAAATATTAAAAATGTGACTATGTGGTATGTTATGAGATTGCGGATGGTTCATATTACAAATGGATATAGGAATTAAATCTTTATCGTTAATAGCCCAACTCATGTTATGACTAAAACTTTATCCAAAAATGAACGTAGCTAACTCATAGGATACATGTCACTTAGTTATACTATGTTAGATTGAATAATTGAGCTCGGCATGGCCGGTGTTCTCGACACGGAACATGGGAGTAGAGGTAGATTAAGATTAAATTCATATAGACGATATTTTTGAGACAACTTTCAGAATATCCTCAACTTAGATAATACTTTTGTATGCTTAAATTGAACTGTTGCTTTAATCGTCTTATTGCATGTTCTTGTTTGATTGTTGCCTTAGGATCATCATAATAGTAAAATTTAAACGGCATTAATCATCGTGAAATAATGTGACGGCCCCTA
The DNA here is from genome assembly GCA_963422505.1 of Pseudognaphalium luteoalbum. Classification (NCBI taxonomy): domain Eukaryota; kingdom Viridiplantae; phylum Streptophyta; class Magnoliopsida; order Asterales; family Asteraceae; genus Pseudognaphalium; species Pseudognaphalium luteoalbum. The sequence goes on from OY730194.1 coordinate 85,856,201, forward strand.
TTCGATTGTTCTTTGATATAATACTGGAAACGCTTACGGCGGAGTACAAATGTATGGAAGTCAAGAACGACCGAAGGTAGTTGTATTATGAATCGAATAACAAACGTATTGCTTAGGTTTCTATTTGTGGCATAAATCATCCCTGTTTTGTTGCATCCCTGAGTAATGATGATAACTCGTACGAATAAGTGATGACATGTTATCCGGCTGTCTAGACCAGTTAGCCCAACCTATTCCGGTGAGGATAACCCTCGTTCATAAGATTGTTTATTCAACAAACTATGCCATGATTCGGGCATCTCTGACAACCAAGATTGGGAAATAGGATTCGAGGTTAACTATCGGATAATGTGGGTGTACATTTGAGAGAACTTTCGGTGTACACTTTAATATATTTTGCAATCCACGTGACATTCTATTTGCCTAATTGTGGACACCTCCGCATTAGCCCGATAGAAGGATTACAGTAATAGCTCACATCAACTTACGAACTTATCTTCATTAGAACTTTCCATATTTAACAACTTCTAAACCACATCATAGTAGACAATCGCTTTAATTGCTGAACGCCCGAAGTAACCTCCATCCTCTAATTTAGTTTAGTTTAATTTAGAATCGAAAACCCAAAACCAAAACCAACTCTTTTAACCCTAGCTAAATACATAAAAGCGTCTAAACCCCCTAGTTTCAATTTGTCGCGCTTTGAAGAACGATCCTAGGTCATACTTGTCCTCTGCTAGCCCTTTGATTAGCATAATAAGTAACCCTAGGCCCCAGCCTTATAAATTAAAAACCTACTGCCGTGTCACGTCACCATTAGAAATCCCAACGACCGGTGCTTGTCGCAACATGCAGCTTGGGTATCATCAGTTTCTCTAAACGTTGATTTGTTCATATATACAAATTTGCCAATCTTCCAGACAGGAAGAGTAGCGCCAACTCCATATGGCTCTTCAATTGGATTTTGACCATATGCTCCTTCCATGATTCTCTTAATGACCAGGGATAGAAATCTTGGATAAGGAACAGTTGTATCTCTTGTTTTGTCACTACCCTAGCCATCAAAGAGTAGCTTTGCAAAATCAATATTGCTCCCCATAATGATGGCATGAGCAATCTGACGCTGAGTGGCATTTGCTTGGTCATGAGAACCCACATTTGTCCCCAAACACTGAATAACGTGGGCAAAGAATAGGTTCCATTCTCCACTCATTCTGCTTCGAACTACTTTCGCATCAGCGCCTCTATGATCATAGTCAATTAGATCAACTACCCTTTTGGATGCAGTAGCACTGAAAGGTTCTTCCCAAGTTGCTTCCCCTTCTGTAACTCTTTTGTAATTTAGACCTATGGCAGCCCTAAATCGGCCGAGTTGAAAGAATGTCTCTGTATTCCCTTGATTCATAGTACCCTTAAAAACTTCATATTGATCTTCATCTGTGCCATCTGCCCATCGAAGAGTGTACCAGAGCTCATGAAGATAAGGAATGTACATTGGTTTGGGATCTCTGGTAATTGCCTTGAAGATGGGAGAGAAGATTAGACAATTAACCATATTCTCATAGTTTTGAATGCCGGGAGGAATATCAAAATTAGCAACATAGTTACTGGGTTTGATTGCAATTGAACTAGGTTCAAATTGTACTTGTGGAGCTTTAAGGGCTTTAACCTTATTGCTTGGTACAAATGGGATTCCATCTGTAGGTTAGGATTTAGCACAAGGCATGATTTGAGTAGAAGATTGGGGATTAGGGTTTATGGAAGAGAGAATTTGTGAGTGAAAATTTGGGGTTGATGAGAGTAAATGGAAACGGAATGGGTTTTTATATGTATGGTGGGGTTGTTTAATTGGTTAAGAAGGTATGAGAGAGGAAAAAGTGGGCTGATGGACTGCCCACATCTTTTCAACAGATATTTTCCATTTTCAAATTTTTTAATTTAAAGAAATTTATTTTAAATGAAGTAATATATGTGAAATAATATTACTTCGATTTCTTTTAATTTAAAGATGTTTTATTTAAATGAAATAATATTCGGAAATAATATTATTTCGACATAATTTTATTCAAGAGAACGAGTGAAGGAAAGGCTCGAAAGTTATTCTCGCTGATAAATCAGTTAGAGATAACTTAATAGCCTTTCAACTTGCATTATTTTAAAGAGGGAAGGATAAGCTGCATAGTTATTCTCGTTGATAAGTCAGGTAGAGATAACATAGCAGCTAGTCAACTTTGAATTTTTCAGAACAAGGATGAGCTCCGATGTTATTCTCGCTGATAAATCAGTTAGAAATAACAAGGCAGCTTTTCAACTTGTTTGCATGAAAACGAGCAGGGATGAGCTCCAACGTTATTCTCGCTAATAAATCAGTTAGAGATAATGAAGCAGCTCGTCATCCTACTTTATAACCATCAGCCATTTTTTTTACTAGTTCTTCATTATTTGTGAAGGACATTTCTTGAGGATAGTAACGCTCCTCAAGTCCTACTCTGTAGCGAGCAGCAGCGGTACGAGGATAATATACATCAGCATTGGGTTTGAGCTTACGTTTGACCCACGCTGATGCAGCCTTCTTTGCATGCTTCACAACTTTCTTCCAGTGTGTAAATCGATCCTTGAGTCGAATGGTAAAAGATCGCTTTGCAATTCTTCTTTGGGTTTCTATTTCTCTACACCTGTGCATCAGCTCCCAGTTTTGCTGATTGAGTTGGGTGACTTGATCTTGAAGAGTTTCAAAGGCATGAGCATCTTCATAATTTTCTAAGATTCCTCCAACTTCATTATAGAACCAGATATCTCCAAACACGTCCATACTAATGAATTCAGGTTGAGATTCCTCCTGGAGTTCATGTTCTAGAGTGGTTGAATCGGATTGGTATTCCATTTTTTATTTTTATTTTGAGAAGAGAGTAATAATGCGATACGTTGTGCAAAGATTCATGCCCTTTTAAAGAGCAAGAAGTGCAGAGAACATTTTAAAAGTTGTAGATTGAAAGACGTATCTCTGTTACAGAAGTACTGTTTTTATAAAAAGAAGTGAACTTGTTTCAACACTAAATTAATTACGAGACAAGATAATTTTGAGAAAAAGACAAATTTTTACAGTGAAAAAGGAAAAGTAATTTACTGTACGACACTAATTAAGAGGTGATTCGAAAGGAAAAGAAATGCATAAACTTATTATGCATTCAACATTCCAAGCTCGTTGATTAATAAGTTAAATCTGGTTTCATCCAGAGGTTTGGTAAAAATGTCAGCGAGCTGATGTTTAGTTGGAATAAAGTGTAGTTCCATATCACCTTTCATCACATGATCTCTAATAAAGTGATATCTTACATCAATATGCTTGGTTCTTGAGTGATGAACAGGATTGTTAGTAATGGCTATTGCAGTTTGATTGTCACAAAGAATGGGTATCTTTTCCAGTACAATACCATAATCAGCTAGCTGATTTTTCATCCAGAGAACCTGAGTAGTGCAATGACCAGCAGTAATATATTCAGCTTCAGCGGTGGAAGTTGAAACGGAATGTTGTTTCTTGCTGGACCAGCTGACTAGTTTTCCACAAAGAAGCTGACAGCCTCCTGAAGTGCTTTTTCTATCAATTTTACAACCTGCATGATCAGAATCTGAGAAACCAATTAGTTAGAACCCTGAGCCTCTGGGATACCAGAGACCAAGGTTGGGAGTACCCTTTAGGTACCTGAAGATTCTTTTCTCAACGATCAGATGTGATTCTTTGGGATTTGCTTGATATCAAGCATAGAGACAAGTAGAAAACATAATATCAGGTCTACTTGCAGTGAGATAGAGAAGAGATCCAATCATTCCTTTGTACATGGTAACATCCACTAATTTGCCATCAGTGTCAGCATCTAGTTTAACAGGAGGAGCCATTAGAGTTTTCATGATTGAACAATTTTCAAAGTTGTATTTTACAAGAAGATCCTTTATATATTTACTTTGATTTATGAAAATTCCTTGTTCAGATTGCTTAACTTGTAAGCCTGAGAAAAAGGTTAGTTCACCCATCATGCTCATCTCATATCTTTTGGACATAAGGGAGGAAAATTCTTTGCAAAGTCTTTCATCAGTGGCACCAAAAAATATATCATCTACATAAATTTGTACCATGATTAAATCCTTGTTTACTCTTTTGTAAAATAGTGTCTTATCAATAATACCACGTGAATAATTTGATTTGCAAAGAAATTCTAAAAGTGTTTCATACCAGGCACGCAGAGCTTGCTTAAGACCATACAAAGCTTTGTTCAGCTTTAGAACATGATTAGGATGCTGAGGGTCAGTGAACCCAGGTAGTTGGGAAACATAGACTTCTTCTTGAAGATCGCCATTCAGAAATGCACTCTTTACATCCATTTGATAAACTTTGAAGTTCTTATGAGCAGCGAATGCCAGGAATAGACGAATTGCTTCTAGTCGAGCAACGGGAGCAAAGGTCTCATCATAATCAATTCCTTCTTCTTGCCTATACCCTTGAGCTACCAATCGAGCCTTGTTCCGAGTTACAATGCCCTGCTCATCCATTTTGTTTCGAAACACCCATCTCGTTCCAATTATGGTTTTCTTTGGAGGATGTGGTACCAGATTCCAGACATTGTTTCTTTCAAATTGGACGAGTTCTTCTTGCATGGCACTGATCCAATCAGGGCCGCTGAGAGCTTTATCTATCTTCTTGGGTTCTATCAGTGATACAAAGTTCACATTGAGACATATGTTACTTAACGCAGTTCTTCTTGTTTGAACACCAGTGTCCCTATCACCAATGATTTGATCAATTGGATGACTTTTAGTCAATTTTGTTGTTCTAATTGGATCAGAGTTGAATTCTTCTTGATCAGCTTCATTTATTTGTGTGTGAACCTCGTTATCAGTGACAGTTTGATGGGGTTCGACTGAAGTTTCAATTAATTGAAGATCAGATGGATTGAGATCTTCAATAATTTCGGGTGAGGATGGTGGAGACAGATCAGGAATGGATAAGATTGGATTAGAGGGTGTTGATAAAAAAGAGTTAATCAGAGGCGTATCAAAGGATTCCTCTGATTGAAACATATCATCTTCATTTGATTCAATTCTTTGAGAACTGAAATTTTCTTCAAAGGTAACATGAACAGATTATTCAATACACTCTCTTCTGAGATTGTATTCTCTAAATGCTTTGGACACTAATGAGTATCCAATGAATATGCCTTCATCAGCCTTTGGATCAAACTTTTTGAGTTGATCACGAGTGTTAAGTACATAGCATGTACTTCCAAAGACATGAAAGAAGTTGATGTCAGGTTTCCTGCCTCTTAGAACTTCATAAGCGGTTTTGTTGTGTCGCTTGACAATGATTGGTCTATTTTGAGTGAAGCAAGCTGTGTTGACAGCTTCAGCCCAGAAGTATCCTTTAAGTCCAGCTACAGCGAGCATTGTCCTAGCTGCTTCAACAAGAGTTCTGTTTCTTCTTTCAGCAATTCCATTTTGTTCAAGTGTTCTAGGAGCTGGAAGTTCTGAGAGATGCCCATTTCTTCACAGAAGGATTCCAGTGAGTTGTTTCTGAATTCTGTTCCATTGTCGCTTCTCATCATTCTAATTCATTTGTCATTCAGCGTCTCCATTCTTTTTACAAAGCGGACAGTTTCATCAGCTACATCATTCTTGTTTTTCAGAAAGAAAACCCAGGTATACCTAGAGTATTCATCGACCATGACCAAAGCATATTTCTTGCCTCCTAAGCTGGTGGTGCTGACAGGTCCAACTAAATCCATGTTGATTAATTGGAATACTTCAGTTATAGAAGAGGATTGTTTGGGTTTGAAGGATGATTTGTGATGTTTTCCTTTTTCACATGCAGAACACAGTTTGTCTTTTGAATAGTTCATGAAAAGAAGACCATAAACTAGCTCATTCTTTGCCAGCTTGTTTATGGTTTTGAAATTTAGATGAGAAAGTCTTTTTTGCCACAGCCAATTCTTTTCAGCTACAGATCGAGAATAGAGACAGAGACCTTTTTGAGATTTTGCCTCAGCCATGTTGATGGTGTACACATTTCTTTTCCTTTTAGCAGCAAGAAGTGGCTTTCCTTCCTTATTTAGAATGGTTCCAGTGTATTCATCGAATAACACTTTGTTCTTCAGTGAGCAGATTTGACTTACACTAAGTAAGTTGTGTTTTAGACCTTCACATTTAAGACATTTGAGAAGGAGACATTTCCATTGTTAATTGTTCCATGACCTTTTCTAAAACCTTTTGAATTATCACCAAAAGAGACGGAGGGACCTTCTTTTTCTTGATAATTCTTGAGAAGAGCCTTTGATCCAGTCATATGTTTTGAACACCCACTGTATAGATACCAAGTGTTCTTGCCCTCCTGCACACCAAACAAAATTAATTCCTTTTGGGAACCCACTTTTTACTAGGTTCATGTGCCTTGTTGGTTTTTATGTTGAGTGTGGATAACTTAGATGTAGCGATGGAAACACTGAGTTTTTCTTTTGATGTCTCATTTCTGATGGAAACTTTGGATCGTACAAATCCATCAGCCTGGCAAACATTTGCTAGGTGTGACTTTTTTCCACCTTTATAACATTTTCTGCGTTTGAAGGTGGTGGAGGATGATGGTTGTGTGGGGATTGGTCCAACGATTCCTTTTTGCTTCTCACTGACTACATAATTAGTGATAAGTTGAAGCTGATTGCTCAGTGAGTCAATTTGAGAGTTAACCCTTGTAACACCCGTCAAATTAGGACTAGTGATTAGTACCTAATCAGTTGTTAATACATGTAATTAGTTGGTTTTAGGCTAATTAATGTATCAAAATATATATATTGTTGAATATATGCGATTTGATTAAATCGTACAAGTTTCAAATCGAATGTAATTCGGTTCAAGTAAATACGGACGTTGGTAAATCAATTTTATTAAATAACATAAAATTATTTAATAACGATATCATACCCAAAAATATTATTTTGATAATATTTCAATTACATTTCGTACCGTGTAATAAACGTCAACGCGACGTAGACATTTAACACACAAACAAACGAAATCATTTAAGTTATTAAGTATTTGGTAAAATACTTCAACAAAAATATTGAGTTAACATTTGTATCTTAAAACATATATTTAAACGTATAAAATAAATATTTAACGTTTAAACGAACACCGCACGGAGCGCAAACGTGGGGATTAAAATTCGGGAGATCCCCATCCCTCTTTTCCCAATAATCAGCCAAAAGAGGGTGAGGTCACCACCTCCCCACCCCATTTCCACCTATCTTCTCTCTCTCTATCAATCTCTCCTCTCTTTTCTCTCAAAACAAACCCACCACCACCATCATCTAAAATCATTAAAATGCACCACCAAACGGCCTCAAATCTTCAAGCTCATTTAGGGAAAAACGTTCACCACTTCATGATCTACATTTCCATCTTTCCGGATTTTCACAGCGTTAACTTCGTAAGTTTCCGACAAATCCCGACACCTCTCGTTTTCTATTGTTTTCAACGTATAATTGTTTGTCTAGGCTTAAAATGTCCATATAAGGGTTGGGTAAAAGTTTCGGACCAAACCAAAGTCTCCCGGCCAAGTTTCCGGCCACTGAAATCCGGTCAGACGCCGATGTCGCTGTTGGCTTGGCCCAATTGCGACATCAGCTGCAATGTCGCAAAACCCCCCACGATGTCGCATGGAGCGACATCAGCTTCAACATCGCATTAAATTGCAAATGTCGCACATAGCGACATCAACCCCTACGTCGCAAAGACCAACAACGTCGCATATAGCGACATCAGACTCAACGTCGCAATAAATTGCGAAGTCGCACTTAGCGACGCCATTACCAATGTCGCAGTCATGACCTGCGACATAACAACCTACGTCGCACACAATGTCGCAGATGACAGAACCTAGAAAACTCTAATTTTACTAAGTGTTGAGACCTGGAATTTTATCACTTGATTTTGCCCAAATTCAAATCTCAGATGCGTTTTTCACCAAAGCAATGTAGTAGAAATTCAAATCTCAGCTAGCTCGACCCCAGCCATGGGCTCTGCCCCTTGGACCCCGCTAACCAGGGGCGCTGCCCCCGGACCCCCGTCATTAACGGGCTTTGCCCTTACCCTAGGGTCACGAGTAACGGTGTTACATCTGAACTTTCACACAAGGTGTTAAACTTGTATAACATCAAACACGAATGCGACACGACTTATAAAACACATTGGAACTTACTTTTAAGTATAACACTTCAAAATCATCAAAATAATAATGTGGGATTATTATTACAAACAATCACCAATGGGCCGTACACATTTTCAAACACTTAGACAATCAACCAAATTGTAATCATTTGGACATTCTAGTTGGACAAACAACTACAAGGTAGTCTTATTAGATGCCTTCACATGTTTATAACCATCACGTGTCGTGGACACCCTCAGGTTACAAGTCTTTGGACTTCGATTATTGGCTAATCAATCTCAGTTTATTAAGATAAACTCTTCAGGCTCAGGTGAGTCTCATGGCCCCTCTTTTTACTGTTTTACTAGGGGTATGATACATTGCTCTGTTTTAAACACGTGAACGTGAGTACATATTTCAATATACTAAATGAGTTGTTTTCAACTAATCAAACCAAAGTCCTCCGTCAACATAGTCTGGTAATACGAAAGTAGCGTGAATATTAGTATATGGTACCATATAGGATTGACCCACCTCGTCCGGGTTAGTCGCGCTAACCTCTGCAATGGACGTACTAATATTTGGGAAAACGAGTGTAGATTAGCCACTCGTGGAGGCACCTCGCTCGGAATTCTCTATATGGGACCCGACCCTCGAGTTAAGCTCAGACTATGCGCTCATGGTTGTATACACTATCAATATCATTTGCTGGATGCAAATCAACATTTAAATCTTGCGGTTCACACACTATTAATTGATATCTAAACCTGTGAGCTCACCAGCGTTAGCTGACCCATTTTAGCATGTATCACAGGTACTCAGCAGTAGATCTGGACTGCCCATCAGGATGCCTATTAGCTCGAGTCTTCATGCAAACTTCAGAGATTTCATTGCATTATTAGATTTTGTATAACTAATTATGTACTTAAATCTCTCATATTACGAACACGAGCTATGTACGAGTTCAAACTGTTGTAAACCTTTTAATATTAATATATTTTGGTAAAACGATGCATATAGAGTCGTTTGCTATATATCTGTGTGCTTTGATTATTAATTAGTAACACCCAAATTATGCTTCCGCAAAACATTAAATTTGGGGGTGTTACAACCCTGAGGATGATGGAATCTCAGTTTTTTTGTTTCTTTTTATGGATTTGCCTTTATTTGTTTTTTCAGAAACTTTCATTTTTATGAGAGTACAAGTAGGTGAAAGAATGTCATCACGTTTTGTTTGCTCACTGATTGTACTTTCTGATTTTTCATCATCAGCTTCCTCACCGGAGGTTTTTGAGGCTTTGAAAAAATTATTGGGTCTGTTAACGTCACCCCATGTGAAACTGGTCATGAGACATGAGTTATCATCAGATGTATCATCATGAGAGATTATTGGCTCATCAGCTATGGTAGCAGCGAGCTCATAATCTCTTCCAATGATAGCTTGAACTTGTCTTGGTATTTGATTGTTGACACACTCAGACACCATTTTGGCGGATTTGCAACATGAGTCACAGACTCCTTTGAGGTTAGCAAAGTCCTTTTGAGCCTGAGCTGTTTCTTTCATGAGAACAGCATTAGCATGGCGTTGTTCAGCTAGCTGATGTTTGGTGCTCTTGAGTTCTAGTATTTCTTTGTGACATGCAGAGAGTTCATTTGTCAAAAGATAGATTTTTTCTTTTAAATCTTTTTTAATTTTATGAGCACATTCAACATCGCATACTAGAGTTTCAAGAGTGTCAACTTTTTCTTCTTCAGAAAGCAGATGAAATTTGTGTACCTTGGTAAGAGTTTCCTTGTTCCAGACAGAGGCAGATGTTGTATTTGCTTCAGTGGATGTGCTGGTATCTGCTTCAGTTTGAGCCATCAGATACTTGCTTTCTTCAATTTCTTCTTCAGATGAAGATGATATTGATTCAAGAAATTCAAGCACAGTTGTAGGTAATACAACAAGTTCTTCAAACAGGTTCCACACATCATTTGTAGATGCATGGGCAGATTCATCAGAGTCACCATCATAATTGAGATCACTGTCTGAGTCATCCATAAGACATAACCCAGCTATTTCTGAATCAGATGATGACTCACTGGTTGTTTCATCAGTGACGCTGATTGTAGTAACATCTCTATGCTCAGCCACAAAACCTTTTTCTTTTCTTTGGGTCAGTTCTTTCAGTTTTTTGTATTTGGTTTTGTATTTTGATGCTTTATCTGTTTCCTTTGCATGTTTGTTATCAGTTGAAGCAGATTTACATTCAGATGCGAAGTGACCAAGTTTTTGACAATTAAAACATAAAACTTCAGATTTGTTAAAGTTTTGTTTTCCTTTAGTCTTGTTTCTGTAGGACTCTCTTGGATATCTGGAAAAAGAATTTTGACCAGATTTGGATGAAGAGCCCATTTTTGAAAAATGTTTGAATTTTCCAGCCATCATGGCCATTTCCTCAGCGAGTGATTCGAGATCACTTTCATCGTCATTTACAGACACATCAGCTTCATCACCAGATGGATCAGGAATTTCCTTAGCTGTGTCCGTATTTGATGAAGAGGGTATATCTTCGATTGATACACCTTTTGCCACTAAGGCTGTGTTGTTTAGCTTGTAACTTTCAGTTAAAGCCAACTTTTGAACACGATTTTGTTCTTTATTGAGAAAGGTGCCAAAAATTGATTTTAAAGTCATGTTTTTTATATGCCCAGTGTCTCTTAAGATATCAATTGAGTGCTCCCAGACACTGGGAAGGGAATCCGTTAATTTGTTCATTACATCCAATGGTTCCTTTTTAATCCCTGCAGCCCTTAAGTCATTCATTAAACAGTTAAACCTATTATATGTTTGTGTCAAAGTTTCACTTTTGCTAGCCATAAATAATTCATATTGTCGATTGAGGAAGACACGTCTGTTTTCAAGGACAAGATCAAGACCTTCATACATAGTACACAAAGTATCCCACAATTCCTTTGCACTTGTACAATTTATGATTGAGTGGTAAACATCATTTGGTAAAGACATGATAATGAAGGATTAAAGTTGGGCATCAAGATCAACCATTTTCTTATCTTCCTCTGTCCATTGAGTTTGAGGTTTCATGATGCTCCTGGGAACATCATCCTCAGTTTCACCACCGCTAGCGGTGGGATTTCTTTCAGCGAGTATTCGAGGAATATAAGGACCTTCATTTAAAGTATTAATTACCAGTGTGTTTTGAGCCCTTAAGAAGAGTAGCATACGACCTTTCCATAAAGTAAACTGTCCAGAGTCAAATCTGGGTGGTTTACCTTTAGATCCATTGTCTAAGTATGCAAATGAACTCTCCTGAGAAGGGCTAGTAGTCATTGCAGATCTGCATATTGATTTATTCAAACTGTTCTGATACCAGTTGTTGGTCCCGTTTAGCTAGATAAATAGATGACTACTTAACACGGTTAATTGTAGAGGGGGGGTGAATACAATTATTCAAGTTTAAAGTAATTTTATTGATTGAAACAAAATAATACATTACAACAATTACTTTGCGGAAGAGAAAAGACACACTAATCTAAGTAATTGTTATTTGATGACATATTTAAATATAACAAGTCACTCAGCCTGAGGCGCTGATGACCATCAGTGATCTCAACACAAGTGTTGGCACAAAGCTCGCTGACTAACATGAGTGGCTGCTATAGATCAAAGGTTATATTTAATGCAGTTCAAGGTGTATTTAATACGGTTGTTGATTTGAGTATTTATAGGGATAAATCCTCAATATTATCTTAGAGATAATATGTTTAACCGTTTTAATAATCTTTAAAGATTTGATAGGTATGGTTGAAAAATATCAAATCTTTAATGACTAATACATGGGGAAGGTGTTTTAAATATAATAATACATTTTTACAGTAAAAGTATGGTACTTTTTCTGTAAAAGAAGTTTTGTTGACTTCATGTATTATTGTATACCGGTTATACGGCTATTGTCCACCTTGTAGAATACGCCTTCTAAAGTGCACAGGTATCTGTCAGACCCATGCGCTTACTCAGGGAATAGTTGCTGGAGTAGTTATGATAACTATTGATCTTCCACTTCAATCAAAAATCTTCTATCTATATCTTTGGTCTTTGACTTCAGATATATGTGTCAGTGTCTTCCAGCATCTATGAATAACTTGCCAAGTCTTTAAGGATGATCAGTGTTGAGGAGAAGCTGATGAAAGTTTGCAAGTTATAAGGGACGCTGTTACATATGCAGCGAGACCACAGAGATAAGGGATGCTGAGTATGCATCAGCGTCCAAAGCAAACATTCTGTCATACATAAATCATAGAGGCAGGGTCAGTGACCCAACATAATTGTCCTCGGATAAAAAATACGCAGTTTAAAAAAATATCAACTTCTCTTTTTTTTTGATAAGATGGTAATTTTACCTTTTACTTTTTACCTGTTTTTTGTGTTACATATATGAATTAGGGGTATAAAAGAATTTTATCTCAAAAAAAAATCGATGGAAGTGGACAATTAATTTGGGACAGCCCAAAATGAAATACTGAAATATAAATATGGGACGGAAGGAGTATTATTTAAGTACAAAACTTGAAAAGCTTATTTATTTGTATGATTTTTTCAGGTACCTTATAGATTAGATTAGATAATATGATTATTAAAACTATAAAATATAATTTTCAAACAAATATTGATCATTAAAACATTGATTTATGCAAAGAACTTATGTAATTGAAGGTTTATAAAATTAAATAAACAAAAGTTGCATTTAAGTTAACAGTTTGGAAGGTTACTTGATCATGAAAATAATGAATTACAATAAAGTATAATGTAAAAATAGTTTATGAGGTAACGTGTAAATGCTGAAAGTAATTATATTGGAGATGAAATACAATTGGTGCAAATATATTAATGAAAAATTCTTTTATTACACCAAATTTTTATAGTATTTACTACATACGTTAGAGATGCACTAGTGCAAGAGAAAGGCATGAAAATAATAATCGAAGAAACTAAATTATAGTAGTAAAAGGAAAGGAAAACTACGTAAACTAAATACAGGGATATGACGTTTTTATAATGTTGTCCAAGTTTTGCAAACCAAGCTTTTTCTTAAAACTCTTCTCGTATGATGATCGATGCTTGGTATTAAATGGTTATCAGCTTTTTTATTTTGTTTATCATATTTACGATGATGCGTATGGTTATAAGCAACTTATCTTATAAGATGGTGGTTCCCATTGATTTCGTCGATTTGGAACCGATGAGTGTCGGTTCAACCAACATCAAGGGTACCGTTTCATATGTTGGTTTAGTCAGAAAACCGATGTCTTTTTCTTCTTTTTTGTGTGTGTAGAAATAAAGTTTAATTAGTAAATGTGAGATCCAAAAATTAACGTGACGGTGTTAATGATGGCAGAGGTCTCAGTTTCAGCAGTTTTTGAAAAAGTTAATGTGACGCTAACGTAGCTCAGTTGATTTCAGTCAGTTTTAGTCATGAATGAAAGTGGTCTAATGAAATGGAACTCACAAATTTATATTTCAAATATTATCGTGACTTGTGAGTTACCTTTAGAGAGTGATGAAACTGTTTTTATAGTGTACTTATGAGAATGTTGTTGTTGAAAAAGTGGGGGTGTGGAGAATGATCACTTTACAATGTTCTCAAAATTAATTTAATTTTTTTTTTAATTAGTTTGTGTGTATGAGTAATAAAATAAACATAGAGAAAAGAAAGAAGAAAGCAAATTTAGATTTAAAAATAAAATTGTTTGTGTGTGTAAGGATTACGAAAGAATAGAAAAATCAAGAAGAAAACAGCATCTCATTTATGTAATTTATAATGATATATATATAAGAAAAACCCTAAAAGAATTCCCACCCTTAATTTCAAGATATTCCTTTACTAATCAACCTTTAGATCAATCAATGACATCATTTAATTTATTAATTGTGTAGTAAAATGCTAATATGCCTTTGACTAATTTAAATTAACATCTGCTAATCTCTTTTATTTGTTGTAATACACCTTTCAACTTAATTTCAAAATATACAACCACCTTTATTGCATATTAGAAGAGCACCCGCACATTGCGGCGGTGAAGATATTAACAATGGTTTAAAATAATGTAATCACGTGTTTGAGAATATTGTATTTGTGAGTATTTTCAAATGAACTTTAAACTATTGTAAGAACTTCCAAACGTTATACATTCTTTACAGATTTCGATAAATATTATAAAATATGAATTTTTTGATTTTTCAAGTTATTATCGATTCTCATTCACATGTAATAAAATCATTAAAAATTGAATGTAATTAATGTAAAAGTAAAGAAGATCACCTTTAAATTTCTTCATAAAATAATGAAATATATAAAATGAAAAGATAAAAATATTTATTTATGTTTAAATATTGTTTTTATTTGTATGTCTTATAATTTTACATTTTAATTTTTTTTATTATGACTAATAATTATTATATGAGTGTGTATTTTAGGACTAATTATTATGTAGGAAAAAAAGAAATGGTAACTTAAATCAGTATTTATTATGGCTAAATATATTGTTGGCAGTTTCTATAAACAGTAAAGGGTAGTTTAGTCCATTTCATTAGATATAGGGGTATTTATGTCATTAGAGTTTTTTAAAAATGTAACTTAATGAAGAAACGCTTTAAACAAATTATAAGGCTTTAAACAAATTATAAGGGTGTATGATAAATAATAATAACGAACAATTTTAATTATTCAGTGAAATGGTAGTCTTAGCTTTCTCGATTGTTTTACTCTAATATCACAACTTTACTTTTACATTTTTTGTTATGACACCCTTTTTGTGTCTATTCTTTTTCTAAGTGTGCTTTATAAATTACAACAACTATGCAAGTTCCATCGTAGTCGTTTTATATTAGTTTATTATGTACCTTTTGTTTTAAAGTTGTAGTTTCAATTTATTTAGTACTATATAAATTAACGGATTCAATCATGAATTTTGTTGTCAATCTAGATTTGAATATACAATTACTTTCATTTTACTAATTACAACCAGACTCTTAATGGATTTGTTAACATTTGATACAATATATTAAGCATCGTTTATCAGTATATTTAGTCTTGCGTTGACATTTGATGTTGTTTTTCATTGTAACCAACATTTCCAACTATAAATATAAAGATCAAAAACAATATATGAATTTTAACAACAACAATTTATCTTATTATACTTCAAACACAAACTAAAGATCTTTATCATATAAGTAAAAGATGCAATTCAGTAATAGTTGATTAACGAAGGCCAATCCCCAAACACACTGTGCACACATATAGTTATATCATTCAAATTATATCTTACAATTTGCTCCGTATGAGTAATACTAATTGACATTTATTTGGATTGACAAAACAATTTAACCTCCATATATATAGAATGCAATATAGATTTTTTTTCATGCACGATTTCATGAATTTCGCGGGTTCTAAACTAGTTGTTATAAAAAGAACTCTACTTTCGTTAAGTAAATTAGAATTGATTCACGCATTTAGGTAAGACGTAATATTTCTTTACACAAATCTTGTATTTGACGATTGTAAATCCAACATAAAGTTGAAAAAGTATTGAACTAAAAAATAGTACCCAAGCTAAAATAAAATGTTATTACCGTCAATATCGATCAACTTTAGCGACGATTACAGTCATCGTTACCGACGATGATTATATTCATCGTAGTCCTCCTATTCAACTGCTTCGATAATTTCCCCCGAAAGCATGTATCAGTGTATAATCAACGTAGTCCTATTCAACTACTTTGACAATTCCCACTGTACACCAAAGTTATGCTTTTGCATATTTGTACATTAAACAATAACTGTTATACAGTGTGGTTTATGAAACAATTATGATGTTCTATTTGTCCGTTCTCCTTCTTTATAGAAAATGGCTTTCAAAACAATATATACACAAATATATAAATATAAATATAATTTATATATACAAATAAGAAACAGTCCTCCAATGTGTCTTTGTACAAAGGTAATCAAATCTTGAGAGAAAGCTTTGTAGATGAAACCATTACGTATCAATCCAGTGGATACGAATGAGTTCAATCATTATACAAGCCCTTAGAGGTTAAAGCTTTGGGGTAACCTGGAACTCCATCATTCGATTTTTTTTTTCTTTTTATAAGATGAATACTCACACATTCACACACCCCTTACTGCGAAATATACATTAATCCACAAAAGTATATATTTGTACCATCCCATAATCTTAACCCTCAACCTAATTAGGTTTGAAGGCCACCACGATACAGCTAGCGAATAACCCTTATTTGATTGTGTAGACTTTAGATTTTAACAATTTGGTAACATGTATGCAAGTTTCAATATTTATTTGAACTTTGTCCACATGACCACATGAGTCTACTTTTTTTATAGGACACTTAGAACCTCCGAAATTTATTTTACAACCCTCCAATGAATGAAATTATAATTTAACACGACTTTTTCACTGTCTTAACCAAGATTATGCATAAACCGTTGTTGTGAATGCACTCTTTCGCCTTTTGTAGATGGTTGGAAAAATGAGACGGTGAAAATTTTAAGTAGACGTTAGATGAGTGTAGATGTAAAGGAAAAGTGAAAAATACACATTATTTAGAAATTTAGAATATAATTAGTTTCTATTAAGGATTGGTTAAAAAGAAAGACACAAATGCAATAATTGAATAGAAGATTACCAACCATTTTCTCGAACTTTATTAAAAGGAGATGATTTTTACAAGAAATATTTTACTTCCTACAAATAACTAAAAGGTTTCTTGTGAATCTAAAAGTACATTTTTTCTTGTAACAAGTAAAAAATAAATTGCAAATATCACCACCCTTATAATAAATCAATGTAGCATATTGTTACAACAGTTAATTAATTAATCTTTAAAGGGCGTTGTCCAAATAATCAGTCCAACCAATTAATATCTTGGGTTTTGTTAACATGTGTCCCGTAGTATATGAAAAAGCGCATTTAATGAAATCGAAATTTAATAAAATCTTAACATTTGCATTTAATATACATTAATTAATTCAATCTAATTATTACCCTTTTTATACATACTTTAATGACAAATTATAATATTTATAAAAATTACGAGTTTATTAAATGTATTCTAATGTGTGTCACATAGACACACGTTAATAAAAACCCTGATATTTTATTCGGAACAAAGAGTAACAAAACACAATCAATAATTCAATCTAAGATTCTTAATGAAGTGTCTTTAATAAGAATAGGTTACGATTGTTTATCGTGTATTAATGTGGTAGACTACATCGAATATAATATGCATTTTTCGATAATAAAAAATAAGAATGGGTTAATGTCAAATTGTCAATAGCATAAGGATACATTCATCGACTAACTCACTAAAGTATTATTGGTAGTGTTCCCGTAGTCTCCTCCATTTGAAAATGTTCACCTTTCTTCACTTTTGACTTTTTACCAAAAGTTGCATTATACTTATCTGGTTATTAACTTATGTTCTCTCTATGTAAAACACCATTTCTCTTTTAAACAATGTTTTAAAAATCGGTTTTTTGAGAGAATCGGTGTTCTGCCCGGACCCGGTTCAATCCGGTTGAATCGGTTTTATTTCCAGTTGAATCGCCGATTTTGTACTATATGAGTTGAACCGATTTTGTGTCTGGATCCGATTCAACCGGTTGAACCAATTTTCAAAACATTGTTTTTTTGAGTATCCATTACGCGATGATGGTTTGACAAATTATAATTTTCTTGTCGTCGTTGATTTGATATTCTATCTCTCCGTATATGGTGCATATCAATTATTTATGCGTATGCTAGATCTCATTTCCTTTTTGAGTATAATTCTTTCTTTAAAAGGATATGTGACTTTTCTTTCTATCAAACCTATTACCTAGGTAAAAGATATGACTAGAGGTGTTTGGTATTGCTTATTTGTAAGCATTTTTCTACCTAAAAATTAAGTATGTATCCCATACTTATTTTAAGTGTTTATTTCTTAAGAAATAAGAAGTTAAATACTTTTATGATTGAAAGGTGTTTGTTTTTGCTTATTTGTTGTAAAAGTAAACAATAAACGGGTAAATAAGCGGTCACAACTCACAAACACCCTATTAGTTACATATTCATAGTTTGTGATCCTGAAATCATTCATATGAAGTATCTAGTTAAGTTATTCTCATTTTTCTCTAATTTTTTATAAATAATAATACCAATAATGAATATATTATCCTTGTAAAGTGTCCATCAAGAAGGATTAATACACAACTAATCTAATTTTTGTAACAAAAAATACCTTAACTTTTAACACTCGTCATCTAATGAAAAATGAAATCGATTAGCAACATTTTGATTCATCTTTTGAAACAATTTTATAAACTTTAATTATCCTTAAACACATTTATGAAGTTTAATTATCACTACACACAATACATATGGTTAGGGTTGACTTAAGTAAACAAAATTTGTTCATTCCTAAAATTGAGCATTTTGTAAAAGTTTGATATATTTACTACCTATTAACTCGGAAGGAAAATAAAAACATTTCATCTAAGGAGTTAGCTAGGTTTGTTACAGTATATTAATGTGTTCCCGAGTTGATTTTAGGAGCAACAACAAATAAAATGAAGGGAAATAAAAGGTAAATATGCTCTCATGTTTTTGTTAAAATGAAAGGAAAAGAAGATGCAAGAAATATAAATGAAAGACTTGATGTAACTCTTATTTAAAATTTTCGTTGCCAAAATATGGGGCCTACTAATCATACCTCTTTTTTCCTTTTTTTCTCAATTCATACCCCCTCTTACCCATTTAATCAATCACGTCATACTTTTCCTTTTTGCTTTCTGGGTATACCCTCTTCTTTTTTTAATTCCTACCCCTGATTAGTCTAAAATTGAAACTGATTTTGAACTGATTTTGAACTGGGACTAATTTTAGATAAAATGTATGAGTTGAGACTGGAACTGGAACTGAAACTGGAACTGGAACTGGGTCCAGGGGTATGGCAAGTAATTCCGAGGGTATGAATAGAATACCCGCAAAATATGTGATGATTTAAGAAAAATTTGATCCATTTCCTTAAAAGTCAAGAACACAACTCATTAATTAATGAGAATGCTAGAATAATAAAAAATTTACAAAATTAGCTTAAAAAACGAGTTTTACCAAATAAGTAAAAGGAGATAAATATGAGAGACAAAAAATAAAATACAGGATTGACGGAGGAACTCAGTCAGCACTCAGCACCTTTATTATTTTGTATATATAATACTAGGTTTTTAGTTCGTGCGATGCACGGTCATTAAAGAATATAATTATAAGTTTATTTGTAAGTAGTCCAATAAATTACTGTTATTAACTTTAAATATGCAATTATGATTGAGACTTGAAAAAATATATAATAACATAAACCAAACTATATAATAAATTAACAAACTATTATAAATAATTGTATAAATTAATATATGGAGCCAAATAAAACACAATGAATTGTACGAAGATGAATAATAAGTATCACATGTATTCGTAAAAATATGTAGGTCTTTAAGCTCGTGCAATACACGATAGTGTATACAAAACTATTATACATTATGAAATAGTCAATGTCAATATTGTAATTGAAAATTATAAATTTGTTATTGAAAATTAGAAAAATAGTATACAACAAGCAAAACATATGTGAATCAAAAGTTCAAAGTTTTTGTGAGTAACAACATAAAACAATGACAACACGTTAAAAATTGTTAACATAAAATATTACAATAATAAATGCTATATAACTTTAACATAAGCAACATATGTAATAGTTTCTAACATTTTTGTCTAAACTCGACATCTCAATCCACCAATATGTTTAACTCGTGAAATGTTTACATATAGTTGATAACGAGTGAAATTCGATTGTTGATGAAATAAATTCAATGAGACAATGTGTGTACTTCACTCTTGTGTTAATCAATGCAAAACATAGCTGGTAAAAACAAACTTAAATGATTAACTTTTGGTCAACCTATAAGTTAAGGTGTTTAAACATTTTTATAAAAGGTTAGAAGGGTTAAAACGAAAAAAATAGAGTGTGAGGATTAAACTATTATTAACACTTATTAAAAATGATTTATAATAATAATTGAATTTAAATTAATAATAATGGAAAGCCATGGGGCATTTTTAGAATTTTAATAGTAATGTATTTTTGACATGTCATCTTATGATGATTAAAAAGATGACACATAATCAGAAAAAAATTTGTTTTATAAATATATAAATATAGATAGATAGATTGTTAAATTGATGTGAGCGTGTCACTTTTTGTGGTTTATCTTCGTTTTTTCATCCTTTATTAATTTCTCCTCATTTTAACTTTCTTTTGTTTTTCTCACAGCTTTGACTCTCTAAGGCCATCTTCAATGTATGCCTTTTTGCACTATATATAGTGTTTTAGTGTACAATTTGAACTCCAAGCAACTTACCAAATATAGTGTGATTGTACACAAAATTTTTGAAGATTTTACACCAAATATAGTGTACACTAAACTTTACACTAAATAATTTAATTTTTAATCTTAGTCTTTTTAATATGATTGAGATGTTGCTATGACAATGGCTACAAGGGGATTATATATGATTCATGTAGCATAGTGATGTGGTGGATTGTTAACTTATAGTGTAAATATTTATTTGTGAAAGTAAACTACTACATGTCGATATGAAGTGTACATATATGAAACTTTCATCGATCCAAATACAAATAGATGATATACTTTCATTGATGAAAAAGAGTTACATTACTAGAAAAAGTAATACATAAAACTAACAGCAACTAAATTAATAGATTGGAAGGTTATCATCATCATATAGATTGGAAGGTTGTCATCGTCATCATTTCCTTCAAAGTCCAAAGAAGGTTTGTAGCTGTCGCATGAACCACTCGTATCTTCTGCCGTTTCTTGTTGAGCTCGTTTTGCCCAAATCTTTTGTTGTTCATTTCGGTAGTACTCACAGTAAGCTAAATTACTTATGGAATTTAAATTTTTGCCTAGAATTTAGTTTTCTTCTTGTAGTTGCCTTTGATCAAATTTTCTTGCCTGAAGTTCTAAACTTTTTTCTAAAAGAGAATTGTTTGAATCAAGCATCCCCTAAATCTTTTCATTTGCAGTTGTAAAAATATTTTTGACTTCCTCCACTTGTGCCTTTATCTTTTTCTCCTTTTTAATCCCAGTTGGACATTGAGTTTCCTCATGAATTGCCGAGTAATCACCCGCAACCTTAAAATCATTGTCTAAGTTAATAGGGACAGAGGATGACGCTTTTGACTTGCAAGAAGCATGTAGGAAGAATGTCGAGCAAACATTTGGAGTTCTCCAATCACGATTTGCAATTATAAAGGGACCATCACGTTTTTGGAAAAAATCCGTATTGCATGATATAATGTCATCGTGTATTATCAATTTATCATGCATAATATGATCACTGAAGATGAGCGTGATATGGAAAAGACCATTCAAACCTGGAATGAAGCACCAACTTGTGGAGTTAATTTAAGTAGAGATGAAACAATAAGATTTCAAGAGTTTCTCGCTCGACATAAAAAAATTAAGGACAAAGAAGCTCATTATGAACTTCGTAAGGCATTAGTTGATCATTTGTGGGAGCGATATGGTAATTCCGTAAACTATAAATTAAAAATGTAACATGCTTTGTCCATAAGTTTTTTAATAACTTTCATTGTAATGTATTAGTTTTTTGTGTTTAATATTATTAATCAAGTTTGAATTTTAATAAACAGATTAACATATTTTGTAGACATGTAGTTAAAAAACATATGTAATATAGGGGGTAATATGTAAATATAAGTAATTATTTGGTGCAGAAATTTAGTGCATATGTTGGAGACGAAACATATTTGGTGCAGATATATTCATTAAATATTTTATTTTTGCATCAAATTTGATGCAGTGTTTAGTACATACGTTACGTTGCAGATGCTCTAAGAGTGGTAGTAAAACAATAACAACAAAATGTGTATTAAAACCAACTATTTAAACTTATGATAATAATGTAATAATCAGAGTCATTGATTGTAAATTGAAGAATATTAATAAAAGATTCAAATATCCTTGTTGAATGTTGATGATGATAAATAAACAAATACTATAACGTGAAAACTACAACTTACAACAAATTGCATTTTTTTAACGTCCAAGAAAGACAATTACCATTATAAATGGGCCAACAAAACGTTGTACACCATTAGCCAAAGTTTACAAGCACAAGCACCAGTACTATAAAAAAGGCACCAGGATGATACATCACTCTATCTAAAACATTTGAAAATTAAATTTGCACCAGTTTTCCCATGACAATGTTTTATATCTCGATTGGTTCTTTATCCAAATGAAAGACGATGATCGCACTTCGTCTATTATTGAATCCGCATACCCCCTTTTTGAATTAATAACCGCATCATTTCTATTCCTCCATAAACACCAAATTGAAGTGACAATGATCAGGTGCACTGTTTGTTTTCATCCCGCATCGCCTCTTAATTGTTGAGCTAGAATCGGCAAGTCCCCTACAAAAAAGAAAAAGAACCGATCTATCCGACACCAATGTGAAATGAAGTCCCAGACCCTTGCAGCTACTTCACATGAGCCGAAAGTATGTTCCAGCGTCTCCTCCTCCATATCACATACCCTGAATAGCATCGAAAATATATGTACATTCCTTCCTGCCAAATTATCTTTAGTGGCTAGCCTGCCCAACCATAAGCGCCACGCCAAAAAATTGACTTTAATCGGAACCCATTTGAGCCATATAAAATTGTTATCCACCTACACATCACAAAGCTCCCGAATTCTGGTTCTAAGAATCCTCACTGAGTACCTACCCGAGTCACATACATCATTTCTCCCAACATCCCCGGCCCCAGCCTATGACATTGATGCTATCAAATCTAGTAACACAGTTACCTCAGCATGTTCCACCTGATTAAGCTGTCTAGCCTAATGAAAGATTGGCCCCCATTTACCACAATGACCCTATCCTTCACCATATATCTTTTACCAACTTCCAGCTGAAATAAAGTAGGGAACCGGAGATGCATCGACTCATCTAAGACCCACATATCTTACCAGAATGACTGTCGCACCCCCAAATTCGGGTTGCAGAAGCGAATCGGGTCGGGGCGAGACTAATCAATAATCACAGCACAAGATATAATGAACGACTCTATATGCGTCGTTTTACAGCTTGTATTGATAAAATCAAAGTTTATATCAAAATATAGTTTACATTAGCTCAGTTTGAAATTGAGAGATTTACATACATAATTAATTTATACAAAATATAATAATGCAGCTAAATCTCTGAATGTTTGCATGCTGACACGAGCTAATGATTCCTGAATGCAGTCCAACCTACTGCTGAGTACCTGTGATACATGCTAAAATGGGTCAGCGAAACGCTGGTGAGCTCACAGGTTTGTATGTCAACACATATTGTATGAACCGCAAGATTTAATTGAATTTAAATTGCAATTAAGCAAAATAAAAGTTTTACAGCCATGAGAACATAATCTGAGCTTAACTCGAGGTGTCAGGTCCACATTTAAGATATCCTGATCGAGGTGCCTCCCACGAGTGCCTAATCTACACTCGTATGAACAAATATTAGTACATCCGTTTACCCAGTTAGTGCATGCTAACCCGGACGAGGAGGGTCAATCCTATATGGTACCACATACTAATATTCACGCTACAACGTATTACCAAACTATGCTGAGGAGGGCTTTGAAAGATTAGTGAGAATACTCATGTAGTAATTGTTTATTTTCGTACTTGCGTTCATATAGTTAAAATAAATCGAGCAATGATATCACACCCCTGAGTAAAACAGTAAAATAGGGGCTATGAGACTCACCTGAGTCTTGAAGTGTTTATCTAAATAAACTTGAGTTGATTAGCCGAGTAGTGATGTCCGAAGACTTGTAACCTGAGGGTGTCCATGACACGCGATGGTTATTAATTGATTAGGTATCTTAAAAGACTACCCATGTAGTTGTTCGTCTAACTAGAATGTCCAAATGACTACGATTTGGTTGATTAACTTGAGTTTTGAAAATGTGTACGACCCATTGGTGATTGTTTGTAATAATAATCTCAACTATTATCATTATGATTTTGAAGTGTTATACTTAAAAAGTATGTTCCAATGTGTTTTAAAAGTCGTATCGTATTCGTGTTTGATGTTATACAAGTTTGACACTTGGTGTGAAATGTATTTACAAACTCTAAGTGACGGGGGTCTGGAGGCAGCGTCCCTGGTAAGCGGGGTTCCAAGGGTGGCAACCCCTGGCGGGGTCCAAGGGGCTGGCCCCTGGTTAGGGTCGAGATGCCAAGTCAGCTCGAAAAATTTTTATTTCTACTATATTGCTTTGATGAAAAACGCATCTGAACTTGAATTTAGGTGAAATCGAGTGATAAAATTTTAGGTCTCGACACTTAGTAAAATCTGTGTTTTCTTGGTTCTGTTTCATGCGACACTTATAGCGTCACTTGAGGAAGTGACGCATAAGGGGCGACACTTAAGCAAGTGTCGGGTACAAGTGTCGGTATCAGGGCCATGCGTCATTAGGGTTAGTGTCGGATGAAATCAGAATTCAATTATAGGCGACACTTGGACAAGTGCCGCTAGAAGTGTCGGTCAAGAAGTGTCGGGTATTGAATTTGCGACACTTAGGCAAGTGTCGGGAAAAAGGGGTTTTATGCGACACTTAGGCAAGTGACGCAAAATTATGGTTTTAGCGACACTCAGTGCGTCACTTAAGTGACGCATTAAGTGATGCTACGTTACGCTGGTCTATGCGACACTTACGTCTGTTGGCCGGATTTTGGGCCGAAATCGTGTTTTCCGGTTTCCGTTTGACTTGAAACTTTTACCCAACCCATATTTTGAGATTTCAAGTTTAGATAAACAACTTTTGTGAAAAATATATGAAATCTAAGAGTTTTCGAGAATTGTCAGAAACTTACGATTTAACGCCGGGAGAAACCGAAAAGATGGAAATGTAGATCGTGATGTCGTGGTTCTTTTTCTCCAAATGAGCTAGATGTTTTGATGGCGTTTGATGGTGTTTTTGTGTGACACCCCGCAATTTTGACATAATTAAAAACGTAATTAGCACGCACATTTAGGCTAATTCCCTACTTGAGTGAATTCACAACTACTTTAGAGATAAGTCTAGCAAAGCTCAGTAGTTAATACGCTTAGTATTACTTATTCGTAATTACGTACAAAACGATTGGAGCAAACGCGACAAAATATACGACTGTTGGTGAACAAAAATTTATTAATAATAGGAGATTATTAGTTAACATTAACGTCTATTAAATATTATTTTGATAATATTTAACGAGTATTTCGTAAACTGAACCAAATTTGAGACATTTCTATAACAAAACAAAGTTATAATGTTACAACTTAGTTAAGTTACCTTTATAAAAAAATATCTCAACTAAAATATATATCTTAAAATGTATTTAAAAATTTCCAATTTAAAATAAATTAATATTTAACGATTGGGTAAACGAACACGGGTTAAATACCATAAATTTGGGACAAAAATCCCTCCCCTTTTGATTCCCCAAATCAGCCCCAATACCCCCACCCCCACCTCATTTCCTTCTCATTTTCATTTCACCAAAAACACACTTTCTCTCCTCCCTCTCTCTAAACTCTCTTCCTCTCTCTAAAATTCACCACAAATCACAACAAAACTACCACAAAAACGACTCGAATCATCTAGCTCCTTTGGAATAAAACATTCACGAGCAACATTCCTACCTTTTCGGATTTTAAAACCGACTCGCGTAAGTTTCTGACATTTTTCGAAAACTCTTAGATTTCGGTATTTTCTTTGTTATTTCATGTTTATAATGATTAATATACCATGTATTAGTGTTATATCAACTTATTATGTCCAAAAATGACTTAAAAATGCGTTTTTAAAATTTAAAAATACGATCAGCTCGTTCTGCGAGCTGAGATCTGTTCTTCCTGCGAACCGAGCCGAGCTGCGAACCGAGCTCGCGATGCGAACCGAACCGAGCTGCGAACCGAGATTGCGATGCGAACCGAACCGAGCTGCGAACCGAACGAGTTGCGAGCCGAACCGAGCTGCGAGCCAAACCGAGCTGCGAACCGAACTGAGCTGCGAACTGAACCGAGCTGCGAACCAAACCGAGCTGCGAATTGAACCCTTGCGAGCCAAGCTTGCGAGCCAAACGAGCGAGTTGAACGAGCGAGCTGAACTGACCTGGTCTGCGAACTGAATTTTGCACAACGATTCGACGTTCGCGTAACGACAATTACACTTCTTACAATGATGATTAACATACCAAGATATATACTTTTGTTAAGCATAAAACAAAACGAGTATAATGATGTTTTCAGAAATTATTATTACAAACCGCTACCAACGAGTCGTATACATTCTAAAGCTA
This sequence comes from Pseudognaphalium luteoalbum, assembly GCA_963422505.1. Taxonomy (NCBI): domain Eukaryota; kingdom Viridiplantae; phylum Streptophyta; class Magnoliopsida; order Asterales; family Asteraceae; genus Pseudognaphalium; species Pseudognaphalium luteoalbum. The sequence continues at coordinate 85,882,910 of OY730194.1, forward strand.
CAAACTTAAACGACAAACAAACACTTTGGACATAATTTGGTTGAACGAACACAAGCATGGATGGTCAAACTAAGACATCCACATACTTATCAAATCTCATACGTTTAGGGCGTTAGGAGATTCTGGACTATACTTGGGCTTTAGGCTTTGCTAGCACTCGCACATTACTTAACTCAACAGGTGAGTTCACAGCCCCTACTTTTACTGCTTTACTACTTTTGAACAGGGGTGGAAAATATAGTCAACTGTTTTACTGATTGCCATAACTACTTTTGCTTACATGATTGTTATCATACTTGTTTACTCGAACGATTAGAGTACTGTGAACTGTTGAACTCTTACACAAAAACTGGTATTTATGAAACAACATTTTCATACTATAAACTTGTTAAACTTTGTTTGGTATACCGCAGAACGACCGGTACTTTTATGTAAACGCTAGAGAACGACCAGCAACGTATTTTAGTGCCAGAGAACGACTGGCCAAGTGGACGGGAGAACGACCCGTGCGTATTTGGATAGGAGAACGACACATGCGTTTTTTTGACCGAAGAACGACCGGTACTGTGTTTCGCTGGAGAACGACCAGCAGTATTTATTGCTAGAGAACGACTGGCCGAGTTGGACGGGAGAACGACCCGTGCGTATTTAGACCGGAGAACGATCGGTACTATTTTGTAAACGCTGGAGAACGACCAGCAACGTATTGCAAACTGTGTTTTGGGTAACATCCCACGTAAACGGTATTTTGGGTAACATCCCACGTAAACGGTATTTTGGGTAACATCCCACGTAAATGGTATTTTGGGTAACATCCCACGCAAACGGTATTTTGGGTAACATCCCACGCAAATTGTATTTTGGATAACATTCCACAAAACGATTACTTGACTATTATGGCAAATAACTATTTGTGAACGTATTGGTTTTAACAACTGTGCTTACAAACTTGATTCAACTATTGCAAACATAAAACCTGTGAATTCACTCAACCTCGTTGTTGACTTTTACTATGTTTTTCAGGGAATTAGCTGCATGTAAGACGACCTGCACACATGGAACATAGGCGACCCACGAAGGAATAGCATGCCAACTTTTGACCACTGGATTTCTTTTGTATAACTAAAGTGATTTTAGTGATATTTACGAAATCTACTATTGTAAACGTAATACTTTTAACTTGTACGATTCGATGAATCGTAAACTTTGTAACTAATACTTTGGCATCTTAATATATTTGTTCTGTTGTAATCATATGCTCTGATACGTATGCATGTACTGTATATTGTGGCACTCCTCATAGTTAACTAAATGCTTCTGCTAAATTAAATCAACGAATTTTGGGGGTGTTACATTTTGTGTGGTTGAAGGTGATGGTGGTGATGGAAAATTTTGAGAGAAAAGAAGAGAGGAGAGAGAGATGATAAATGGAAAATGAGGGGAAAGGGGGGGGGGGGGGGGAGGGCAGATTTTGGGGGGAAAAGGGGAGGAGAAATCTCCCAAATTTTAATCCTCGTGTTTGCTCCGTGCGGTGTTCGTTTCCCGATAGTTTAAACGTTTAATTTGATTATTTTATACGTTTAAATATACATTTTAAAATACGAATGTTTTATAAATATTTTGGTTGAAGTATTTTACCAAATACTTAGTAAGTGAATTATAAAGTATAATTTAACTTCGTTTTGATTGTTTGCGCGCTTAATATTTTAATCGCGTAGACGTTTGTTTGTACGATAAGAATTAATTACGAAATATTGTCAAAATAATATTTTGAATAAAATAGTGTTATTAAATAATGTTATATCATTTGATAAAATTGTTCACCAACACCCGTATTCATTGAACCGAATTCCATTCGATTTAAAAAGCGCACGATTTAGCCAAATCGCATAATTGTATATATTCAACAATATATATTTCGATACATTAATTAGCCTAACACGGAACTAATTATATGTATTTACAGTTGATTAGGCACTAATCACTAGTCCTAGTTTTGACGGGTGTGGCAATGACAGAGTAGAGTTAATACATGGAGTAACATGAAAAAACGCCTGTAGATTAAGCCCAATATCAGTAAAGTAATCAAAAAATTTTACTATTTGTTTCCATGGCCATGGTAATGACATCTTCTTAGGAATGAAGTTCCAAGATGTAGATGTATTATGAAAACTCCAGATAACCTTTCTCCATAAACTTTTCAATTCTGTTTTAAACCTCCACCACCATTTTGACAACAATGCCATATTCATTTCCGTGAGAGACCCGAGACCAATCCCTCCACTTTCTTTAGAGGCAGTAACCCTTATCCAGGAAACCCAGTTTATCTTCCTTGAGTTGTCATCTTTACCCCACAAAATATCTCTCCTTATTCGCTCCAGTGTCTCAATTACCCCAACTGGGGATTTAAACAATGAAAAAAGAATATATTGGTAGTGCATTTAACACTGACTTTATCAAAGTAATACGCCCCCATATGAGAGGGTTTTTGCCTTCCAATATGAGAGTCGAGTCTTGAATAACTCAATCACCGTTTTCCAATTTTGAACCAGATTCATATTTCCCCCAACCATTAGCCCCAGATGCTTAAATAGGAATGTTCCCATTTACATAACAGTATGTTAGCCACTGATTGCACTTCAGAACCTTCCACACTAATGCCATATAAGAAGCTTTTATCCAAGTTAATGCCTAATCCAGAAACAAGAAAAAAGCATCTCAATAATCTCTTTAGGTTTACCAAGCTGGAGCGGCACCATTCGCCTAAGAACACCACATCATCAGCATACATAAAGTAGGATAAAGTTAAACTAGATTGAGCACTTTTGAGGCCCCGAATTATCCCACGTTCACACGCTTTTTTTATGACCTATGATAGTGACTCCATTGCGATTATGAATAAAAATGGAGTTAAAGGATCTCCTTGCTTTAGGCCCCTTTGGAAAGAAAACTCTGCTATAAAGGACCCATTAATGAGGACTGACGCCCTACCCGCAGACAGAATAGCCCCGATCCACCTACTCCATTTACCTGGTGTAACACCCCCAAATTTTACTGATGCGCGGAAGCAAGCTTTGGGTGTTACTAATCAATAATCACAGCACAAAGGAAAAGTAAACGACATCTATATGCAACGTTATACATTAATACTCAAAGTTTTACATTAGTTGTAATTAAAGTACAAGCTCGGAGTTCAAAATATGTTTTCCTAGAGATTCTATTACATAACCCTTATAGCAAAATAATGCGACAGAATCTCCAAATTTGTATGCATGTGACTCGAGCTATAGTTCCCCCCCTCAGGGTGAGCAGTCCTACTGCTGTGGTGTACCTGAGATATAAAGCTAAAACAGGTCAACCAAAATGGTTGGTGAATCTCACAGGTTTGTAAGTAATAACAGTTTTGAACACAAGGTTTTATCATCAGTAGTGCCCGAAGGCGTAAAATCGTGCCTTTGCCATCCTGCAAAGCAAGTAAGTTTACCATTGCCATGAGGCTCATAATCGAAGCTTAACCCGTAAGTAATGTGTTTGCCCCCGAGACATGCCCGAACGGAGCAAGCTGAGTAACGAATTAGTAGTCACCCGGACCGCGGGCGGGGAGGGTCATTTCCCTAATGGATCCATTAACTATTGTTCATGCTAGTGTTCATTCCACTAGTTATGTCCAAACACTTTGATTTGTTTGCATGTTCTGTTTATAGTTTGGAAACGTGTACGGCCTGTTGGTGATGGTTTGAAGTAATAATCTCAAAGTATTGTTTCATACATGTGTACATATATTGATATTTTATTACTACTGTTAACTTGCTAACCCGTACCACTGTTAGTCTATTAACTTTGTTACCACTGTCTGCTTATTACTCGTTACCACTGTTCTCGTATTACTCATTACCACTGTTTCTATCTTACTCGTTATCACTGTTTTCGTATCTTCTCATTACCACTGTTTCTACCTTACTCGTTATCCGAGAATTAAGTTTCGTGAAGTCTTATCTATCCGACAATAGGTATTCACGGAATATCAATTCCGACAATAATGGATTCACGGACAAGGGTTTTCACGGACAGAAAGTTTTGGGTTCAGATACGTTTTTCCTCTGACTTTAACTAATTATTTGACCAAGTTATACTTAAGTAAAATTTATGAAATTTTTATATGATGTTCCCCTATGTCTTAGCTTTCTAAGTTATATTCTTACGTTCAAAATGGTCAAACGACACTCGAGATATAAATTTTGAAAAGGTCGAGGGTCAAATTGTTACTTTCAAAGACATGTATTCAATTAAAAATTCATAACTTAAATTCTACCAAACTTCACAGAATGTGTGAGTAGGAGTTTTAAAGGTAACAAGATTATCTAACTTTTCCATGTAGTTTCATCGATTTTTGATGGGTATAACTCGAGATATACCATTTTCAAGTTGACCAGAGTTTCTGGTCAGATAGTACAGACCTGCTATTGTACTTTATTTGACTTATTAAAAATAGAAAACGACTGAGTTGGATCGTAAGGCTTACATATTTGTAAAGTAGACTCAAAATACTTCAATTTAGAGCTAAGAAACGTTAGATTTCATCAAGTTTTGGTTTGGTTATGCCCGATCTAACCCGATCTAAATTATTATCCAGTGGACAATGTCATTACCCAACGGTTTTCCGTATGTTCTTAACGATTTTAAGATTTGTTTTGGACATAACTCAGTAGGTATGAAGCATCAACATGTTCATAAGCTTAATCCAAGTAAATCTAAAGAAAAGGAAGGGTTTATACCAAGCCAAAACTGAGTTAGAGTCGAAATGGTCAGAGATGTTGCTGCTGTGCGCTGTCCGGGCTTTTCCTTGCAAAACCGATGAAGAAGCGTGATAGATGATGATGGTGAAGCTTGGATGTTCTTGGATGAGGTGGTGGAAGGTTGTGCAGGTCGTTTTTCAAAGAGGAAAGGAGCAGAGTTTCAGTTGTGGTTGTGTGTGTGAGAAAGAGATTAGAGAAGAAAGGGGTTTAATATATCTAGGTTAATGGATTTGGGTTTTGGGCTTGGCCTTTGGGCCGTGGGTCTTCTAGGCCTGACTTGGGCCGTGGCCTGGGTCCATTCCATCATGGGTTGGGCTCGGGTCTTGTCCCTCAAGATCGGGTTACATTTGTTTGTCGGTTAGACGTTAAATCGCGCGGTTTAAAAGTTAATAATTAACGTTTGATTTTTCGTATATATTCTTGATATGTAAATGGTATTTGGGATGATTAAGTATTTTTAGAATACTTTCCTTAAGTATCTAAGACATATTTTGGATCTCATTCAGGTGTTGAACTCGATTTGCGTATTTTCTCGCGTACGTCATGTTTTATATTACACGTAGAATGTTTGCACGTATTATATTATATAATAATAATACCAAGTAAATAATGACTATTTTATCTTTAAAATAGGTTTACAAGTCATACGAAAAAGGCTCACCAACAGCCGGTGTTTCGAAAATCCATCCGAGAAATTCACGCAGTATCAATCATTACGTACGTGCGGTTGTATATTCAATATACGTTATATTACAAGTAACTTAGTCCTATTTCATACTAATCACAAGTAATTACAAGCAATGATTAGGGTATATTAATACGCCTAAGTACGAGTTGTTACACCTGGAAACCCCATTTGATCCATTATCGAGTCGAGAAATCCTCAATTCAGAGAATCAAAAGCCTTTTGTATATCCACTTTGAACAGAAAACCGGATCTTTTAGATTTTTTCAGCCATCCGATCACCTCATTAAGTACTAAGGGACCATCAATAATGTTGCGATTAGTAATGAACGCCGTCTGTTCTTCCGTAAGTAAACCTGCAACGCAACCTTTCAACCGGTTAAAGAGGACTTTTGACATCACTTTATTAATGCATCCGATTAAACTTATAGGTCTGAAGTCATCAAAAGTCTGTGGATTAGCACACTTGGGTATTAATGCAATGAAAGATGAACAACACGCAGGATGCAATGTCTCTGAGATAGAACTTTTCAAACAATTGCATCATATCATGTTTCACCCAAGCCCAGTTTTTCTTCAAAAATCTGAAGTTGAAAACATCCGGGCCTGGAGCCCGGTCTCCATCACATGCCCACACCGCCTCTTTTATTTCATTCAAAGAGAAGTTAGCTACTAACGCATCCCCATCCTCACGTGATACCTGTTTCAGATTAGGACAAGACAATGTCGGTCTGTCATAGACCGGCTCAGAGAACTTCTCCGAGAAATATTCAGTTGCCCAATCTTTTATTAATGACGGATTAGTTATTCACATCCCATCAACCAGAATACCATGCAATCTACTGTTTTTTATATTGGCATTCACGATTCCATGGAAGAAAGCGGTATTTTCATCACCATCACACGCCCATCTGACCCTAGATTTCTGTTTTACATCCAAAGCTTTTTGACGCTCAAAGTTTTGGACAACCATCTTACATGATACTCTCTCAGATAATTCATCACCAGTGAGAGAGCGCTCTTCCGCTAAAAAGTTTAACTCCTCCATTCTCTTTAGTTTGTTTGGATAAACCCCCATATTTGACCGCTTATGATTCGAGACCCATCTATTAATCTTGGACTTTAACCATTTAATTTCATGACAATAGCAAGATCCGCCTCCCCATGGAACCTGAAACGATTACTTTGATATTCAACATACTCCAAAAGCCCCGGGAATTCTAACCAAGAATTAAACACTTTGATTGGAATCGGGCCAAAATCCGTATCTACCATAGATAATAGTATGGGATAGTGGTCCGATCCAACTGAAGATAAGGCAACCACTGAAGCCGTAGGCCATTCATTCATAAAGTTATGACATACCAAAAATCTGTCAAGCTTACTACAACTAGAGCCATTATCAGTCTGATATGTAAACTTTCTACCAATCATATTATATTCCACCAAGTCCAAATAATCAATAAACGAATTAAAAGCACTCGAGCTACCTTCCACAAAAATTGAATTAAATTGTTCAGCAGGTGCCCGCACCTCGTTAAAGTCCCCAGCAAACACCCACCATCCAGCCAAAGACTCCTTCACCCTGATCAACTCGTCCCATATCCTCCTTCTTAATACCGGGTTATTAGGCGCGTGTAGATTAACCACATTGACCCTTTGATCAGATTACATAATAGTCCCGATACCACCAAGAAATGTATGTGACTAAAATATCCAATCTTCTTAAACACCCGTGGATTCCACATACAAATTGCATCAATGGAAGTTTGAAACTTTCCATCTATGGAAAGATGACAAAAACGACAATTACTAATACTCCAAAGCTATGACGCAAGATAAAAGGTTTCTCAATTTCAATCAATGTGCGAAATGTGAACAATCAATCTAATGAAAAACGTATCATTTTAAAATACTTTCAGGTGATGCTGAATCTTTCATGATGAATTATTTAAAAAAAAATATGTACTCTCTCCATCTCAAATTAAATATATATCATTCTAATTTAAACTTTTGATCAATCGATATGATTTTTTATGGTCAACTTGAATTATATTGCTTCAGAGTGTGATGATCTTCACTTTTCTTATATTGTGTATAAATTAATTGTGTGCATTTAATTTGAAACGTATTGAGTAATTATTCTCAATATTTTTGTATATTTTTATAAATACTTTTTCCTTGAACTTTCGTACTAACTGTTTTTCTTTGAATTTTATAAATGATATGGTTGTACTTTTAAAAGCTCTAATTGAGCCGTTCTATAATACTCCGTATTGTCCTACAACAATACAACATGAATAAAGCTATTTGAGATTGGATGATCAGATATTTTTTCTACCATTATAGCTAAAGCAAGTATTACATGTCATATTCTAAACACTAAATTATCAAAATAATAATAGGAACGTAACTTCAAAATTTTAATAATTATTTTATATAAGTAGATAACTAAAAAATGGGGAAATGAAGATTTATATTTTGAAATATTCTAGCGCTTTTAAAATATATAATCTAAATATATGATCGATAACCATTATAAACGGTTTTTGCTTCATTTTTAAATCTTACAAACTAAATATCGTAAATGTCATTATATCTCTATTTTAAAAATTTTTAATTTTTTTTTTAATCTATAAAGTCAAATCTATATCAAAGAATTTAATATAATTGAAAGTCAATCTAAGCTTATAAAAAGTAACAATTGAAAAGTTAAACTGTCAAGATAAAAACATTCTCAATTAACAAAATGACATGTTTATATTCATAAGTAGGATGTATCAATATCTTACGAATCATAAACATTTTTTTTATTTACGATTAAACTAATTATATTATACACATATCTTGATTATTGAGAACCCAGAAAACATAATATAAGTTATAATCGAGTAACGACAATACACTAACAATTATTTGCACAAAATCACCGCTACTAGTTTATATCCCGCGAATTCACGGGCTAGTCTATTAATTTTTTAATAATTTGGAAATGACCATTTGACGAAACTAATATATATAAATATGTTTTTAGGAAGTTTTTATTAATTTGATTAGTAATGTTTATAATATATCTATCTTTATTCTTCTTAGAAGATTCATTGTATAAATTAATGTATATATGACTGTTGAAAATTAGAAAAGTAAGAAAATATAAATAATGAATGCATACATCGATAATTCAATGCATGAGCATGCATTCTACCTTATAATCAAATAACATGTAACAATGTAATCTCAACATTAAGCTATGATTAAAAAAAATCTCGTGATATGTTAAAGAGTATTATAGTTAGTCAGAGAATTATAGGGGGTGGAGAAATTAATTTCACAAGATATCCATTCGTTTGTATTTCTATTTCCATCTCATTTGTAGAGGAATAGAATATCAAAGTAAAAAAAAAAATTGTGCTTTACCCGGAGAAAATGTTTGAGCTTATAACAAGAGAGATATAAGAAGCCCAAATCACGTGCCATTCGCATTTGCACTTAACTTTCTTGAAATCGTCCAATCAAATCCCTAAGAAACAGCTAACCTTTAATTTGGGTGATTTTTCCGACCGATTCTACCGATACTAATGTCTCTTCTCCAACCTTCAAGCCAGTTGTTCAAGTGTTCATCCCCTTTCTTCCCTTCTCTTTTTCTAATTATTTTTTTAACTCATATGATTATTTGAACCTCTTTGTATAAAAAATCCCTAAAATTTAGGAGTACTGTGATGAATACCATATTTTTTGGTTGAACTTCTACAATGCAAAGTTTTAATTTTCAGTTCATGTGAAAACTGCGAAAAGAAAAAAGTTAATAAAACCTATTTTCATTTCTTTTCCTTTTTTTCCTTAATTCAATTCATTTCACTAAATTTATATTTACCTAATATGTCCTTAATGATTTAATCAAGCGAGTTTTCTTTGTCTTTTTTCAACTATTTCATATTATTTCATTAATTTAAAATATAGATATTTAAGATACGCATATTAGATACTCCTTTTAGTCTCTAACTTAACTTTAAGGATTTGAATCGAAAGTTTTGTATACTAAAATACTTTAATGTGGTCTACACATATACAACGTCATAGTATATTAACAATTGCATGATCAAATTGTTTTGTCTATATAATAAGAGAAAGGTGAATTTTTATTCGATTGTGGTAACAAATAAGAGTAAGAAGCTTCTTTCTCATCTTTTGTCAAAATAAATTGATAATAATAAAGATACTATGAAATTTATAAAATATAATAAACAATGTTAGAGTTAGGTACTACATATATAGTAATACACAATGGCTTACTTAATTTTTAGAATATTAGATTTACAAAATATTGGAATTTAGAAATATTAATTAAAAATATTGGTTTTGAGAAACATTAATTCAAAATTTTAATTATTGGATTTCAAAATATTAATTCAAACTTTTAATTTAAGTTAGATGTATCTGAGCACAATTAACTCCTACCTATTGTAACCTTAGTCTTGAAATCGTATGACTTCTTATATTTTTAAGTTTAAGTACTAATATTAAATACTTTATAATTACTCAAATACTTATACTAAATACTTTATAAGTTTTCTTTAATTAATCATAAAGGGTAGTGATGTCTTTTAACTTTAACCAAATTTTCTATTTAGGCAGTCAAATATAAATTAGAAGATCAGTGGATATAATTAAGTGCCGTTACTCATTTAATGGTTAAGATTAATCTAAAATGATATATTTTAGGAAAGGTAACATAATTATGGTTTTCTTTTAATATATAAGAAAGATCTGTAAAGTTATCGCTACATAGTACAGGAATCATACTAACGTACAACAACACATTTACAAAAGTCGTCTTCTAGTGCAACTTAAATACCAACAGCTTCCTTAGACCACTCTCATCCGTGACTAAAACTGACTGAGCCACATCAGTGCCACGTCAGCTTTTTTAAAAATTGACTGAAACCAACGGACCACTTCCATCACTAACCCGTCACTTTAATTTTTAAGTCTCACATTTACCCATTTATCTTTAGTTACACACACAAACAAAAAAAGCTTCAAACCTTCGTCGGATATCCGACCTTCACAAAGTGACGAACTAACCGACGATGCGCTAACATCCGTGTCACTTGAGTGACGGTCTCGGTTGCAAATGACGAGCAAACCGACGACACCGATGTTAGTGGCCTTATTACTAGACTCCTCACAAACTACGATTTTCTTGTATGTTGGCGATATGGAATTGTTCCCTTTTTCCATTTTATTGTAACTTGTATCATGTTGCTCCTTCTTAGTTACTTGCTAAGTTTGGGGTGCTTTATAATATAATTTGCCGTTTCCAAAAAACTACGATTTATAAAGTAATTTACTTTAATAACGGATGAATGAATCATGTTTCTTTAAATATAAAATACATTACTCACACCATTAGTTTCACTAAGGTTTGGTATTTCATATTTGGTTTGAAACCGTATAACCCGAATACCGAATTAAATTTGAATTTGGTTTTCAATTTTTTATTTTTCAAATTTGGTTAAATCGAATTCAATTTAATAAATATAATATTATTTATATATCAATATATATATATATATATGTGTGTGTGTGTGTGTGTGTGTGTGATTTTTCGAATTCGATTGAAGATTTAAAGAGTTTATCATTTTTAAAACTTACAAATTTTTAGCTACTATGTGTTTTTGGAAAATAAATATTTTGTTTGGATATTGAAATTCACGTACATTGATAGTTTTATGGTTTCTAAACTCGAATTTGGCTAACAAAAAACAACTATTAATAGTTAGATTTATATAATTTGTACCGTATAATCGTGAATATTTCGTAGTTTTCCATTTGGAGGGTGATTTTGAAAAAATGATAATTTTGTTGGTATATCGGTTTTAACCGAAATCAAACCAAATTCGAATTCGGTTTTCGGTTCAGTTTTTGCTCTCACCGATTAAATTGAGGAAATCAAATAGATAAACACCGCCAATGTGAACAACTAATACCCCTCTTCACGACTCCCACATCTACCATCCATCACCTTGTTGACTTGATTAGGAATTTAGGATCATAATTTAAAAAGGAAAATGCCGAAAATGCCACACGTAGTATATTACACGGTCAATAATTTCTATTAATATACTTCTTAACATACATTTAAAAAAGGGGAAATCTAACTAATGTCCTTAAAGCACTAGTTAAGGAGCATTTAATATAGTAAATTTCCCATAAATAATATAAATCATAATTAATAGACAGGGTATGGTTTAAATGAGAATGAAGGAATCAATAATATTGTGATATATGTACAAAGAGAATGTTTCATATGTACAAATCTCATTTACCCCCAACATCAATTATCTCACAAACGACAAATCGAAAAATTATAAAAATTGCACCATTAAATTCAGCGTTTTATCCTCTTCGATTTGTCGTCCCTCAAGGCATACTTCCGACAAGTTTTTTTTTTCAACTTTTTTAGTGGGTTTCACATTTACTAACACACGTGTTAAAGTGTTGCGTTTAGGGTTTGGGGTTTAGGGGTTAGGGTTTAGGGTTGGGTGTTTGGGGTTTCGCCCCACAACCCCAAACACCTAACCCTAAACCCTAACCCTTAAACCCTAAACCCTAAACGCTTTACAAAATTCTAAACCATAAATCATACTTAACCCACACTAATCCTGCTAAACCCTAACCCTAAATCCTGCTAAACCCTAACCCTAAATCCTAAACCCTAAACCTTTAACCCTAGCCCTAAACCCTAACCCTAACGACAAATCAAATGTACAACCAATAAATAACACATGTGTTATTAATTTGTAAAACCCAAAAAATGAAGAAATAAAAAGTTGTCATAAGTATGCCTTGATGGACGGCAAATCGAAGAGGAGACAACGCTAAATTTAATGGTGCAATTTTCATAATTTTTCGATTTGTCGTTTGTGAGTTAATTGATGTTAGGGGGTAAATGGGTCTTGTACATGTGGAACATTCTCTTTGTACACATGACACAATATCATTGGTTCCCTCATTCTCACTAATGACATGTATAATAGGAAATTAGTAAGTTTAATAAATGATTTTTGTGCTATATTTGGAATGTTTTTGTAAATTCAATGAGGCTTAGCCTCTGCCCTTAGACCACTCATAATCGTAACACCAGAACATCACTTTTTTTGGTGTCACATCAGCATAACACCAGAACGTCCCTAATCATAACATCAGAACGCCACTTTTTCCCTCATTCTGGGACCCACCCACTAACTAATTTTGATTTTCTTTTATTTCATAAAACAAATACAATTTAATTAAAATAAAATACAATACAATATTATATAAATAGAGGTAAATTAAAATACGTTACAATAGAAAAAATTAAACAATACGAAAATTAAAATTTGTGATTACTTTATAAAATTAAAACGTTACATTCATAGTAGTTAAAACGTTACATTCCTAAAAAATAAAACGTTACAATCCTAAAAAATAAAACGTTACAATCCTAAAATTTATACGTTACAATCCTAAAATTTTAAATACAATAAAAACTACTCGTCGTCATCCTCGTCTTCCTCGTCGGCATCGTAGAACTCCCGAAACTCATCCCAAAACTTTTTCTTCATTTTCACAACTGCTGTGCGGTCAGATGGATCCCTGATGTCTTCGGGGTTGACTGTGAGAAACTGTACACCTTGCAACGCAGTTTGAAATCGTTCCTGAAGGGTGATCGCCTCAGTCGATGCTTTTTGGGGGGCTAACAATTCGTCCTTGTTTTTGGCCATAGTCTCTATCGCGTCATCAACCCTTTCGTTAGGGGTTCCTGTCCGGGATGATTTCGCCGCATCGGAAGAACCGGAGCTTCAGGCCGCTTTTCGGGCCCTAGTTCGGCCCATGGGCCTTAAAATCGGGTCGGGCCCAAATAACTCGTTCTCTCGGTCGGCGGAGAGATCAACAGACTGATCAAAACAATCTTCCTCCTCGTCGCGCAATCCGGTTCCACCAACTGGCTGTGGTGGCAGGCATTTCGGATGATCTTTGAGGAACGACTAAGCCTCCTTCGAGGTGAATGTCTTTGTGTAGGTGTCGTAGTATTCGGATACGGCTTGATCGTAAATCATCCCGTCGTCTAGACCGCTACCCCAAGCTCGTTTTACCGACTCATAACACCCGTTGAAGTTTTTGCACACGCAGTCAAGTGAACGCCACTTGGATGATAATTGGTCGGCGCTGCGAACCCAACCACAACGGTTGGCGTTGAACTTTTCTTCAACAGTACCCCACAAAGTTCCCCATTTTTGCGAGTTAGACGAGTCGCAAAAACAAGTTGCTAACCACGCCTCTTCATTTGGCGCCCATTGCCGTTTGTTGCAAGTCTTTTTGGACCTGTCAGTTTTCTTTAGATGGTTTCTTTTTTTGGGGGATGGCGCTACTTGTTTCCGGATCATTGGGTTGGTGCTTCATCCGTTTGTTCGGGTTGTTGGAACGGTTGTTGCGGGAACGATTGTTGCGGGAACGTTTGTTGCGGGAACGGTGGTTGTTGAAAACTCGGGTTAGGAAAATATCCGTAGTGGTGTTCGTTTGGATCAAATTGTTGGTGATACATATTGTAAGGTGGAAACGTTCCGTACGGTGGTATATTCGGACGTACATTTGGGTTAGAGCCGCTCGAACCGGGTGTGTTTGCGGTTCCGAATAACATAAGGTTGGTATACGACATGTTATCCGGATTTTGGGATTGATTGTAGTCGGGATTTGGGTTTGAATTCGGGTTAGACATGGTGATGAAAGTAGTTAAAATGGTTTGAGAAAAGAGGATGGGAAATGGGTTTAGAAATGAGTTGGGGAAGAGTATAGGGATAAAAAGTGGTTAAAATGGGTTGAAATGGTGTAGTATATATATAGATAGATTAGGTGGGTTGGAAAAAAAAATAATATATATATATTTTTTTTGAAAACGAGCCGTTTGGTGGAGCGTGTGACTCATTTTTTTATTTTTTATTTTTAAATTCAACCGGTTACTTTTTAAAAAAATGTTTTTTTTTATTAAACACGTCAAAGAAAAGGGGGAAAATTTCAAGTGAGCCCCACCAGAACGCGATTTTCATCCTCGTTCTCCGACCCAGAACACCGTCAGAACGTCAGCCTAGAACGTCACATTGCTGTGTTCTGGCGTTCTCGACCCACGCGTGCCTCGTAAGCCCGTTACAAATGATCTTATGGTACTAAGTAACTAGTCAATCCCTAAAAAAATAAAGTATGGAGTCTTTATTATTTTGCCTAATAAAAAGGAAAAAAGAAAAGAAAAAAAAGGTTGTTTGAAACCTTGAAACACTTGAGCGAAACAGTTGAATTTTGCCAACCAATCAGAAACATCAACGACCATTTCGTACACTCCATCTTCTCAATTATAATATTTCATTAATCAATTAATTATTTATTTTTATATTAATCAATAAAAACCATTAACTGTCACAATTGAATCCCATACCGTATTCATAGATTCCCTTGAATCTGCTGCTAAAAAAAATAAATATACATTATCAATCAATCAGTCAATATTTTTGTGTATCTATAAAAAAACTCCTTATCGCTGTTTTTAAGGGCCGTAAATCGTAATCATTCCAAAATTCAATTAATTGCATACTTGATTTGAATAATTCAATCGTTGAATTTCGTGATCGCATTCACACACACAGAATCAGGATCTGTGTGTGTGTGAGAGAGAGATTATATACTTACTTTATATTATATATATATAAGAATATAGAAGATATATTACGCTGGCTTATTATAGAGAAGACGTAGCGAATTTGGGAAGTGAAGAAGAAAGAGTACATCTTTTATCCTCCTCCTCCTCCTCATCAGTTGCTGAAGAAGGAGGGGGTAAATTCGTAAATTCGATGGAGGGTCAGCGAGACGACGTCGTCTCGACCAATAATAATAATGGTCCTAGAAAGGTTTACTCTGATGAACAATTAGCTATTCAAATCCCTGAAACTGCTCATCAGATTAGCACCGGTTAGCTCTCTCTTTTTTTACTGAATTTTACTTTCTTAAGTATGTTTATTTATTTGATTAATTTTATATTTTTGGGAATGGGAGGTTATATATGAAAATTGTGAAATGTCATTTTAACCAGGTGTTACTGTCTTAAAAATGAAGGTGTAGCTCCTTTTTTTTATGGGTATAAGTTTATAAATAACAGTTACTATTAAAATGAAACTTGATAACAACCAATGCAGTTTTCTATTTAAGAGATGTTTGGATGTTTGTGTTGAAAATTATTATGTAATTTGAGGAAATCACAAAATTGATAATCAGTTTTCTTACAAAGATATTTAATTTTGGTTGATGTTGAACACAATTCGTTACAATGATAATCACTTTTATCCGAACACTCGGGAACTAATTGGTAATAACCATGAGAGATGAATCTACGGTAAGGATGTATAACGAAATACTACTAATTTTTATTTTGAACTAGAAAGACCGTAGATGCTATACTATACGGTTGTTACTTTGCTTGAAGATGAAAATCGTACAATATAAAGTCAGTTTCGTCAACAGAATTGAAGCAACGAATGTTTATGAAAGATTTCAAAATTTTCCATGTGTCAAGGCGTATGAAAAGCGAAAAGTTTGTTGCTTGTATACTTTCTCGGGCTAATATAAGCGTAGGTCTGCAGTCAAAATTACAATTATGGAATCTAATTGACATTTCTTTATGAAATTCCTTCATTTTACTTTATACAAGAGTGTTATAGACCGCTGATCAATGAACGAATGCTTTTGCTCTGTTACTCGTACTTGTTTGTTGTATGTTGAAGCTTATGGTAATACCACAAGCGTGTTAATGGGCAATTCAATAAAGTTAACAGTATCGTTAAAGTATGGAGATTTAACCACTTGTTTTCAATGATGTAGATTCATGGTTTCAAGTCGGTTTTGTTCTTACGACTGGTATCAACAGCGCTTATGTGCTGGGATATTCAGGTGCGGTCATGGTTCCTCTTGGTTGGGTAGGTGGAGTAGTGGGTTTAATATTGGCTACAGCGATATCACTATATGCAAACGCCCTCATTGCGTATCTCCATGAGTTTGGTGGGAAGAGGCATATCAGATATAGAGACCTTGCAGGATTTATATATGGTAATGAGCAAACGATTGATTAAAATATTGCTTCATGTGTGTGTATGTTTCTATATAAAAGTTAGTGGCTACTAAATTTAGAAAAATATTTGACGCTTTTTGGATACTTGCAGGCCCAAAAGCTTATTCTCTTACATGGCTGTTGCAGTACGTAAACCTTTTCATGATCAATGTCGGTTACGTCATTTTGGCTGGTCAGGCTCTTAAGGTACATTCCATCAATCAAGACACCTCATTTTCTGTAACACTTCCTTTTTTGGGAAGTTTTCAAATTAAAGTGATGTAAATACCCGTTATCATTACTAGAAATGAGTTATTGGTATCTTACATATTTGACACATTGTCAAACAACTGTGTGTTGATTGCAATATTTTCATGAGCTATCATTAACTGAGTTCTTGGATTGATGTATATGGAAAATTGTTTGAAAATCTTGTCACTAAGTTATAGTGTTTTGGTTGAAAAAAAATGGGATGTGAGATATTTAAAGCCTTTTCGGTTTGATTTTGTAGGCTACTTATGTACTCTTTAGCGATGACAATGCCATGAAGCTCCCATATTTCATTGCAATCGCAGGGTTTGCCTGTGGTCTTTTTGCAATTTGTATACCTCATCTTTCGGCTTTAAGGATTTGGCTGGGCTTTTCAACTTTCTTCAGTCTAGTATATATCGTTATAGCATTTGCCCTGTCTCTTCGTGATGGTATGATCTCCTATTCATTTAGCCACTTTAATATATTTATTTGTGGTATCACTGTTTTCGCTTTACAAAAATTGGACCCTATTTACTATGTCTAATTTTCACCTTTTTGAGTTAAGAACCCATTTGTTCCAAACTTATCTATATTAATCCTATTATAGGAATCCGGGCGCCGCCAAGGGACTATGACATACCAGGGTCAGACATAAGCAGGGTCTTCACAACTATTGGTGCTTCTGCAAGTCTTGTTTTTGCTTTTAATACAGGGATGCTCCCAGAGATACAGGTTAAACCACATAATCTGTTACCGTGTTGGATCTGTTTTGAGAATTAGTGACTAGATGTGGCAAATGGGTGGGCAGGGTAACAAGTCAAAACAAGCTGGTTAAATCCGAAACACTTTTTGTCCAAATTCTTATAATAAATAATCATTAATCAGTGTGCAAATACGATTACAAATAGTATTATATTAATAAGAAGAATCTAGTATCTTGAATAAAGTGGTTTAGGAGGTTTTATATATTAATAGTACACTTTGGGTGAGCCATTCAGGCGTAAATGGGTCGAAATTTCCATCTCAATTTGTGATGATGAATGGACGCTTTTGGGCTACTTTTTGCTGATAATCTTTTGATCGTGTAGGCAACAGTGAGGCAGCCGGTTGTTGGAAATATGATGAAAGCTCTCTACTTCCAGTTCACAGTAGGAGTTTTGCCATTATATGCCGTTGCATTTATGGGATATTGGGCTTACGGGAATGAAACATCTGCTTATTTGCTCAGCAGTGTTAGTGGTCCAGTTTGGGTGAAGACATTTGCCAATATATCTGCCTTTCTTCAAACTGTCATAGCGTTGCATGTAAGCTTCCACATCCCCTTATTGATTCCACTTGACACAACCTTGACCTTTTCCCTTGAATGGTTTACCAAGTATACATGGAATATGGGGCTTTGGGGATATAAGATATATGGTTTGGTAATCCTTTTACTAAAGGTGGCAGAATTGTTCTGTTGGCGAATTGGGTAGGGTACTAGGGTAGCGGATCAAAATGAGTAGTTGTGGGTCAAAACTGTTTGGGTTGACCTACACACAATTTTGTTTCCCTCTTCAGAATTTTAGAGCACTGAATGTACTGTATAGATTATAAAAACGATATTACTGCAATACTCCGTAATATCTAATATGTTTAAACTTTAAATAAGTCAATTTAGAAGGCCGAAACTACTTTAATAACAGCTGCTGTGGCTTTCAACACGTTTAACCTGCATGACCAGTTTCAATGATCTGCAAGTTTTTGAATTCGACCCAATACCCATTTAACATTTGATCTAAACCACTTGTAAATAAGTTGAAAATCCCACTTCTACTTTTTTTACGAATAAAAATAGGATATGAGGTGACACAGTGGATTTGTTTTTCTCTTAAACATTTGCATAACAGATCTCTATCTGATCTGTGAAGTGAAAGACTAGTCTTGATCTTATTGAATTAATTTCATCTAAGAAGTAGAAGCAGGGTTGCTAAAGCCCGTCTATACTATAAGATCAGTTATAAGCATATTGTTAGGGCCAATGGGCTTATAAGTATACCTGTGTTGCCTTATACTTGCATACAATGCATACTCATTTCTATGAAAATTAAACATTTCTACTTTTTGAAATTTGTGATGTTACTATGATTAAAGTCTTCGTCACAACAAGATCGATGCTATTAAATGGGGCACATAAACTTAATTTTTTACTGTTGCTATTCACAGATAGTCAAACATACAAAAGTAGATGACCAAGCATGTTGTTTTTCACCGCTCTTGTTTCTATATTATAAGTCAAAATAGCTCACCTTTTGTATTGTACATCTATAAAGTATTCACCATCAACAAGTTAATCTTTATTATGGGCTTGATTTTTACAGATTTTTGCAAGTCCCATGTACGAGTATCTGGATACAAAATACGGAATCAAAGGAAATGCGCTAGCCTTTAAAAACTTGTCATTCAGAGTCATGGTGAGGGGCGGTTACTTAGTGGTAACCACCTTACTGGCGGCAGCTCTACCGTTCATAGGAGACTTTATGAGTCTAACAGGAGCCATTAGCACGTTCCCACTTACATTTATACTTGCAAATCACATGTATCTGGTGGCTAAGAGGAACAAGCTGACTTCTTTGCAGAAATCATGGCATTGGCTCAATGTACTTTTCTTTGGGTTCATGTCTGTTGCAGCAGCAGTTGCTGCCTTAAGGCTTATTGCTGTTGACTCCAAAAATTACAGCATCTTTGCTGATATATAGTTTGTAGGTTTCATTGTATTATAGTGGGATATTTAAAATATGTCCCATTTTAATTATTTCATGTTAAATACTGTTTTAAATATAGTAATATATATACGAAAGTTTGCAATCATCTTATTTGGGTAAATAATGTATAGAGGTGATAATGTTATAGATTGTGCATTCAAGTTTCATAGGGAACATAAAGGCACATCATAAGACGGTAAGAGTGTGTATTGTGGTAGACAAAAATAGTAGCCAAGGTTAAGTAGGCATTATTTATTAACATTTCTTCCCGTTAAATAAGTTGAAAATTTATCGAGATAAGCTGATCCAAAAACCTTAAGGCACTTTCTAATTATCACACCATAATAAAAAAAGACATCATCCTTGTCGACAGCAGGGAGTGTCAAGTGCACCACGAGTGGATAGCGTTGCAATTACCTTTTTACGGTGTTGCGCTTAGCATTCTAGATGTCTATTGCGCGCAAATGGATTCTCTAAACGTATTTAGGATTCCCTAACACACACACACAAAAAATCGTTTAATAAACTTAAACTTAAAATTATGTATATAATCATTAATGTAACCTACTATCTTATACTACATATAATGCATGTTGCTAATTTATATTTAGAAACATTTAAGAATTAAAATTCAACATTTCCAAACTTAACTTATATAGTTTTTAAATGGTAGTACTTTATCTTCTTGTATATTTTCACTTTTAACCCCACATTTTATATTTTGATTTTTCAACTCTGCAAATCAAGCTATCATTGTCGATTAACTATCGTCGAATTACAAATTACTTAAAAGTATCGTTTCCGCTGCATTGCGCGGGTATTATGCTTATTTTAATTAAGTAATTGAATTAATGGTCAATTATGATTTATATTTTAGTCAAGTAATTGAATTAATGGTGAATCAATTTGATTCAATTACGGTCTATTATATTATGTTTGCAAGGGCAATTTAGACAAAAAAAAATAGAGATGCATTATTTATATTAGCAATGTGCCCGTGCAATGCATCGGGTTGTTACTTATGTGTTGATGTTCGGTTAGGTTTTTTTGTTTGATTCAGGTTAAAAAGTTCACATTTAAAAAATGTAAGAATCGAACGTCGAGATAATTTGATTAGACAAAACAATAACCGTGAGATTAAAATTAGTTAACTTATAGAGCTTAAATTAAAATAGATAAAATTGTATAATTAGAAAAAATAATAATACATATTTTGTTTAATTTTTTTATTTTTGTCAAGTAATTAAATTTTTTTATTAATGATCAAACAACTTAAGATGTTTGACTTTTTTAAAATTTGATTTTGAGAGTAAATTAGACAATAGTTATTATTGAGTACCAAATTAAGACAAATGTAAAGATGCTTTATATGTAATGTAGATGTACATATATAAGTATATAATAGATAGAAATTGATTTAATTGTTTAAATTAGAGTTTCTAGCATATAAACTACAATTGTAGTGTAGAAAAAATGAAAAATATTATTGACTTTGAGTGATTTTATTTTCGTCAAGTAATTGAATTAATGGTCAATCAATCTGATTCAATTAATTTCTATGATTATGTTTGCAAGGGTAATTTAGACAATAACTATTATTGAATCTAATATTAAGAGAAAAAATAGAGATACATTATATATAAGTAATTATTATTTTATATTCCCTTATAAAACATTCTACACTCTCTTTCTTAAATACTTAAAAATCAATTTATATATACGATGTACAAGTTACAAAAATACACACAATTATTACACATTATCTGCACTTGACTATAATGCATTTAACTCTTAACACATATACAAAACAATATACTCAGTATTACATTATGATTCGGACTTATCAGATTACATTGCTATATTTTTCAATTTAAAGTAATTCTTTTTCTATCAATTTTTAAATATCATTCCGCAGTATCGCCCGGGTAAACTGCTAGTTTATTATGAAACATCTTCTTTTAGAACCATTAAATATATATTTTTGAATAACAAGAACGTCTATTTTTGTAGCGTATAATCAAAAAATACAATCATGAGGATTAATCAAAGTCAATAAACGCTTTAAAGTAAACTACCTCTAACTTATTTACCTTTATGGAATATGGGGGTGTTTGGGATTGTTTGTTTAAGTACTTATATTCTTATTTTAACAACAACAAAAAAAGCTTTTGAATTGTTATAAAAGTAAAGAATAATAAACAAGATATAGAGAGAAACCGAAAGGTAATTGTTTTATTCATCTCATCAATGAGGTATATTTATAGTTACAAGATATCTTAACCTATAAGAAATCAATCTCCTATTAGAATACAAACTCTATTTACAAGATATGGACATCCATTCCATATTTATCCATAACACTCCCCCTTGGATGTCCATTGTATAAAGATTATGCCTCGTTAAAACCCTTACTAGATAAAACCCATAGGACAAAAATCTAGTGAAGGAAAAAGAGTACATAATCCTTTCAATACGCTTGGGAATGTTGCCTCATTAAAAACCTTGCTAGAAAAACCCAGTGGGATAAAATCTTAGACAAAGGAAAAAGAGTGCAACGCGTATTTTCTCCCCCTGATGAGAACATCACTTGATCTCATCACTTGATCTCATCACTTGTACAAACTTGTTGACGGCTAATATCATCATATTTTACTCTTTTTAGTCCATGAGTAAATTTTCACATTCACAAAATAAGTCATGGCTCCATCACCATCGATGTATTAAATAATTCATGGCTCCATCACCATCGATGTATCAATCCTTACATTTGAGCAATACAACAAATACCTTTCCAAAGAAACAATTTATAACTCGCCAACAAATTTCCTCGTATGAATATGTATAAATCTAAATGCCCAATAATATCTAAATACTATACTTCTTGACTATTAGTTTCCTTGTCATCCTTCAGGGGTCAAAAGGAATCAAATAATCTCAACCGTTGAAGTGCTTAGTGAATGTCGTTAGCCCAAAAGTCTTACTAGCACTTCTTATATAGGTTTCTATTGGAGCACAAATATTACGTCATTAGGATGCTTCAATCCTTAATCCATGATAGAACTCTGCCTTTTCAAAATCGTTCATCTCAATTTCTTTAATGAGTATCAATCGCCTTTAGAAACTTCCAAATAGTTCTAATTATATACAATTTTCACAATCCATATGTCAAATGATGCATGGGCTAATTCAATCATTTTATATAGCATATTCTTTTCAAGAAATATTGCAAGGACGATTTCATCATATGTGCCTAAACGATTTTCATCGATATAAGGTCTTTATTCAATTTTATCAAGTAGTGTTCTCGAGAACTCTTTCCTTCAATCTTAAGGAATTTCACATCATAAAACATTATTTAATAATTTCATATCCTTCATCGAATTCCAATAATAAATGAGCTCTAACAATATACAATAGACGCGATTTACTTTTCTTTTTCTATTTTATTGCCAGACTTTCTAAGAAATCAATAAAACAGTTGCATCCACCATTCAAAAGTATCTCCTCATAAATAAATCTCAGTCTTTGCAAATAATCTTTGTATCACACTCTTGCCTTATATCTCATAATTTCCTTCTCATTGGGCTTTTTGCATCAAGACCGATTTATATATGATAAATTTTACAATTTCAAGTGTATAGAACTTAAGCCAAACCATCGCACATCAAGAGATTATATTTTTCATACATTTTATGCGTCTTTTTATATTGGCCAATAATTTCTACCTCTGCACATCTTGGCAGGAATACTTTCACGATCCTCTTATATAATATCTAGCGCTATATTATACAGTAATTTTAACGACGTCGATTTCATTTATTCGATTTCACACTTTACGAGATACGATATAAATTATTAAGATCTTTTCACTATTCGAATTTTCACTTGGGGTACCCAAGGTTCATCTAGAACCTTTATCTCTAGTGTCTCTCCATTAAACTCTCGTGGGGTCTTATTACCTCGATTTGACCATCTTAATTTCTTGCTCCCTTGTTACTTCGAGGATTTTATTTGGAATCGATTAATCTACCACATTTCACATGTTGTGAACTTATTATCAATCATAATCGGAGCAGAGCAGCTTATATAGGTGACCTAGTCACTCAATTTTGGTCAACGAATATGTCTGGCAATTGTTAGTTATGAATTATCATTTGAACTTTCAATTCATATTCTTACTACGAGGATCAACATCATATTGTGATAATTCAAATTCATGCTGCTTATCCCCTCCCCATATATATTCCCAACATTCTTTCAAATCTAGACGTTGTGCATTGTGGTGGAGCAACTAAAATATAGATTGCACAAACAAAACTCTTAAGATGTGATATATCTTTTTCATGACCACATATCAATTATCAAGGGGAGTAAAGGGAGTAACCATAATCTTATTGGCCCGATGCGAATTCATATTATTTCATGTTTACTAACATGACCCCATACTATAAGTGATAGTTATGCTCTCATCATGACAATAATCATGTTGTATACTAAATACACTTGTTAGCGTTTCAACAAAAGTAATCGGTGTATGAACTAATAAATGTTCAACACTTATTACAATCAACCGAAGACGCTAAGTATGTGATTCATCAAAGTATACATTCACCGATATTGCAAAAACAAATATGATATCTATAATACGTGCTCGGAATCTCAATAAGTGAGTCACTTAGTTATGCAAACTCTAGGTTGCAATAATTCTCCTGACCATTTGAATGATGCATCGATTTAAAACTCCAAATGACTACTACGTGGATATATAGGCCTACACATATCCACTTTTATCATATCCGAAATCTCATGAATTCAATCTCAACTTTAGTCGGTAATTATTAACTTTCTTTGAGAGCATTCAACTCATTTCAAAATCACAACTTTTAAGAACTTGCTAGTTCTTATATACATTTCGCATCATCATTAACTCGGGATGGTCTAACCGGTCATGCCTATTTATATAAAATCAAGGTCCACAAAACATTAAGTTTGACCATGCGTGCTTCAATTGCGATGGTCTTTTTATCATAAGTTACTGCATGCATCATTATCTTACGTTATTCTTTCCCCGATGCATGCATTTTCAGCATCATCACTTAAAATACGTTTCTTAACATATGTGATATATATAAAAACTTTTCATCATAACCAAGAATTATCATGAATAATAGTACCAAAAATACAAATAAATACAAATAAACGAAACATATTATATCATATAACAAATAAGTTGTTATGCTAACAATACCACTATCGATCATAAAGTTCACTTATGATCATGTATAACGTCAAGATCCGTTTCTTAAATAATTAGTAACCACATGACCGAATCAACTCATTCATCAATATACTATCGACTCATTTATTTATCAATATATATACCATGACAGAAATACGAGGTAACTATATAGATCATAAGATTTGAAAGTGAGTATATGGTCAGTATAATCTAATAATGTGATACATTAATTACCTTCAAAGTCAATTCATAATCTCACTAGTTAACTTGAAACTTATACTTAGACTATTCACTGAAAATATCTAGTTATCCTTTGTATTCAAGAGTTAATATCGGTTCACATCACTAAAACTAGCATCGGTCTAAGTATACTTAT
The DNA here is from genome assembly GCA_963422505.1 of Pseudognaphalium luteoalbum. Classification (NCBI taxonomy): domain Eukaryota; kingdom Viridiplantae; phylum Streptophyta; class Magnoliopsida; order Asterales; family Asteraceae; genus Pseudognaphalium; species Pseudognaphalium luteoalbum. The sequence goes on from OY730194.1 coordinate 85,908,133, forward strand.
TTCTCTACGCATAATTTCAGGTAAGAAGTAATTACATGGCAAGTTAAAGTCATCTTCAACCATTTCAAATATTACAATTACATGTGAATTAATCTATAACAAGCTCCATGGATTATTTCTTTCCTATAGATGTCACATAAGGTATTCCAAATATTCAGGTGGCCTCGATCTTTTACTTTAAAGTAGTAAGTACATGTATTCATATTATATAATTCTAACAACTCAATTGTCTTTAACCAAGTCCTCTATTTTCATGTCTAGAATCAAACATATACATGACATAGTCCCTTCTAGTCCTATCCAAAGGGTTGAAAACAGATAATTTCAACTAATAATTAAATTTGTAAATTAATCAATAAACAAAGGTATGTCCACAATTATAAACCGACCAACTCGTAAGAACCATATATCACATGCATGCACAAGTACAAACTTATAACAAAACAAAACTTTGTTTAACCATCATAACTTTATAAGGCTGCAACTATTACTTTATCTAAAATCGATTGACGATGAACTTATATGTTATCTACTCCAAAAATAGCCGGTGTAAGTTCATAAGTATTAGACAGGAGTAGTTATATTTAACAAACTTTGTAAATACATTTAGAATGCAATATATATTTTTTCTGAGCTTTCAATGTGTAAGACAGTATGTATTAAGAGGGTCCTACTTCAGTTCATCAAAATCTCACAAGTACCAACAATTATCATATAAGCATCATAGATATACTCATGATGCCAACTTAAGCTGCGCTTTCTATTAGAGGGCGATCTTCATGTGGATCGTCAATGTACTATATATGTATAATGGTATCAAAGTCATAACTCAAATTATGTAAGAACGTACAAGTTCAAAACCGTGGCCCATCTAGATTAAACATATATCAACGACGAACAGGCTTAATCTTTAATCTATAACTATCATCCCAAATCAACTGATCATGTAATATATGTAGGAAAGTTAATGTAGGTCAATCATATCATAATGAGATGAGATATATAATAAACATGTGAACATAGATAATCGGATCGTACCGTAGTATACTGTTCAGCTTGTAAATAGAATGCTAATGATTCAAGGTTTCAATAATACTTTCTGTAGTAGTGTGGACTCTATTTTGTCACGATTAATGATTTAAACAAGGGACATCAAAATCTTATATAATTATATAGAATGACTCAATCAACTGTATATTAGCTTATTGCCAAGACTATCGAGTATCGACTATCCATGAATTAAATATGTGCTACGGATAACCTCGAAGCAAAACCAACAAGCATTCAAAACCAAATACTATATTTTACTAATTAAGACATACAAAGAACATGTAGATAATTGCACTACAAAAAAAATTCTTTTCATGATTAAGAAATACATTCTTGCTTATAGCAAATAATTAATTATTAGTTTAGATAGACACAGATAATTAATTTGAACAGATTTAGCCTTATACGTACCACATACATAACTTATTTTACACACATAATAAATAATATTTATCTGTGTATATCCGATAGCTTCAAAACACGCACTTTTAATATTAGTTTACCTAAATACCTTCTCCATCAATTTTATTGATGGTTATAAATCGTAAAGGCAATTGGGTTTAAGTGAAAACACCAAGTTTAATCCCATAATTATATGAAGTTAAACGGGAACATAATATGTATATGGTCACAAAACTTTGAGAGAGATTAATAGTTTAATCAATGACAAGTAACAGAAAGTTAAAACATTAAAGTTAATACACATATCAACGTGGCAATATATTTAGCAATATATATACAAGAAAAACCTCAACAAAGTAATCATAATTAAGAGGTTGTCATCTCAACCAACACATATTATATTATCGTTATGTATTTATATTTATTATTTGTATCTTTAATTTAATAATTATAATTAATATTAATATTAATAATAATACAATATAAGAGCATCCGCTAAACAATTTATTGTATAAAGTTATATAAGATCAGATAGATCACGCAATATAATGCCACGTATTTGGATCCATGATAACTCAGACAATTCAATTATTCAAAAGCATAAAGGTAACATGGAGTTGAACATAAATAAAGAAGCATTAGTAACGAAAGTTTAAGGAACGAAAATTTAATACCTCAATATTAATCGGCGGTTAGGAACTTGATATTTTGGTTAGAAACTCGTGCTGATAACGTGTTATAAAAGTAAAGAACAATGAACAAGATATAAAGAGAAACCGAAAGATAATTGTTTTATTCATCTCATCAATGAGGTATATTTATAGTTACAAGATATCTTAACCTATAAGAAATCAATCTCCTATTAGAATACAAACTCTATTTACAAGATATGGACATCCATTCCATATTTATCCATAACATGAATTTCTTTTTTCTGTCAAAAAAAAAAAAATAGTTAAAACATAATCATCTTTAACACATCATACTATTTTTAAGTAGAGATAAGAGCACATGGTGTGCGAAGACTTGGCATCGCCGTTCACCATCGAGAACGCCGTGCGACGGTATTCTGGCGTAACGTGTCGGCGTTCTCGTCACCGTCTTCCAACCAACGTTCTAAATCGGATGCCGAATCGCTCACCGTCTTCTTTTTTTGGGCTTTTTTTTTTTTCTTTCTTTTTATTTCGAAGATAAAAAAAGTGTTTGTGTTTTGTTGTGTGTGTATTGTGTAGGGTATGTGTGTTTTTTGTACTTCTGTGTGTGTTATGCGTCTGTATCAACGAAGAAGAAGAAGAAGTAGCATTCATTGATGTGCCTCAGTGTTTATAAATGAAAATTGGGCCAAGCCCATTTAAACATTATTATTGGTGATAAATTTTAATCAGGCAAAGCCCATTAAAGTTATTAAAAAGGCTCTTGACTTTTTTTTTAATTTCATGTATTACAATTTTTTTTATTTGTTTTAATGAATGAATTCTATTTTTATTATTTTTTTGTTATTAAAATGAATTTTTGAATTTATTTACATTTAAATTCAAATAAAACAAATAATAAAAAACTCAATAACACTGTTGAGAACACTATGAATTCAGTTTTACCACACCACAGAATCCTCACTTTCAACGTTTTCCTTAACACTGTCAAGAACACTGTGCACCACACCTTGTGTTCTAAATACTTATAAAATAATCCATCCCAAACACCTAATGCCACAAATAGGGAATCTTTCTATATACCATTTAAATCCACTGACCATACCATTAAATTCTTAAATAATAATAAGAATAGTACAATTATTAGACATTAATGAGAAAAAGAACATAATGATAAGAAAAAGTGATCGAAAAAAATTACAAAAATAAATACAGTTATAATTATGTTTTCTTTTAATTTATTATTATATGGTAAAAATCTTTTCAAAGCGAAATATTTTAAAGAGTACAAAAAAAAATTTCAAACTTAAAACAACAATAATAAATTTAGGGGTCTTTTGTTTATTCTGATTACTGATAGCTGAAATCTGAAAACCAGTTCTGAATAATAAGACCCGTCATCTAAAATCTGAATACATAATTACTAAGATCGTTTGATAAATAAAAAGTACAAACATCTGAATGCACATGTTTCACTATTTTTTGACGTGATACAAATTGAATGAATATAACATAGTTTCAAACGATTTAACTTGAGAAAAAATAAAATTTACACGAGTTCCGACATAACTTTCGAGACTTCTAGATACCAATAATAACACAAATAAATAACTTGTCATGAAATAATAAATAAACTAAAATAAATAAACCAAAAATTGAAAGAAATATTTTTTACATAAATTAACATACGATAATTAATTTGTATGAGAAAAAAGACAGAATGTTATGGAATTTATATATCAATTGGAAGTTTTAAGCAATTGTAAATAACTTATTGAATAAGTAGTTTTTCAGCTAAGTTAAGACCTGATTAGAAAAATATATCAAAACATCTTAGAGGTGAGTTCTTTTAAGAATGTTAAAAAGGTAGAGAATGTGATAACCAATAGGATTCTTCCATTTCTCTACAAAACTCACTTCTTTTTTCTACCCCCTTGGTTAATTATCTCATAAACCGTAAGTCCATAACTTATAAAAATTACATATTCGGAACCAGCGCGTTTTTCTTTTCGATTAGAGATGTCATAAAATATATTTTCGACGAATTTTTTTTCTTCGCTTTTTTTACCGAATTTCACAATATAATCACACGTGATTTATGATAAAAAATTAAAATTTGTTCACGATTATTTATTCATGGTATTTGCTACTAAACACATGATTATAACTTAATATTCACCTACATTAATAGTTATAAATAAAAAATAAAAAATTGCAATAGTGTTCATTAAAAATCACATGTGATTGATATTTGTACACTTAATCACAAGTGATTTGTTATATAATCACATATGATTTTGCATATAATCACATATGATTTTCATTTAAAAATTAATATTTGATGAGAAATTTACCGATATATGATAATTCATGTATGATTTCAACTTGATTTTTACTTGATTGTATAATTCTTAGTCAATGATTTGAAAATCCGTATTTTATTACTCTTTAAACACATGTGATTGATAATTTGATATTCAATCGCATGTGATTATACCTTAGTTTTTCATGTCTTAATCTCTTTACATCATCAATTATTTAAATTTAAAGTTTAATCAGAAATATAAGCGGGTGTGATTATTTTTTAGTGTTAAATCACATGTGATTTTACATTAAAAGTTCCTAAAATCCAAAAAAATGGAAAAAAAAACTTCGCCGAAAGTATATATTATTGGATCTAAAATCGAAGAAAAAAAGACGCTAATTACGAATATGTAATTTTTATAATTTGTAGACATACGGTTTGTGAGATATTTAGCTTTGAAAAAAAAGGTGGAAATGAGTATTTAAAATAAAGAAATCATATTGGTTCTTCCATTCTCCATTTTTTTACCATTTTTTTTTAAACTTTTCTTAAACATCTTAATGGACATTTAGCTTATCCACTAATACTACTTACATTTTTAAGGCATTTTAACTCAAACAAAAAACCCCTTAATTTGAATTTTAATGAAATTGTTAATTGTTAAAAAGATGCATGTTTCTAAATTTCCACAAAAATAGTGTATATGTACCAACCTCCTTTACAAAACCGATTGCAATCGATTCTTCGTTTGTTCCCTGATATTGCGATTCTTCAAGCTCAAAATCTACACACAAGTAAGATTTTTAATCTCAATATTGGTCGGTTGATCCTTATCTTGCTGCAATATCTTCTTAGGGTTTCATTCTTAAATTGCTTTGATTTGTTTTTATTTTACATCGCTTTCTTTCTGATTGTTTGTGTGATTAACTAGTTAAAATTAATTAGTAATTTTAGTGAATTAGGTCAACTGTTTATGGTACGATCTATATAGATTTATCATCTTCATTTAGGATGGACTTACATGTTGACTTTGGATGTCAAACATATTGCATTTTTGTTTAAATAATGGCATGGTTTATATAGTATATCTATGAATATATAATTGCAAACTAAATGATATCCATGATGACAGTATTGCTACATTGATTTTTGGTAAAATTCATCTATTTTAATTTTTTTTACTACGATTACACATGAGATTCAGTTAGGCAGGGTTTTATAGTGCTGAAAAGTAAGAGATTTTTTGTTAGCAAGAAGAACAAAATACAGTAATTATTTAGCTTCTCAGGATACAACTTAAGTTTATTAAACTTGAGGTATGTTAGCTGTTGGATCCTTTAGTTGTAAGCGTATAGTTGAGCAACGAATGAGATAGGAAGAGTATAGACACGAATTATATTGCTGATCATGCCAAGTGGGTTTACATTTAGGAGTCGATAAATGTATTCTGCACATCTAGCAGCAACATTGCAATGGGAATGGGTTCATGATAAGATAAAAATGAACAAAGCTGTTGATTTTGTTTGAGTCGATTCCGTGAGCATTATTTGTATGTATCGACATAAAAGGTAGCCTGATGGAGTTTGCCTATGAACTCAGATACTTTTGTGTGGGATCTCTTTTGTCGTCATTTGAGGTGCTATGTAAATTTGTTTGCAATGAACGTAGAGAATTTCTCTGTACATGATTATTTGGTCATACAGTTATGCAGTTGTGGCTCACTTGGAGATCAGTATTTCTAGTTGGGTTTCTATTTCAGTGTTGTGCTTGTTTATATATGCATGATCAAATCACATAACAAATGCTTCAGACTGACAGTTGTTGGTACTGAGGGTGTTAGGATAGGATCATTTCGAATTTATCACTGAGTTTTAGCAACTACTCTTGTTCAAAATGGCTCAAAGGATTGAAACTGAAGCATATTGTCATGTAGATGAACCTTTGAGTATAGCTATAAATCATTTTTCAATGAGCACCAATTATAGATATAACCTCTAAATCATTTCAATATTTTATTTGTATGATTGCATAGAATATCTTCAATAGAATTTTTAATATTGTTTAGTTAGTTTTTTAAAAATTTTAACTAGTTACTCAGTGTATTTAAGTATTCAACTTCAGACTCACCAATCATGAACTAGCATCACTATTTTATCGTTTTAGAAGTTATGTCCAGTGCCCTACTGCCACAAAAGCCATCCAAAACTACCTGGAATTAGTCTTCAGAACATATATCGGTCCATCTATTTGTCGATTCTCTAGTGGTGTTGTTTCTTCAGCAAGACAGCACAAAACTTGCCAGTCAGAGGTGCCTCTTAAATTTCAGTGACTAGTGACTTCTACTTTTCTGCTACCAATATAGATTGTCTCATTTTCCTGTAGTTTTTTCCAGTCAGTTTTGCTTATAAAGTTGATAAGCCTATATGTGTTCCCCTTTTTTTACATGACATGCTCTCTCTATTCATTATAAGTTTTGGTAATACTCTTCCACAGTACACGTGTGGAGCAAGCAGTAGGTCATAGTGAGTCTTCATACGTGGTAGTGAACTAAGCATTCGAAAGTCAAGAAGTTGTCAATATTTAATTCTGGATTACAGATCTTTGTTCATACTTAAAACACATCTGTGGATTTTACTCTGCGTTCCACCTCTTTTGATAAATTTACCTTTTAGATCAGATGCTTATCTATATTAAAGTTCACAACCAGAAATTATGATTATAGAATGTGAAATTTTACCGTTTATCTTTTAATGCCAATTCTAAGTTTTGTGCAAATTAACTTTTTTTAGCATAATTTTGATGTCATGCATATCGGTAGGTTGGTACCTCTTTTGATATCATTCCTTCTTATCTGAATTTATTGGTGAAGGTGATTACTGGTGGATGTTAACCCATGGCTAAGATTAGAGATCGGACTGAAGACTTCAAAGATGCTGTTAACAGGGGTGCTTTGTCTTTGGGATTTAATGAGGTTGGTTCTTATATTTTGAGCTTGTTCACCAAATTTTGATATATTTTTGTTTATTTTGTTACATTCTTTTATACAGTTTTCAGCTTTAAGGTTAGTGGTCTTACCAATCTCTTTGCTATTTTAGTATTTGACCATTGTTTGCCTGGTTTAGAATGTTTTGTCATTATTAGCTTTCTAGTTTATAAAGATTTTTTATTTTATTTTTGTTTTCTATTATATACCAGCCTATGATGGAGAGTTCACCGCTTAAACATATACTTAGGTTTCCTTTTTTTTTCCTTGTTGCTGTTGAAATCTTCAATGGAGGAGTTGATATATTATTAATTTGTTAATGGAATTACATCAAAATGTGTTTGAGTGTGTTTGTACTTAATGACCAATAATAACCTGTAGTTTCTGATGGGTAATGAATGTTGACAGGCCAAAAGAGCAGCGCTAATGGCATCTTTCATTATACACAAACCTAGGGAAAGATCACAGTATACCAAGGCTGCATTAAAGACGGTATACTAATCTGGATTAAGTATGCCCTTTAAGTTATTTATGTTATGGACATATTTTGTATCTTAATTGTTCTCATGTATATTGGGTTTTTTGCATTTTTATTTTTACTTTCAGCTAGAGAGCATTGGGACTCTAGAACAGTTTTTGATAAAGCATAGGAAGGATTATATAGACCCTCACCGTACCACAGAAGAGGAGAGGGATAGCATTGAGCACGAAGTAAGATTTAAAAGCTACCTTGAACTAACATACAATACTATCTGTATTTAAGAAGTAGCAAATTTTTATGATTCAAGACTATGGGAGTCCACACTATGCTTCTATAAAGATTGGTTTGTTAGTGCACATTAGATACAACTACTTTCACAAGTAATGATTAATGTTACTTTTAGATGTGGTAATTTCGGCTCCTTTGCTTATAAATGGGTCAAGTGAGCTTCTGTTTTATCTTAGTCTGGTTAAATAATATTGTAGATCAAAGGGGAGTGGGCCAAATGGGTTGGAAGCTGGGGAAATGCGAAGTTAATGCATAAAGTATTCTAAATTATTTAAATCAAAGATTATGTATTATTGTAATATTACTGTTTCTGAGACAGAATGAACACACTAGTTGTTGATAAATTGATAGATAAAAATGTCATTGAAGGTCAATGCAACCTAGCCTGGTCCACTACAACCTGTGCTAGGAATGACCTATTTCAACTCAAACCCGTTACCTGACCCACTCATCCTGGCACCTATATTTTTTAACCATCATCATCATCTACAGGTCAGCATTTTTGTTAAAGCTTGTAAAGAACAGATTGACTTTCTCCAAAATAGCATAACGGATGAAGAAGCTAATTCAAAGGGCTGGCTGGGTATTAGGGGTGACAATGCTAATGCTGATACTATCGCACACAAACATGGAGTGGTATGCATAATTTTCTCAAGCATTTATCCATATTTAGGCAGTGTTTTAATTTATGTATAAAAACTGATTATGTGATATTAGTAGGAGTCACAATCAGATAACCAGTTGTAACAATGTGTGTAGTAAGAGATAATGTGTGGATATGATTTTGCTGCTTTGCGTTGCCAGATAACAGTACTAATTGTTTGGCAAATTCTGATAATATGAAGACTAGTAGATAAAATGAATAAAAAGGAATTCTTTTGTATTTTTGAAGTATATGGATGTAAAATATGACAATTTCTTTTCTGTCAACAGTTCTTTTATTTTATTTAATGTTTCCAGTTTTTTGTTCCAGCAATAATCCTTGTTTTTTTCCTTCAAACGATATCACTAACAATAAAATTGACTGAATAGTTATCCCCTATATAATCAATTGATGGTAATCAGTATCTCTTTGTCCAAACACTAAAAGATTATCACTGTAACTTTTAATATCAATAAAAAGATAATCAGTTTCTTAAAGCAAATCCAGACACCCCTCTTAAAGTTTCTGTTGATGGTTTTTATTACATTTTGTCGCATGGATTTCAGGTTTTAATTTTAAGTGAAAAGCTTCATTCAGTCACATCACAATTTGATCAACTTAGAGCTGTACGTTTTCAAGAGGCCATTAATCGAGCTATGCCTAGAAGAAAACCAAAACGGGCTCCTGAGAAACCTTCTACTGATGTCTCTCGGTCTAGCAACAATTTTGAGTTGAGGGAACCAACAAGTTCAGATAGCAGGGACCCTGGTGAAATCCAAGCTGAACCCATGAAAGTCCAACAGCAACTTTTAGATGATGAAACTCGTGCTCTTCAGGTATTTTATCATTAAGATTGTGCTTTGAAATCTGAAATTCTGGTTCACAGTTGAGCAAGTTAATTTGGTTCAGGTGGAGTTGTCAAGTCTTCTCGATGCTGCCCGTGACACTGAAACAAAGATGATAGAGATGTCAGCATTGAATCATCTCATGTCAACGCATGTCTTGCAACAGGCTAAACAAATAGAGTATTTGTATGACCAGGTTAGAGATCGGATTTATTTTCTTAACAATGCATCTGCTTTCCTTTACTATTGCTTTATTCTCATGAAAGTAGAGGTGGTAAAATAGGTGGGTTGAAAACAGGTCTCTTTCTGTATAGGTTGAAACAAGTTAGGTTAACCCAAAACACTTATTGCCGACTGTTATTTTTAAATGAATAATTAGTATGTGATATATGAGTACAAAAATTCTATTAGGTTAGCAATAATCTATTTTTAATGAATTTTAATGATTCGGAAGGTGGGGTTTATCACCAAGAGAACGAAGATAGAATCCTACTTAGACTAATTGCACAAACGTAGTTGTGCGGTGTGGCCTAGTTCGTCTCTCTTCTTCTGGTACTCGATTTGGTGAATAGATACTAAATTATTAAAAATTTGGCAAAAGTAGGACTAATTACTACAAACCAATTCGCAAACATTGAACACAATCCTTAATTCTTGAAGATTTTGCAAACCTGTTGACAAATCCCCTAATTTGTTTGTTTGACGATGAACCATGAGCAATTCATCTCAGTATGTCTCTGTCAAGTGTAAAGGAAACCAGCAAGAGAATACTTCAGATATTTAAAAAATTAACAGAACAACGTAAGCAAATAAATTAACATACTTTACCTGATAATAACACAGTTTGTGTGAGTGACTATATGAGAGCTGAAAAAACTTTACCAGTTATACTATATTTCTCTCAAGATATTGCAGAAATTCCTCTTTATCTGGATAAAGGTTTACGTCAAGAATCTTATAATTTAGTTGCTCGCAATGCGAAATACATATATCCTTCTAGATGTGCCCGTTCCTAGATCTGGCCATCTCAATACCTTTCATATGCTTAAGACTACTAAATTCTTCATTTGAGGTTCTTCTGGGATTAATAAGTTCAGAACATCAAATTATTATGTGTCACTGCTACTTGATAATCTTGAAATACCAGGTATCTTTAATGAGGTGATAAGAAACCATATGTAATGGAATACAGAAAGTACTAAAGTGTGTGGAATTGGCAACACATGACAACACTACTCGAGTCTCAAAATTTTAAGGAATTGTAGTGTATTATATTATATGTATGTGTTGTATAAATATGGTTTCATTGGTGTTATTTTCATAATGCCAGTTTTAATAATATACAGGCGGTTGAAGCTACGAAGAATGTAGAGTTGGGTAACAAGGAATTAACGCAAGCCATTCAGCGAAATAGCAGTAGCAGAACATTCCTTTTGCTTTTTCTTGTTGTCCTTACCTTTTCAGTTCTCTTTCTTGACTGGTACAGTTAAAACTCGGAGCAATCAGTCAACCTACATTTATATTTTTTTTTTTGCTAGTTATGTTAAAAGAGCAAAAATGGAACCGATGTACTTCCGAAAAACAGTAAGGGATTATAGCTATTTATTTTGTTTGTTGTTCTTTTTGTAAAAGGATTGTGCAGTTTCACATTGTTAGTATCAAGACTCAAGTGCAGACTAATTAAGTTCAGATGCTTGACTTGGATGGTCATCTTGAGCACTTGTAGTATTGACGTCATGACACGCATAACACCCTAACGCGTAAACATGACACTGAACCTGTAACTCCTTGCTATTATGATACCAAATTGTGGACCCGTTTTGTTTCTAATTGTTAATTATTATCAAAACACGTTTTGGGAAAGAAATACATTAAATATAATTATTTTTTGAGAAGTTGCAGATCAAGCAAATTGCACTATTACAGATACAGTAAATGAACATATGAATCACTATGATAGTATGTTATTTAGAAAGTGGAAAAATAGTACGTAGTAATAAGTAAAGAATCGTCGAACTATAAACTAGTTCTTTCTTGTTTCACTGTCTCTGTTTCATTAGTTTGCGTGCTTTTTTGAAGCTTGAGATAGACACGAGGAAGCCGGCTAGTGGCAGATTCAGAATTAAAAGTGATCCGTGCCATAAGTTTTTTTCCCTGTATATAAATTGATGTTTAACGTATGATATAGTACTTAACAATCTTTCTCACCTTAATTTAAATATGCAACACTTGTCTAGTTATAAGTTTTTAAGTTGATATAATAAAACGGACTCGTATCTATAGGCCTAGTATTCCGATTCGTTTCTACCTGTAGCTCCAACAAAGAAAACATTTTAGAGAACAACACTACCCAATCCCGGGCGGGGTATGGGGGAGGTAAGATGTAGACAGCTTTTCCCCTACCTAAGGGTAGAGATACTGCTTCCAGAAATATCTCCGGCAGACTCGAATACGTACAAATAAAATGTAGGACGAAGTAATACAAAATAAACTAATAGTAATAACAGCTACAATCAACAGCAACCAAACATCAGCAACATCATCATCAAAAACAATAGCAGTAGCATCAGCAACATCAAAATGGCATCCACAGTCTCAACATCCATCAACTGCAGCTAGCAAAATAGACAACAACAATAATATTAATAATAATAACTACGAATACTAATACTATCACTAACACTATTTTGATACATAAAAATGAATATATATATATATATATACATACATATATATGAATATATATATATACATATATATGAATATATATATATATATATATATATATATATATATATATATGGGAAATTAAAAAAAATGCTCAAATTTTTTGAAGTGTATATGGTTTTGCCCCCCGAAAAAAAAATTGACGAAATGCCCCACGAAATCGCAAAAGCAAATTTGCTTTTGTGATCCCGTGTTTACGTTTTGCGATCCCGTGTTTGTTATCGAGTCGTTATCGGGGTTGGGCCGGAATCGCAAATCGTAAAAATTCTTTTGCCATTTGCGATTTGCGAATAGCATGAAAATGGGCCACTTTGTTTTGCGATGACATGAAAATGGGCCACAATTTTAACCGTCAACGGGATCGCAAAAAAGAGGTTGGCTTTTGCGATTTGCGACCGCCCAAAAATTTCAAATATAACACGGTAAAGGTCACGACACAATCTTGGCCAAACCCTTTTGTTATTTCCCTCCCGGACACACCCCGACAGGCCGACACACCCCGATCCACCCAACCACGATCGTAAATCGCAAGATTTGCGATTTACGATCCCCGTCCACCATCACGTTCACGACCAAAGCCCTACCACCATTCGTCGCACCACCACGTTTACGATCCCCGCACCATTCGTCGACATCACCACGATCCCCGTCGCACCACCACCACCCTATCACCCTCCGGCGCGATTACTACCACCATACCACCGCAATAATCCCTAATAAAGGCTCACCACCGCCACGGGTATCACCACCATAACCCACGGGTTCGGCCACGGGTTGCACCACCGCCACGGGTTCGGCCACGGGTTTCACCACCGCCACGGCTCACATCTTCGGGTTTCGACATAAACGATGGATGATTCTCAGGTATTATGTTTTTTTTTGTACAATATTTGCTAAAGTTACCGCGTGTTTTTGAATTTAGTATGTTTAAACCCGAAATTTCATTGTGGCATTTCGTCGAACACTTGGTGTTCAACATATATTTTTGATTGTTCAAGGATTTGTTCGGTTTTTAAGCAATGTTTGTGTGATATTACGAAGCTAGGTAGGTTAATACAATGTTTGTTTGATAATACATATATTTTGGTAGGTTAATACATATATTTTGGTAGGATAATACATATATTTTGGTTTGTTTGATAATACATATATTTTGCTAGGTAGTTTAATACAATGTAACTCGTTATATGTTTTCATTGTTTGGCTTAAAATGATACGGAATCGTCAACCGTTAACCAACGGGTTCTTATTTTTTTGCTTATATTTTGTGATTTAATAAGTATTCATTTTAGTTTTTGAATCTAAATAAGAAGTTATATGTATTTGTTGTGATAATGATGATCGATATGATTATTTATAATGGTTAAGTCTTTATATTTTGATTAGAAATAATTGTTTAAATTGTTTGGCATATTAGAGGTTATGTCATGCTTTTATAGAAGAAGAATGATTAAAATACGATCATTGTGAAGTTTAATTATATATCTAACATGTATAATATTTATAATTATGCATTTAAGATTTTAATTATACATGTTATAAATGTTTATGTTTGATTGATTAGTATAGCCACTTGTTTCCGTTTAATCTAATGGGTTGGGGATTGGGTCGGGTCGGGTGAAGTTTAATTATATCTCTAACATGTATAATTACATGTTATAAATGTTTCCGTTTAAATGATTAGCATAACCACTTGTTTTCGTTTAATCTAATGGGTTGAGGATTGGGTCGGGTCGGGTTAGGCTAAATGCATTTGATTAGTATAACCACTTGAAATAAACATGTATATAGTTATTTTATTTAATGTCGATTATAGTTGCTATAGTTATAGCTCAATTGTTTGTTATTTAACGCTTTTATTAACGACACTTGTTTGGCTTGATTGATCAATGTGCAGGACATTTTTAATGGAAGACTGACTTTGAAAAGTCAACTCACTGTTACTGGGCATATCAAGTTGCACTTATCTAGCGATCAAGAAAAGATATTTAGAGACCACTCTTTTGGGCATTGGTTGGATGTGAAGACTCCAGAAAATGACCCGGGTTTTGTGCATCATATACTGCAGTTTCGACGAAAGGAGCGTCCAGGGTTAAAGCACCCTCGCGCGGAGGCGGGTGAGTTGTGGTTTAGGGTGGCGGATACAGATGACCATTTTATACGATTCGGACGCAGGGAGTTTTGTCTGGTGACAAGTTTACGGTTCGGGCCCAATAAAAACATAGCGGATCATATGCCCAAGGAGGTTCGACGGACCACACCGGCATTTAGAGCACGTTTGTTCCCGAAAATTATGAAACGCAGCGTACGTGTGTCAGACCTTTCTAATAAGTTTCACGATAAAGGTTTGTTTAGTGGGCCGAGGAAATTGAACGATGAGGATTGTGTGCGCGTGTGTATGCTTATGTTGATATATAAAGGGTTTTTAGGAAAGTAGGGTGTGCATAACATTGAGGATGACCATATTCATATAGTTGAGCATTTTGATGTTTGTGACCGGTACCCTTGGGGTAATCTTATTTGGGCGAGAACTTATGAGCAGCTAGATAAGGGTTTGGAGACTCGGCTTACTCAAGACGGGATGCAGTACACGTTGAGTTGTTTTGGCTGGGCGTGAAAGGTAGCAGCATCTCAATTATTAATGTTACATTTATTTCATATTATTGTTTATTTAATTTATAATATATTAAAACCTTTAAATGCTTGTTTGTCGTTTGCTTATTGTCTACAAGGTTTGGATTTGGGAAGCTTTTCATCGTCAGGTAGAGACAATTGCTACTAGGCCTAAGCGAGATCAAATACCACGTGGGATCTACCGGGAGCGCAAAAGGAAGGTTATTGAATTTAAAGAATTCGGTCATTTTTTGCGGATTGTGGTAAGTGATTTTATGTTTATGTGTATGTTTATGTGGACATAAGTATAGTGTTGATCATTGGTTGATGTTGATGAATTATTGGTCATTTGATAAGCTAAAATATTAGCTGGTGTATCCGTTTTACAAAAAGGACATTTCCAAATTTTTTAAAAAAATATTTCTGTATACATATGTATATATATAGTCATGTATATATATATATATATGTATGTATGTATAAGTAAATGGATATATATATATATTTATTTATATGTATGTGTATGTATATATATATAAATATATATATATACATACATATATATATATATAAGTGTTGGTATATATACGTCAATTAATATGTACATTTGACTAATATATATATATATATATATATGTAAATGTATATATGCATATTTATATTTATATGTATGTGTATGTTGATTTGGTATGTATGTGTATGTGTATATGTATGTATGTATGTATGTATATATATATATATATATATATATATATATATATATATATATATATTTATGTAAGTTATTATAAAATTAGTTTGATGAAAAATTGATGACTCGTTTTATGCAGAAGGATACTACACTAGAGCATCTTCCGAAAATAACTTTGAAGCCGAATAAACATGAGAAGAAGTGCCAATGGTTGATTGATAGTTGGAAGTACTTTGACGAGCAGCTAGTTGTAGAGAGGCCATTGAAGAAGGAATGGAAGAGTCAAGAGGTGGATGGCGAGCCATCAGATCCCACTCCATCTCATGATGCTAACACGTTTGGTAATGATCCCGGTACAGATGTTCGTCAGACCTATCAGTCGACGTCAGAGGCGGAGTGGCGCTCCTTACGCGAAAGGGTGGATGCTTAGGCTACGCTTATTGAAACCCTGGTTAAGCGGGTTGATGCGCAAGACAAGCGGGCCGATGAACAACACGTGATTATACAAAAGTTATTGAAGCAGGCTGGGATGAATGAGATAAATGAGGTTTTGATTGTTAATTTACAATTATTATACTGTATGTGAAGTTATCGTACAATTGTTTCTAACTCGTTATTTTTTGACTTTCCAGTTTGACGGTGATGACCAGGATGGTTTCCATGATGGTTATGTATCTGACACGCCACTCACCACTGCCAGGAAGCTCTCGGGTCCCTTTATGTTGCGTCGCAGAATGAGAGAACGACGACGTGGGCTATCCGTACTCTCACCGTATCTTACACCGACGTATTTTAAAAGGTGTGTGTATTTTATTTTTGTGTATTTGTATGTATGAATATATATCTTTCACCGACATATTTTAAAACATTTGCCTGCACAGTGTATGATGAACCACCTATTGACTTGGGAGACGATCATGATATATTTGGTCATGTGGTTGAGCCGGTGGTGGAGTCGGTGGTTGAGTCGGTGGTGGAGTCGGTGGTTGAGTCGGTGGTGGAGCCGACGGTGGAGTCGGTGGTAGAGCCGATGGTGGAGCCTGTGGTTGAGCCGGTGGTTGAGCTGGCGGTTGAGCCGGTGGTTGATCGGGTTGTGGATCGGGTTGTTGAGGAAGATGTGTCTGTTAAGCGCGTCAAAAGGGTGAAGCGTAGGGCAAGAAGGAGGAATGTGGATAATGATGAGGATGAGCTACCCGAGGACACATTGATGGACACGGTCTCGATATGTGTGGACGAGACTGGTTATTTGACGACTCCACCCCCTGCTCCACCGGGGACTATCGACGGTCCATCCACTATTCGGGATTTATATATGTCTGGTGGCACTGTGGGGTGTATGTTTGTTCGACAAGGCAGGACGTCTATGTGTCTCGATAAAGAATTTTTGGGGCGGTTGTATGGAACCATCGATGAAGGATACTTAGATAACAGTGTAAGTTGAGATATTTTGCTTATATTTGATACGTTAAATTAAAATAACTTCAAAACTATATTGTATTCAATATTTTGTTTTATTATATTTTTCTTTTCAGCATATTGACGGTTGGGCGAGGCTACTATTGTGGTGGAGATACAGGACCTATACACGCCCAACGCAGCTTGATAAGCGGTTGAGCTGGACGATTATGCCTGTAGGTTTTATCGGGCTCATATAGTGTTTTGCAAACTACAGGGAGGACATGAAGCAGAAGAAAATGAAAAATTATAAGTTCTTGAAGGGATTCGCAGACGGGACTCGTGTACCGTTTCCTCCGTGGTGGGCGATTGATTTGGTAAGTAATGTTTGCTTTTAACTTTCCGTTATGTTTCTTGATAGATAAGTGTTGTTGATTGAGGAATATTGTTGAAAGTTTGATGACTTGAAAAGCTAAAAATATTAGCTGGTTTGTCCGTTTTATAGAAAGGACATTTTCAAAAAAAAATTAAAATCTATTTTGTCGTTTCCAGTCATATATCTTTCGCCAATATATATATATATATATATATGTATATAAATAAGTGTTGGTATATATACGTCAATTAATATGTACATTTGACTAATATTTTTTTAGCATTTACAGATACTATTTCCGGTCCTAGTTCCGAACAAAAGCCACTGGATACTAATTGTGTTGGATCTTCGAGATTGGGTTGTGATTGGATACGATAGCATGGTGGGCCACTGCCAGGATGAGGAGCGTAATCGTATTGTAGAAGAATTGGCTCGTAACATAGTTATATTTTTGGACGCCATTGAGTATTGGAGGCATGCCCAGAGGAAAAGGGAACTGCAAGATACTACGGAGTTTATATTAGACATGTTAGATGATGTGCCTCAGCAGGTTGGGGATTTAGGGGATTGTGGAGTATGGGTGTGTAGAAATATAGAGACACATGTCAACAGACAAGAGAGGATGGTTAGTGGAGATAGACAGTGGTTCGCTCGGGAATATAGGAAGCGGATGATGGATACCTTCTTCAGAGCACGTTATGATTGGGAGCCTCCCCTACCACCACCACCTCCACCAGCATGATTGAGATTTTCTTAGTCGGTCTTGAGAGTGCCCCCTAGACGTGGACCTAGATGTCAATTAACAGCAATCGAAAGGCGGAATCAATCAATTGCTAATATTGCTAACAAACATAAACTGAACAAATGGATTTCAAACAAGTAAACGTGTATATTAGCTTGTATAACTGTTTGGGAACGATTACAAGTTGGTTTAGTCGACAAATGGTACTAGGGTTTCGTCAACCCTAGCCGGAAACCCGTAGGTTTGTATTTATACTAAAAGTCAGCCGACATGCGTCACTTATGGAAGTGTCGCATGTGGCCGCCTTCATGCGTCACTTACCTAAGTGTCGCTATGCGTCACTTAACCAAGTGTCGCTATGCGTCACTCAGGCAAGTGTCGCCTAAACTAAAACACGAGTGTCGCACTATACAAAAGCTATATTTCTATTAAGTAACTAACGACACTTATTACAACTCAATAGACCAACTGACAGACATTCAAAGATGCATCAACAAACTCCCCCGTGT
Source organism: Pseudognaphalium luteoalbum (assembly GCA_963422505.1). NCBI lineage: Eukaryota > Viridiplantae > Streptophyta > Magnoliopsida > Asterales > Asteraceae > Pseudognaphalium > Pseudognaphalium luteoalbum. The sequence goes on from OY730194.1 coordinate 85,926,836, forward strand.
CTTCAGCTTGGTCTTCAAAAATCTTCGAGTCCTCACTTCCAGCCAGCTGGAAATACACCACCAGCGTGTACTCCATTGGCGATGCAGATATCCACGATCTTCTGAAATTTTAACGCTTCAGCTCTATCTTTCGTCTTGAACTCAATTCTGTTTTCATGTAACCTTTTCATATCTTGAGCAGAAAGATTGATCAAACTTAACGGGTCAAAAACACAAAACATTTTCCTCTTAAGACCCCATAACGACCTCTTCTTAGGCTGAACAGCATCCCAAGCTGTTTTCTCGTTATTTCCCTTATCTGCATTAGAAGACTCCGGGTCTGTAGCTGGTTCTGAATTTGGAATAAAAACTATAACAGCTTCACCCGTAATATCATCATATTCCCAATACACCAACCTATTCAAAAAGTCTAACGGGATGATCTCCAAAGGTATCTTCTGTAGACACTTTGCTGGTGGATAGATCATCTTCACAATAGGTTGTCGGGTGATCGGATCTAGCTTCTTCTTAAACTTGTACCTCATACCCAACGTCGGCTTTATCAAGTTGTACTTTTTACTATTAATCTCACGACGTATGATCACCTGAAAGAAGTCTGCTCTTGAATCTCGTGACCGGTTTATCAAGGGTATCTGAGCTAACCTTTGAAGCTCACACTTCGGCAAAGTACTTATTTTGTAAAACTTCATATTGAAGTACTGAATGCCGTCACTCCTCTTTATCATAAAAACCGAGTTGTTCTCATCAAATTTCCAACTCTTAATCAATCCCGTGTAATCAGTTCTAACTTTGTAGCATTTACACGTAACCGGTACCTCGATAATCGGTTTGAGCACTATATCCGGTTTTGTTGTAGAAGTTGATGGCTCGTTTGTCTCCTTTTCTGATTCATCTTCAGACGAGTCCGATTCTATAATGGGAGCATCATCATAACATTCATCACTGTGCAATTGCTCCCCCTCAACTTCAATATCCTCATTTTCCTCAAAAAAATAATCCTCTGCTACAGGATCATCCATCACCTCTTCCTCAGGCATCGTGTTATTATCATTCATCAAGTTTTGCAAATATGTGAGATCTACAAATGAATAATCAACCGCAATAGGTCTTGCCTGACCTTGAATCTCAACAAAGTAATCCAAACAGATATTTTCATTCATAGTAGAAGAAGGTTGTACATTTTCAGGTTCAGGGGAAGTTACATTTGTTTCTATTTCCCTTGGATTATCCTCCCCCGAAACAAGTGTGACTGACTCCAATTCTAACAACCTAGAAGACATAGTCGTTATCTGTTGCTGGAGAGAGTCCACTGTAGCAGCTTTAATCTCTAAATCTTTGATCTGTGAAGCTTGAGCTGCAATAATCGCCCGTTGATCATCGAAACGCTTCGATAAAAGCTCCAGTTGAGCTAAAACCTGCTGAATAGAAGCAGTGGCAGGCTGAGGAGAAGTTTGTTGAGTAGGCTCCTCAAGAACAATCGAAGTCCGCTGGCGTCGACGTAGAGGTAAATCGGCATAAGAGGGCGACGACCCAGCAGGACGCTTGCCAGGATTCCTCGGGATATGAACCCGACCAGCAGAAATCCGGCGCAAAATACGCTTAAAGCGTTGGGGATCAGCTAGTTGAATCCCATCTAAAGCTGATTGAGGTGGTACGTCACCCTCAGAATCAGGAGGAGTGGGCCCACCGTCGTCAGAATCAGGCTCAACTCGAACAACGCGGTCGATATCCTGTAAATCTTGTGCAATATCAGTATCAACCAAGTCGTCCTCGTTGACCGGAGGAACGACATCATCCAAAAATTCGTGATCACGCGGCGCAACATAGTTTTCGTTCACTATGTGCCCGAAAAGTTCACGATCAGCCAAAACCGGTTCGCCCTTCGGCGCGAGCTTGCAGTCATTAAAGACGCGCAAAAGCATCGGCGTCGGTACAAGAAGAGACCTCTGATCCGGTGCTATCTCAAGGTTCAAATCATTCAACAATAGCTGCACGAACCTTGGATACTGCAGCCATTTATCCTTTCCCGCTCGGATATTCTCAACCATATTCCCAAAAATATAACCGCTAAAGTTATACGGTTTGTTGTAGATGAGAGCTAACATAAGAGATAGCGTGAGATGGCTGGCAGCGTCATAACCTCCCTTTCTCGGAGATAAGCAAACTATAATAATATGACACAGATACCTCCATACCCTGCAGAGGTACTGTTTCCTGAAGTCAGAAAGCTGGTTAGCAGGATAACCCATCCGCTGAAGCCCTCCATAGATGAAAGTAGTTGGGAATATAGTGGGCATCGTGGAGTTGTCAGTGAACTGGAGAACCCGTCTAATCGAATTCTCGGTGATCTCGATTTCCTCACCGAACATTGTCGATACAATACGGGGAACATCACCCTGAACCCTGATCACAGCATGATCATAGAATTCCTCTATTTGGTTCATGTACACAGGAGTCGTTGCTGTAATCGCATAATAAATCCTCGATCTGCGTAGAAAGTCAATCATTGGCCTGAACGGCGCTGAATTGGCATGCGTTGACTCGAGAAACGCCGTAATGTTGTGTCGAGTGTTTGTGCGGCGGTAATAATTCTGAAGTTTAGCCATCTGTAAGCTAAAAATACAAAGAAAAATAACCGAAATCGTTATAAAGTTAGCTCGAACACAGAAGGGTTAAAAAACGAGTTTTGACTTTAGGCGTCACTTATGGTAAGTGACGCATGGCCACTACCGTCACTTAGGGAGTGTTGTATTGTACAGTAATTAAAATTAAAATCAAATTATAGCGTCACTTATTGGAAGTGACGCTATCAAGCGTCACTGATGTAAGTGACGTTTGTATTTGGTGATTTAATTTATACGACACTTGCGAAGTGACGGGTGAAGAACATGCGACAGTTATCATAGTGACGGTATCCTAAAAGAGTCACTTAAGAAGTGACAGTGTAAGTGACGTATTGACATAGGCGTCACTTAGACAGTCACTTAAGGTAGTGACGCATATAAGAGGCGTCACTAGAAGTAGTGACGGTGTTAACAGTTAAAATAAGTTTATGCGTCACTACACGAGTCACTTAAGAAGTGACGCAAAAACAAGCGTCACTTATTAAGTGACGGTATAAGATTTCAAAATTACTAAACAGCGTCACTTGAGGTAAGTGACGCACGAAGTGACGCGACGATGAAGATCATCGTGTCACTGTTCATGCCCAGATTTCAAATTTGGGGGTTTTCAAAATTGAAGTAAGGGGTTTGTGCGTATGGTAAAAACGAATGCTATGGATGTTTTAAAACCATAAAACAGTAACAAATCAAGTGTTTAATCGAGCGATTTCAACATTAAACCCAAACCCGTAACCCTAAATCAAAGTACAACATGTATATCGAAGTATAAGGGTTAAAGTAAGTACCAAATGGTTCGTGTGAATGAGAGGAGCAAGAATATGGGACTGGAATGCGATGAAAAGCCACAGAACGCATGAATCAATCGACGAAAAATGCACAGAAGTAAGTGACGCAGAGACAGTTTGAGTGTCGGTGTGTCAGAGCAAGTGACGCTATAGTAATTTGAAAAGTGGTGAGGTTGAGTGTCGTGGGGAAGGGATATTTATACACCGACCCTAGTATGCGTCACTCAACCCGGCACTTATAGCGAAGCTTACCCCGGCACTTACTGCGTCACTAAAGTGAGTGACGCAATATCGTATGCGTCACTGGTAGCGTCACTTATGAAAGTGACGCTCAGTTCACTTTTAGTGAAAAAATTGCGATTTCATCGATTTTTCGCGTTGTGATTTCGGTACTCAAATTTGAAAAATGTAACTGTAACTTGGATAATAACGAAAATGACACTAACTTAGAGAAAATAAGAATGAAAATTTATAACTAGAAAAATTAACACATTCTTTTTGGTGACGGAGTTGATATAGTCTGATTAGGGATCATATTGGAATAACATGCATTTATTAGGAACAGTAAGTGTTATTGCGATCATCAGTATGTTTGTCCTCCTTAAATTTACTTGACATACTAAAAGCACTTTTTATAAAAATTATTTCAAAACGATTATTAGTATGTTTATCCACTTAAACATGTTATACTCACATCTAGGAAGTAGTTTATTATTATTGTTATGTTCATTTCGCTGTAGTTCCCACCATAGATATACATCTTAACTTAAGACATAGACCATGTTTCCATTTACAGATGAAATATAAGAAAATCAATTTTAAGAATCAAGTCAGCGGTGACAGGTCTGTACTTACGTACAACAGAGCGACATAGCTTGATTCAGGTTTAAGCAAAACCGGACTTGGTCAAACCATTTTGGCGACCTTGTAAGGTATCTTATTTTGAAAGACTTTGCAAGTGCTTTGACTTGTGTTTGCTTAAGTTTAAAGTATATATTAATAGAAGTCAGGTCTATACTTACGTATAACAGAGGAAACTATCAATATATACCCCCAAATGATATCAAATAAACATCTTTCACGAAAGCATGTCTAGTATAAGTAAGAAATTAAGACTTTTGTCATACATCTAATGGTGTTATACCACTTGAAATAGACAGTTAATTATTAGGCTTCTTAAGACTTCTCAAAGAGTTTTGCATAACATGCCTACTAATATATCGTATGATGAAGACAATGTTTATAAAAACTGTTTTCAATACGTCAGATAAATCTACTGACACATCCAAGATAAACCTTAAATTTCCATTTTTATGCATGTCACCCAATGTACTATCATATCCCAAGTTGTTTACAGACACAACTTCAACGTCTATTTTAAAATGTAGCAACCTTGCATTTCTTTAATACTAGAAAGTATAAAGAGTGGCAGTTGCATAGGTTGCATTGATTTTTTTTTTTTTTTTTTTTTAACATTACTGTAAAAACAATCCAAGTTACGAATTACTTTTTAGCAAGAAAGAATCTTAAACCAATCATGTTGATTAGTTCGTCAAATCGAGTACGCGTAAAGGCTTTAGTGAAAAGGTCAGCATTCTGCTTTAGGGTGTCTATCTGGACAAGGTCAATTAGGTGTTTTTCATAGCAATCCCGTATAAAGTGGAACCTAAGTTCAATGTGTTTAGTCTTAGAGTGCTGTACGGGATTGCGCGTGATAGATATAGCAGCAGTATTATCAATATGAATAGGAGTCATAGAAAGAAGTAACCCGTAATCGCGCAGTTGATGTTGTATCCATGGAACCTGAGAGCAGCAACTTGCAGCAGCAACGTACTCAGCTTCCGCTGTGGAGAGAGAAACTGTAGTCTGTTTCTTACACTGCCACGAAACTAGTTGAGATCCTAGGAATTGACATCCACCAGTGGTTGACTTCTTGTCGATGCTGCAGCCGCCATGATCTGAATCCGAATAAGCAGAAAGAGCGAATGATTTCTCATTTGAATACCATAGACCAAGATTGGGTCTATGTTTGAGATAACCAAAGATTCGCTTTACAGCCCTCATATGAGACACCTTTGGTTTGGCTTGAAAGCAAGAGCATACGGATACCGCAAAGACAATATCCGGTCGAGAAGCAATCAAGTACATCAAAGAACCTATCATTGAGCGATAGTCCTTTTCCTTGCAATCTTCTTCATCCTCAGCAAGTCGGAGATTGTGATTAAGCTCGATGGGAGTCCCATAGGTTTTACAATTGAGCAGATCGTATCGAGTCAACATGTCTTTGACATACTTTGGCTGATGAATATAAATACCTTTTGGAGACTGCTCAACTTGTACACCTAAAAAGAATTTGAGCTCCCCCATCGCACTCATCTCAAACTCAGATTTCATGATTTCCTCAAAGTGCTTGCACATCGCTTCATTTGTAGAGCCAAAAATAATGTCGTCCACATACACCTGTACAAGTAGCATATCCTCTCGATCGCCAGTCCGTTCTTTGCGAATGAACAGAGTACTGTCGATATTTCCACGAACAAATCCATGCTTAACTAAATGATTAGATAACCTCTCGTACCATAATCGCGGGGCTTGATGAAGACCATATAACGCCTTGTTTAACTTGCAGACGTATTCTGGATGCTCAGGGTCTTCAAAGCCAGGAGGCTGTTTCACGTAGACATCAGTGTCCACTTTCCCATATAAAAATGCGCTCTTGACATCGAGTTGGTGAACACGAAACTCTTTATAAGACGCAAATGAGAGAAAGATCCGAATGGACTCAAGTCTTGCCACAGGAGCGAAGACTTCATCATAATCCAAGCCCTCAATCTGACTAAATCCTTGAACGACCAATCGGGCTTTATTCCGAATTACAATGCCCCTATCATCCATCTTATTGCGAAACACCCATCGAGTGCCAGTTAAATGAGCACCTTTGGGTAATGGAACTATATCCCACACGTGTAGCTTGTTGAACTGCTGCAACTCTTCTTGCATAGCCTCGACCCAAGATGGATCTTTTAAGGCTTCATCAACTTTCTTCGGTTCAATTTGGGATAAATGACAGGAATTTATTCGGGCGATCAAATTCAACATTTCCTGATTTGGATTTTGCTGCACTTGATGCCTTGTTCGAACAGCAGCTTCAGGATCACCAATAATGTTATCAATGGGGTGATCCCTGTGTACACGTGTGACAGGGATACGATCGGGTGCAAATACTAACTCCAAATTATTCATGTCCCCTTCAGTGACAGGAACAGTGTTAGTTGCAGGAGTAGTAGAACTTTCCAGTTGCACAGGAGATTCCGTATCATCTTCATTAGAGAAAAGATGAGAATGGACCATTTCTTCTTCTTCCTCATCTTCCTCTAATGGTGGCATGTTGGGATCATCTGGATGTTCTGTCGCATTAGTTGTTCCTGAAGTCGAAGGAACATCCGAAGGTGGAACCGTAGGCAAAGATGTGGATGTGGTAGATATTGGTGAAGGTGACGGTGTGGGTGTTGCCGTAGGTGGGGATGCCGGTGTTAAGGTAGAAGTGTCCTGACACAAACTAATACCATGAAGTAGAGTGACAATTTCGTCCTCATCAGAAGTTCCTTCTGGTATGTCGAATGAGTTGAACACATCCTTGTAATTGAATAGCCAATCCGGACCCGTTCCTTGATGAGGATCCGTGTATCGTAAGCATTTCACCTCAAAATGCTCTTCCACCTGATGAGTCGACTTGATGTAGACTCGTTTATTTGGAGAGTTGACGGAATATCCAAGGAAGATTCCTTCAACTGCTTTAGCTCCAAACTTCGAGACTTTATCTTTAGAGACCATAATCAAACATGGACACCCGAAAGGTTCCAGAAACTGCAAGGTGGGCTTACGGTTGTTAAAGAGTTCATAACAAGTCTTATTTTTCTTCTTAACCGTGAGCACTCGGTTCAAAATATAGCAAGCAGTACTGACTGCTTCTGCCCAAAAGATTATAGGAAGCTTAGAATCGGCCAGCATAGTCCGAGCTGTCTCGATAATAGTCCTATTTTTACGCTCAGCAACTCCGTTCTGTTGAGGAGTTCGAGGGGCACTGAACTGATGATCAATGCCTTTTGTGGCACAGTATAACTCAAGAGTAGAGTTCTTGAATTCAGTCCCGTTATCACTTCGCAGTCTCTTAACCTTTAAGTTGCATAAGTTTGCCAACTTATCTAACAGATATACCAGAATATCTGGTGTTTCACTCTTTGCCCCCAGAAAATACACTGTAACACCCCCAAATTTATTGTTTAGCGGAAGCAAGATTTGGGTGTTACTAATCAATATTCAAAGCACAGAGATTAATAGTAAACGACTCTATATGCGTCGTTTTAACAGAATGTATTAATAGCAAAATGTTTACAAAGTTTGAAGCTACATATAGCTCGTGTTCGTTTAAAATGAGAGATTTCAATACATAAATACTTATACAAAATATATTAATGCAAGAAAATCTCTATTGTCTGCATGCTGACTCGAGCTATAGTTTCCTGGGGCAATCCTGCCTACTGCTTTGTACCTGCGATACATGCTAAAATGGGTCAGCTAACGCTGGTGAGCTCACAGGTTTGAGTATCAAATAAGTTGTGTGAACCGCAAGATTTAAATAGTTGATTTGCATCCAACAAATGTTAGTGGTAACAGTATACAGCCATGAGCACATAGTTGAGCTTAACTCGTGGGTCAGGACACAGCCTGAGCGTTTTCGCCTCCACGGATGCCTAATCAACATCCGTCTTCCTTAAATATTAGTACGTCCGTTTACCCGGTTAGTGCTTGCTAACCCGGACGAGGTGGGTCAATCCTATATGGTACCATATACTAATATTCACGCTACAAATGTATTAACAACTATGCTGATGGAGGGCTTTAAAAGATTAGTTGTGTAAAACTCATGTAGTACATGTAAAAGTTGTACTTGCATTCACGCGTTAAAACAAGCAATATATCACACCCCTGAGTAAAAATAGTAAAAGAGGGGCTATGAGACTCACCTGAGTCTTTAGAGTTTATATCAATAAACTGAGATTGATGAGTCGGGAATCGAAGTCCAAAGACTTGTAACCTGAGGGTGTCCACGACACGCGATGGTTATAAACATATGAAGGCATCTTATAAGACTACCTTGTAGTTGTTTGCCCAACTATAATGTCCAAATGATTACAATTTGGTTGATTGTTTAAGTGTTTGAAAATGTGTACGGCCCGTTGGTGATTGTTGGTAATAATAATATTATCATTATTCTTGAAAAACGTATTCCAAAGTGTTTTAGAAGTCATGTCGCATTCGTGTTTGATGTTATACAAGTTTAACACTTTGTGTGAAAATTTAGATGTAACACTGTTACTCGTGACTCTAGGGTAAGGGCGAAGCCCGTTAATGACGGGGGTCCGGGGGCAGCACCCCTGGTAGCGGGGTCCAAGGGGCGGCAGCCCCTGGCGGGGTCCAAGGGGCAGAGCCCCTGGCTGGGGTCGAGCTGCCAGGTCAGCTTGGAAAATTTTTGGGTCTCACCTGGACTTGAATTTGGGTGAAATGGGGCGTCAAATTTGGGTCTCAAAACTTAGTGTAAAATTAGTTAAAACTTTCTGTTTTAGGCGACACTTAGGCAAGTGTCGCTTCAAGTATAGGCGACACTTAGGCGAGTGTCGCTGGACAAGTGTCGGTCCGATTGTATGCGACACTTAGGCAAGTGTCGCTGGAAGTGTCGCTAAGTAGAGTCCAGGGTAAGTGTCGCTAAAAGTGTCGGTAAAAAGGGGCTTTATGCGACACTTAAACAAGTGTCGCAGGATTAGGGCTTTTAGCGACACTCTATGCGTCACTTAAGTGTCGCACGAAGTGTCGCATGTCTGCACGTCTTTGCGACACTTAAAGCTGTTAACGAGTTTTTGAGCCAAAAACGAGTTTTCGGGTTTCCGTTTGGTCTGATTCCTTTACCCAACCCTTATTTGGACATTTTAAGCTTAAAGAAACAACTAAAACTTAAAAACACTTAAAATCGAAAGGTTTCGGGTTTTTGTCGGAAACTTACGAGTCGTCACGCGGAGAATCCGGAAAGGTGGAAATGTAGATCGTTGCGAGATGAGTCTTTTTCTCCAAACGAGCGACGTGATTTGGGGCGTTTTTGTGGTGTTATTTTGTGGTGGAAGATGGTGGTGGAAATGATGGTGGATGGTGGAGTTTGAGAGAAATGGAGAGAAGAAAGAAGAAAGTTAGTTGGGAAATGGGGAGTGGGGAAGGGTCCCCCCTTCTTTTGGCAGATTTTCGGTGGGGCCCACCGAGGTGTGGGTCTCCACTTTTAGCTCCGTGCATTCGCGCCCCGTGCGGTGTTCGTTTCCCCGATCGTTAATCGTTAAATAATTATTTTAAGGGTTTTAAATGCAAGTTTTAAAGAAAATGAAAGTTAATTAAATAAACTTATTGGAGTATTTTATCAATTTCTTGATAATTCAATTGGTCTCGTTTGTTTGCCCGTTAGTGTTTGAGTCGTGTAGACGCTTATAATACGATACGAAGAGTACTCGAAATATTATCACAATAATATTTTTGGTACGTTATGGTCAATAAATAATTTTTATATTATTCAATAAAATTGATCACCAACGTCCGTATTTTACTTGAACCGAAATACATTCGATTTATTTTGCGTACGATTTAAGCAAATTGCATTTTTGTATATATATTCAACAATATATAGTTTGATACATTAATTAGCCTAATACAGAACTAATTACATGTATTAACAGAGAATCAGGCACTAATTACTAGTCCTAATTTGGCGGGTGTTACATACACCCATGAAAATCATGAGTAGTCATCGGTGACTACTAAGCAGTACGATCTTCCACCAATACTCTTGGTTGAAATAGGACCGAATAGGTCCATATGCAATAATTCCAATGGTGCCGCAATGGAATTCACTAACTTAGGCTTGTGAGGTTTCTTATGAAGTTTCCCTTTATGGCAGGCGACACAGTCATCTTTTAGTGCAAATGACTGTTTAGGGACTCCATTTACCAAATCATTATTTATCAAGAAATTCATCTTTCGAAAATGGATGTGTCCCATTCGTCGATGCCACAATAATGATTCCTTTTCTGAAGCCTTCGAAAGGAGACATGTATATTCATCTTTAGTCTCCACAGTTCGCATATTCATGATGTAGGTGTCATTTCTCCTTGGTGCCCTTAAAAGCACCCATTCCTCGGGAATAACGAAACCCGGCTTCAAAATCACGCACTCTGTCTTTGTGAACGCTGTTGTATAATCCTTATCACAGACTTGTGATACACTCAGTAAGTTGTGAGTCAATTGAGCCACGTAGTTCACGTTTTCAAAGCTAACTTTCCCGTTAGTTAGCGTACCTTTCCCAGAAATGGTTCCTCCTGTATCTCCAGCAAATGCAACATGTCCTCCAGAATGTGGTTTAACATCTGTCAAAAGGGACACATCGCCCGTCATGTGTCGCGAACAGCCACTATCCACAAACCACTCGCTGTCTTTAACGCGTTCTGACTGCTGCAACACATAAAGTAGGAGATTAGTGAGAAACGGTGACCCAAGCCTTTACAGACTTAGGTCGACCACAGTCATCAACAATAATCACATCAGATAAGATTTTATTTTTAAACAGATCAGATTTTGTATCTGATGTTTTATTATTGATGACATTGGAGTCTGCAGTAGACTTCTTTATTTTCCAAACAGTAGATGGTTTGGAAATTTGCTTTGGAGTAATCTCAGGCTCTTGTTTTGGCAAAGGTTTTTGCCCAACATTACTAGTTTTTGCAGCAGGTTTGGGAGAGACAGAGTAACGCCTAGGAGGAGATCTTGAAAGAGAATTTCGATAAACAGAAGTCCTAGGCATTTCCCTCCCGTAATTCTGATGAGACAGTTTGGAACAATCACGAATTAGATGTCTCTGTCTCTTGCAGTAAAAGCATGATCTATTTTCAACAACTGGTTGAAACTGAGGTTTTACCGCCGGAGTTGAAGAAACATTTCTAGAACATGCACATTTCGTGCATGTCTTAGAAAGTTCTTGTTTGGGTTGAGTGTTTGAAATAGAAGGTTTATTACAAACATCATTTGCAAATTTAGATTGATTTTGCAAAATCTTTACAGGTGACTGTAAAGTTTTAGATTTTGTATTTAAAACCTTATTCTTTTCTTTGTTAGATTGAACTTTAATTGTAGGTTCAACCTTTAACACCTTTTCACAGTTTATCTCAACCTTTTTTAACTCAGGATACTCCTCATCGGTAATATCCTCAATTTCAACAATCTCCTCAACATTAACAGGAGATTCACACTTTGATTTAACAAACTGAGGTGAAGGGTACTCTGACCGTTTAGTTTTCTCCTTCACCTATTTGTTAACCTTATCAACCTTAGATTTGACACCGTATAACAATGCATAATCAACCGGAATCTCTTCGGTGCCTTCCTTAACCGGCATAGGACAGTATTCAGTAGGAGGCGGGACTACATTATAACCTAGTCCCGTCTTCGTTTTGTGATCTGTCCTTTGCTTAGTAAGTATTTCATTAAAGGCAACAGTAGACGAGGAGGAACTTAAAATCTTACTCTTATAGTTATCATTTTCTTCTTTAAGATTAGAGTGTTCCTTGTTCAGACGGTCAATTTCAGCAAGATAGCTATCAATAGCATCCTGTTGACTGAAAACTTTTGACTTATACCTAAGTGTGTCCTGTTGATAAGCCTCTATCTTCTTATCATACAATTGTTCATTTGCTTTTAGGTATTTGTTTGAGTCATTAAGTTTTTCGACCTTTCTTCTTAAGTCTACATTGTCTACCTGAAAGCACCTTAAGGATTCGGTTAACTTAATGCATGATACACAGTTTAAGGGTTCTTCAGATTCATTACGTACCTCATTCGAGATGTGAGCCATAAGACACTACTGATAGTTCTCAGCATATATACTCCAATCCGTATTGGTTGGCTCAAAAACAACTAGTGCGTCAGCTGTAGCCTGCTTTAGCTGATCTTTCTTGGTTGCTCTGGGAGCATCAGGCTTCGTAAAACCTGATGGAGGTACCTTCTGTTTTTCACATTCTCTTGCAAAGTGGCCTAAATTTTGGCAATTATAGCAGCGCACTTTGCTTTTATCAAAACCAAAACTGGTTTTGCCATCTCCCTCCAAACTCTTGCGACCCGTGCGTTGCAAGAATTTCTAAACACGCCTGGATATCATGGCAATGTTCCAGTTTAGATCCATCTGCTCAAGATCATCATCATCAAGTTGAGCATAGTCTTCCTTGGCCAATTCCAAAGTGGCATTTGGTTGTGAAACCAAATCCATGTAAGAACTTAGAAAGGCTGTATAAATAGCAGCCTGCTCTTGAATTGCAGGAGAGACGGGGACATGCTGTTGTGACCCCTGGGAGGGTCCAGAAGCATATACTGGATGAGAAGCACCAGTAGAATACAAAGGAGTTTGAAGTGGAGAGCTTGTAGAAGAAACAAACGCCATTCCACCATATGCTTTACCCGTGTTGACTTGTCCTCCATACAGGGACGGGTCTTGAACAAAACCGCCTGTCTTGCATTCTTTCTTCTTCATCTCCATTGCATGAGCTTGAAGAATGCCAATTAGCTCATCCAATTTCATGGTAGCTAATTCTTGACTTTCCTTGAGAAGCTGTACTTTAACATCTCAAGAGCTAGGCAAGACATCCAGTAGTTTCTTGTTTACTTCAAGTGGAGGAAAATCGTAACCTCCCTCCGTCAACTCACTCACAAGTTGTGAGTATCTAGTAAAGACTCCTGCAGTCGTTTCATTTGGCAAAGAATCAAACAGATCGTACTGTTTCTTGATGAGTTCCAACTTGGCAGCTTTGTACCGTTGATTTCCACCACATCTAGTTTCTATTGCCTTCCACAGCTCATATGTGGTTTCATGTGATTTGAACATTCGTAATACATCTTTGGATAGGCACATACAAATAGCCGCATGTGCCTTTTTCTCCATATCATAATCTTTCTTCTCCTCTGGAGTCATGGACCTGTAGACCTTTTTCGGAGGCATATTCATAGTAGGAAAAACTCCTTCAGCTAGAGGAGCTACATATTTTTCCGTGAGTGGACCCCAGAGCTCCGGACAGTGAAAGTTTATGTATTGTTCAAATCGAGCACGCCAATATACGTAATCCATGTCAGCTGTAAACAGAGGAGGTTTATTATTAGAACCAACATCGTGATTCTGTTTTAACATATCTCTGAGTCCTCTAATATCGTCTTTATCAGCAATAGAAGCCATTGAAGATATACCTGAAATTGTACGCAAAAACGAGAACTTTCAAACTAATTAGTACCAAAGGCGTCACTTGGTAAGTGACGCACTCAAGTGTCGCAGCGAATAGCGGCACTTGGAAAGTGACGCTATCGAATGACGTACAAAGTGACGGATGACACTATTAGTAAGTGTCGGTCAGTTGAGCAAGTGACGCACTCAAGTGTCGTACTTGAGTGACGTGCTAAATCAAATAGGCGTTACTAGAAAAAGTGACGCTATAGTTCAAAAGGCGTCACTAAAGAAAGTGACGCGGAAAAAATTGAGCAGGCGTCACTAATGTAAGTGACGCTTAACACTCAAATGACGTGCTACAGTGACGCACTTGAGTGACGGTATATTAGGGTAGACGACACTTAAGTTAAGTGTCGTATAAACCTCAAGTGACGCGTCTAAGTGACGGTAAAACCCTAATTTGGGATTAGATAGTGCCGCTATAAGTGACGCGTCCAAGTGACGGGTCGAGTGTCGCAAAACGGCTGAAAAATCCCAAAACCCTAAAAATGTCGAATTTTCGTAAACCAAACGAAAATTCCTTCAACTCTAATGGACGAAACCTGTAGATGATGAAGAATCTTGACTGTATAACACCTTAGCAACTCCAAAACCGTATGTAATCTCAATTAATTATTCGAACAAAGCCGAAATCAACCCAAAATTAAATCTAAACGTCAATGTATTCACCTAGTGGCTCTGATACCAGTTGAGAGTGCCCCCTAGACGTGGACCTAGATGTCAATTAACAGCAATCGAAAGGCGGAATCAATCAATTGCTAATATTGCTAACAAACATAAACCGAACAAATGGATTTCAAACAAGTAAACGTGTATATTAGCTTGTATAACTGTTTGGGAACGATTACAAGTTGGTTTAGTCGACAAATGGTACTAGGGTTTCGTCAACCCTAGCCGGAAACCCGTAGGTTTGTATTTATACTAAAAGTCAGCCGACATGCGTCACTTATGGAAGTGTCGCATGTGGCCGCCTTCATGCGTCACTTACCTAAGTGTCGCTATGCGTCACTTAACCAAGTGTCGCTATGCGTCACTTAACCAAGTGTCGCTATGCGTCACTCAGGCAAGTGTCGCCTAAACTAAAACACGAGTGTCGCACTATACAAAAGCTATATTTCTATTAAGTAACTAACGACACTTATTACAACTCAATAGACCAACTGACAGACATTCAAAGATGCATCAACAGGTCTTATGTTGATACGATGGTTTATGTATTATATTGGATAACTTGTTTATGTAGTATGTTAAAATGTTTCGCCATGCTAGTGTATGATCGAACTGTTCCTTATCCAATTGATTGGTACATTATTGTATTTGCCACATTACTAATATCTCAATATCTTTATTGATTAGTACATTACTCAAAATAACAATTAGTAATGAGCATTGGGACCTACACTATAAAGGCTTAACAAAGATTTGCGATCTTTAGAGATTTTTGGCTAAGATTTGCGACTGGCCTTATCCAGTTGATACGATTTTGGCTAAGATTTTCTGACATTTCGTGGATCTTTAGAGATTTTTCAGGATAACCTTATCTAGAATGAAATTTACCTTTAAATTGACCTCATTAGATCTGTCTGCATTCACATCTTTTCACAGTTAGGCTAGTATTTCAAAATCAAATTGACTAATCAATTTTATTTTTGGTATCCAAATGCAACTGATTGATCTTAAGGTTTTTTTTGGGGGGAACTTCGTTATGATAATAAGTCGTACGAAAATGGGGTGAAACAAACAATCAAAAATTTTGAAGTTACTGAGTTTGATCTCAGTAAATTGTTTTCCTATCTTAAGGAAAATATAAATTTCACCTTTAGTGACGTATACTATTGTGAAGGCGGCAATCTTGAAAATGCAGGTGCTCGTATGCTTATGTTGGATGAAGCATGGAGTACAATAGTAAAACATGCAAAAGAATGTTGTCAATGTATTGAGTTATATCTTGTATACATGGATGAAGAACCCGAATTGAATTTCGGTGAGTATGAGAGTGATGACAGCAACACACATTACTACCGATGAACGTTACGAGAAGGGAAACACACGGCACCCAAATAACTTTGAGCCGTACTGCAAATCTCACTTATTTTAACAGTAATTTGTCGGTTCTTTTGTAATACAACCTCTCTTGAAGGTTGATTTGTGTTATGTGTAGGATTAAAATTCTAGTGTATTGTCTTTTTAATTTCAGTGGGTATGTTAATGCTTCAGCGATCTTTTGTCATTTCCGTTGAGTAAAATTGTTGTGATGTGCTGTATTAAATTTCTAAGTCTAATAAAGATTGTGGCAAGTCACGGAAAATCCATAAAATCACGGGAAATCTTATCCATAAATTTAAAATTGTGATAAGAATGTTGTGTTGGATGAAATTTCCAATGCTATTCCAAATGATTGATTTGCGATTTGCGACTACCGACTTGCGATTTGCGACGTGCGATTTGCGACTAGCGCCCCAGCTTATCCATTATAGATAAGATTCTCGCTTAGATTTTCTGACACTACTTTAGATTTTTCCGTTGGGCCTTATCCATTGTGGATAACGTTTTGGCTAGGGTTACCTGACATTTCTTTAGATTTTCTTGATTGTTTCAGATAACTGTAGCTTTATTAAATTTTTCCTTTAAATACGTATCATAACAGCTGTTTTTTTACAACTTAACCAAACAAATTATTATCCATTCGTCCTTGAACAACATTCAGACGGACGTTCCAAAAAGTTAAAAGGTACAACTTTTTATCCATCATGTTTTTATTTACTTTGACTATGGAGAAGTTCAAAATTTATATTTGTTATGGAGGTCGTTTTGAATACATTAACAACATGCCGATGTATTTGGCAATAGAATGTAATAGGGTGCCATTGAAACTTCCGGTGGCACCGGAAAAGCCAATGACAGCCAAAGTTTTGTTGAAAAATGTTTTAAAGAAAATTGGTCTACCTCTTGAAATACGAGTATGTCTAAAATATAAGGTAGATCGGTATGTGATTGATATAAATGATGATGCTGATGATTTTGGAGATTTTTTGTGCCATGCAATAAACAACGCTCCGATAGAAGTTTACATAGTTGATATTGTCCAAAATGTATTGCGTAAGGGTAACAATCAACCTAGCAGTAACAGTTCCGGTTTTCAACAACAATTTCAACAACTACACACCAATGAATACAATCAACAACACCAATATCAATCATCTCAACAACCATTTCAAAATTTCCCATATCCTTTTCAACCACAATATCAATTTCATTATCATGCTGCTCCTCACAACACATCAAATCACGCATATCTAACACATCAGACCCAACACACATCTTTTAAGGTAGAAGAAGAACCCCAACATGTTTATAAATATCATCAGGATATTCAATATGATCACACTAACTCAGAATACTATGTGGAGGACCCGGATCCACATCCTCATGATTTTGATCATTATGATGAAGAAAATGTCAATCCACCTAAGAATCCTGACTATCCATTTTGTAATCACATTGTTACTGATGATGAGGATGATGATGAGGATGAGCCTGATCAGAGATACATACGACATACCAATACCACAAAAACTAGCAGAAAAGGATATATTCTGGAATATGCCTTCGCCACTAGGAAACGAAGAAGAAGAAGTTAAACAACGACCGGTTACCATGTATGAGGCATCTTGCCGGATTCGAGAGGGCCAAACATTTGAAACTAAAGATGAATTTCTTCTTCAGTTGCATACTAAGTGCCTCGAAGAAGGTTTTCAGATTAAGCTGAAGAAGTCAGACAAGAAAAGGTACACAGCAAAATGTATATTGCCTAATTGTGATTGGAAGATAAGTGCAGCGTGCATCAAAGATTGTAACAACTTCCAGGTTAGGAAGTTACGTGATGCTCACACTTGTTCTCGTACTCAAATCTTGGCCAACAGTCGTTCTGCGAGCAAGAAAGTGCTTGGTAACATCTTAAAAGAGGCGATGACTTTGGAAGGACATGTATACAGAGGTATATATGTTATGCGATAGAGGGCGGAACACTTTAAAATCAGCCTTACATACAACCAAGCATGGAGGGCAAAATGTTATGCGATAGAGTTGTTGCGAGGTACTCCAGCTGAATCATTTACAAAACTTCCTATTTACCTCCACAACCTAAAGCTACATAACCCGGGGAGCATTACAAATCTCTGTACAGACGAAGACAATAAATTTGTAATGTGCTACATGTCCATTGGTGCAGCTGTAAGTTATGATTGTTGGTTTACATCTTATGTTCGTATACGTACATTCATATATATTTTATATAATTTTTAATATGACCTTGTAGATACGTTCTTTTGTCAACCATACACGCCCAATTATCATCGTTGATGGTGCACATTTGAAGGGGGTTTGTTGGGTACCAACTTGATTGCCGTGGCGATGGACGCTAATAACGGCATCTTGCCGCTAGCCTATGGAATTGGGGCGGGAGAGACGTCCGACGTTTGGACGTGGTTCTTAGGGAACTTACGTGACGCCATAGAATCTGCTGGTGGGATTGACAACCTGACATTCATCTCTGATAGGGCTCCAGCTATTGCATCCGGCTCTCTGCTGTGTTTCCAGATGCATTTCATGCCCTGTGTTGTCGTTATCTGTTGGGAAGCTTGAAAAGCAAATCTTCAAAAGTCAAGCACTTCGAATGGCATTATTGGAAAATGTGTAAGGCGTACCATAAGTCAGATTTCAATCACCATTATGGTGCCATTGCCAGACACTTACCAGCTTCAGCTAAGGTTCTTACGGACGTGGGGAAACAAAGATGGTCAAGGAACCATTCAATAAAGACACAATATGCTTACCTCACAACTAACAGTGCGGAGTCCATTAACGCCATGACCAAGCATGCAAGGAAACTCCCGGTCATAATGCTTTTGGAGTTTTTTAGATCTTCAATACAACAATGGTATTTCAATCATCGAAACACTGTCGCGGGTGTTACAACACCTGTAACACCATATGCGGAGAACAAAATCGGTAAGAGGGTTGGTAAGTCGCTACGCTGGAAGGTCAAGCCATCCACAAATATGATATGTGAGGTGCTTGATGGGAACAAGAATAGGACAGTTAACTTGGAAGCAAGAACATGTACTTGCATGCAATGACAATTGTCTGGTTTACCTTGCGGACACGTATCGGCAGTGACCCGCTACTTTAAAATAGACAGCGTGACCTGCTATGCAGAGAGGTATTTCACCACCGAAACATATCGAGCGGCCTACAGTGAGGCTATAAATCCTTTGCCTTATCCTTCAGAATGGGCCGATCCAGGTAATCTACAAATTTGCTTACGGCCAATACTTGTGAAGCGGCAATCTGGTCGTCCACCTGGGCATGCACGTATACCTTCTAAAGGAGAGGAGAAAGGAAAATACACAAAACAATGTAGCCGTTGCAAGGAACACGGCCATAGTCGAATTACTTGTATGGCTCCTTACGATAGAACAGATGAGCAAATCCCATCAACAACCACAACAAGATCCAACTCAAGGTCCAAATCAAAATCCAAATCAAGATCGCAAAAGGTAACTTCTTACCTATATGAATATAAAAACTAAGATATTACACTGTATTATTAATATCATGGTGAAATTTTTCCTTGCAGCAAACGTCCACAAAATCAACAAAAAGCCATTTCGAGGAGGAAGCAGCAACGCCGTCTCAACCGACTCAGAGTTATCCAAGTGTTCATTTGAGTCACCCTTAAGTTTTTTATAAGAACTAAACCTATGTGATGTACTGCTTTGCAATGCTAATCCTGTTTTTTACTAGGGACTTTTAATTATCGTGGTTAATTTAGGTCAATAAATTTGGAAAATGTTCACTTTTACTTGTCAACACAATGGTAAAACATCTCATTACAAAAGGATTAATGCACTTGCCAAGTAAATGGATACTACATTAGCAACATAACGATTAACAAATTAAATAATTTGGCAACTATCCAATTGATTGAAACATACATACAAATTGCAAGATTTGACTTAGACCTCTCCCAATGGTGACGAAAAGTGACAGAAACTGACGCGCCACATCAGCGCCACGTCAGCTTTTTCACCCAACTGACAGAAACTGACAGGCCTCTCCCAACAGTCATCCGTCAGTTTCCTGTCAGTTTCATATTCCATGGACCCACACCAATAAACTTAATTAAATAATACACAATAATTAAAATAAAAACACATTTCATTAAAATTAAAAACATTACAATCCTAAAAAATAAAAACATTAAACTCCTAAAAATAAAAACATTAAACTCCTAAAAATAAAAACATTACAATCCTAAAAAATAAAAACATTACAATCCTAAAAAATAAAAACATTAAACTCCTAAAAATAAAAACGTTACACTAAAAATAAAAGTACATTTATTTAAATTTAAACTAGCCTAATTCGAGCTCGATTCTTCGTCTTGGTCCGCGGCCTCATTCTCGTTCTCGTCTTCACCTTCATCTTCATCTTCATTTGTCGTTTTGTAGACATTTCCAAATTCTTCAACGACTTCTTTGCGTGTCAACTTAATAATTTGTAATTCCTTTTTGGAGGCCCGTTTCGGAAGACTTTTGCAAAGAAAACTCAAAGCCTTAAACGCCGCCTTTTTGATGTTGTTTTTCTTAATCGTTTCAAGTGTGACCACGGCTTTTAGGGCTTGTGATTTAACCGCTTCGATGGCTTCAAGTTTTTCAGACACAACGCTACTTCGTGACGAAGAACTGGCATCCGAAGATTGAGAAGTCTTTGACGCTTTTCGACCCGGTGGATGACGTATCGGGTCGTCGCGGAACAAGGTCCTCATGTTGGCTTCTAGAGATGACGGGATGTCGTTCGAGCCAAGATCAGTGGCTTCGAATTCGGTTTCGGGTTGGAACGGGCGTTTGTTGCTCATCACGCCTTGCTCAGTGAAGAACTTTGGGAAATGTCTTAGAACCTCCCAACAACTCTCGTAAGTAAATTTCCTTCTCATTTGGTTGAGAAAAGCTTTCTTGGCCGCATCCACTACGTCTTTATCCCCGGCACCGCTTTGATGGCAACCCTCCCTAAACTTTCTGTGATGGCCTTCGAAAGTTCGCACGTCGCCAGCTATTTTGTTCCATTTGCCCGTTAGTTGGTTGAGGTTACGTTTCGTCGGGACAATCGAATTGTAATCCGATTTGACACTTCGCCAAAAACTTTCATTTGTTTGATTGTTTCCAATGATGCCGTTTTCAGAACAATGTATCCACCGTTCGGCCAAGATTCTCGCTTCATCGTAGGACCACCTAACTTGAACCCGAAGTGGTGCGTCCGGATTTTTTCTTGGTTTTTTACCCTTTTTCTTAGGGGCCTCGGGTTGGGTATCGGGTTCGGACTCGGGTTCTTGTTCGGGTTGGAATTGGTTTTCGTGATCGGAATCGTCGGAGTTGTCGAGAAGGTTTTGATGTTGGGTTTCGGGTACGATGAAATTTTGAGTTTGTGAAGTTTGTGAGTAACGGGTAGGTGTTGCTTGGTAGCCGTGTAGGTTTGATGAGGAGGTGCCGTGGTATGTGTTTGGTGAATAATCCATGGGAGGTGTGAATTGCGGGTTTTGATACCACCCGGGATGTTGGTAATTTCTTCGTGGGTCGTCGGGTGACATTTGATACGGGTTTACAATTGGTGCAAAATGAGCAAAACCCGTCGGTGGAGGTTGATAGTTATTTGGATTTGGTAGCGGGTTGTTCATCAAGTTTTGGCACATATTGTAGCCAACTTGTTCTTGCTCATTTTGGTTTGATTTGTTTTGGATTTGGATTTGGTTTTGGATTTGGAATTGGTGTTGTTGTTGTTTGACATTTTTTGGAAGTGAAAGTGATAAAAGATGAGAGAATTGGTGATATTTGAGTGTGAAAAATGTGATAGATATGTGTAGTATTTATATAGAATTTAAAAAAAAAAAAAAAAAAAAGTATCCGTTGGTACCATTTTTAAATATTTTTTTTTTGTTTTTTTGTTTTTTTTAAAATCTCCAACGGCTCATTTTTTAAATTTTTTTTTTTTTTAATTACCTCAAGGACCCACCGGCCCCACCTTCCAAACCCAAACACCTCGTCAGAAATCCGACAGAAGAAACCGACGGACCGAACCGACGGCGCCGTGCCATCGGTGTCGGTTCCAACCGACGAACATCGTTGGTACAGGTGTTATCACTAATCGAATAACAGTCTTGCACTTGAAGCACCAGTCATAATTTTAGAAATTGCTACTGGCATCATTGTCTCAGAATTTGAGGGATGTGACAAATCGTTACGTGTAACATACACCTCAATTTCTCTATGTATTTTTGCGTAGTCAGTAATTTGTTTCAGTTGGTCGACATCATCAGTTATCAATTGTAAACTATCATCTAGGTCTTTATCATGCTCTTTAAAGTAACAAAACCACCTCTCTGGAGCCCAATAACCAAGCTCTGACAAAGCGTAATCCAGAAATTTGGTGTCAAATTCATCGACATCAACGCAATCAATAAACGTCAACAAACCTTGCGTGTACATTCTTTGTGCGCCCTGAAAATGTCTACCGTGACGAAAAGCAATTGAAAACAACTCAGGAACTTCAGCATATAGTTCTTCAGTAAATGGTTTTTCATTTGGAGATCGAAATTGCCAAAAGTGACCTGATTGAACCATTTTATAAATTTAATTTCGTATTTTCTAAGAATTCATTAAAAAATTGACAATGTGATCCTACTGGAAGTCACGGTATTTATAAATGGCAAAGGATAACGAAGATCACAAAAAATCTTATCCAAATTCTTAAATCCCGCAAATCACGAAAAATCTTATCCAAATTATTTATTCAAATGTCTTAAATCCCGAGAATCTCGGAAAATCTCATCCAAATATCCAGTTATCCGGAAAAATAGATAAAAAAAATAATGTGTATATTTAATGTGTATTTATGATAAAAAAATGTATATCAAAAAATGTATATAAAAAGTATGTTTATATTTATATAAATTTGTTAATATGATAAATGGACAATAATTTGATATATAAAAATCTTATAATAATATATACATATAAAAATTATGTTTATAAAAAGTATGTTTATATTTACATAAATTTGTTACTATGATATATGGACAATAATTTGTATATAAAAAGTATGTTTATAAAAAAAGTATGATATAAAAAGTATGTTTATAAAATTGTTAATATGATATAAAAAGTATGTTTATATGTATATAAATTTGTTAATATATACATATATAAATGTACGTGCATAAAAAATAAGGTATATATAAAAAAATTTGAAAAAAATGCGAAATCGCAAATTTTTTTCGGGCAAGGGTAAATCGCAAATCACAAAATAAGGATTTGCGATTGCTTATTTTGCTCGACAACGGGTCAGAATCACCGGATCGCAAATTTAAATGGGTGGAGGTAAATCGCAAATCGTAAAATTTGCTTTTGCGATTTGCGATCTCACAAATGCTCGGTTCGTGGATTTAGTGGTGCTCGGGGTTGTAAATCGCATAAACTGGATTGCAAAAGCAAATTTGCTTTTGCGATTTCTTGGGGCATTTCGTCAAAAAAAAATTCGGGGGGGGGGGGGGGGCAAAACCATATACACTTCAAAAAATTTGAGCATTTTTTTTAATTTCCCTGTATATATATGTTAGTGATCAAGATGGAAATGCCTTTTTTGGGGGAAGGGGGGAAGCGTTAGTATTCATCAAGAAGCATATTACAATTATCAATCAAAACGTCAAAAAAAATTATTTTACCTGTAAATAGTAATCAAAATCGATGCTATAAAGAATATTCTAACGAATAAATTTCATTTTTAAATCATAACATTAGTTGATGAATATTTATTTAATAAATTGTTAAAATTCACTATGATGAATATTAACTAATATGCATCACGATGCATATTAAAACTTCACATTATTTGAAAAATATTTTTATTGTTAATATTCATCACAATGCATATTAACTAATATTCACCACGATGCATATTATCGGATTTGGATCTAATATTCATAAATCGATGTTATAACTTGCAGAAAGAATTTATTAAGGAAACTTAACATTCATAGCATCGATTCTGATTAACATTTACTAAATTTCGATTTGCTTTTTTCGAGATTTGTATGGGTGAAGGTAATATGCTTCTTGATGAATACTACGCTTCCCCCTTCCCCCCCAAAATGCACTTCCCCCTGAATCATTCCAATAGAGAGAGAGAGAGAGTTTGGATCAAATGAGAACACTTCAAAAATAAGAACGGTGAGAACACCTCATAAATGCACAACTAGCCAACAAAAATCATTAGATTCACAGTCATACATCTCAAATATGCAAAGAAAAACAAATGCACACTTCTAAAAATGCACAAAATCGAAAAAAACGATTGATGCATGATTATCTTTATAATTGTGCATCAATCGTTTATTTTTTATTTTTGTGTATTTCTGAAAGTTCGCATCTATTCTAATCAATTTTTCTACACATATTTGAGATGTATGAGTGTGAATATAATGATTTTGTTGGCTAATTATGCATTTATGAAGTGTTCTTACCGTTCTTATTTTTGAAGTGTTCTCATTGGAACCTTACCCTATGTATATATATATATAGGAATGAGATCCCGTGAAAACAAGGAGATAAAAAAAACAGTGAAAACACATCTCCACCCTCCATCTAATCTAACTTATAAAAAAGAGGTGGAGATAAAAAACACGGTGAAAACACTTTTTCCCTCACAATTTTTTTAAGGTGTGAACTTTTTTTTTTTTGAAGTAAATCAAAAAAATTAAGGTTCACACAAAAAAATATTTTTTGTAAAAAAAATAAAATAAAGTCAAATTCGAAAACCAAATCAAAAAAATTAAGGTTCACAATTAAAAATTAAAAACATTCCATGAACCCAAAACAAAAAAATAAGATTCACAATTAAAAAGTTAAAAACTTGTTGTGAATCTTAAAAAAATTAAGGTTCACAATTGAAAAAAAAAATGTTCACAATAAAAAAAAGTTAAAAACTTTCCGTGAACAAAAAAAAATTAAGGTTCACAATTGAAAAGGTAAAAAACTTTCCGTGAACCAAAAAAAATTAAGGTTCACAAATGAAAAAGTAAAAAACTTTCCATGAACTCAAAAAATAATTAAGGTTCACAGTTGAAAAAAAGGGTTCACAATTGAAATTTTTTAAAACTTTTCGTGAACCTAAAAAAAATTAAGGTTCACAGCTGAAAAAAAAAGTTCACAATTGAAAAAGTTAAAACTTTTCGTGAACTCAAAAAACAAATTAAGGTTCACAGTTGAAAAGGTAAAAAACTTTTCGTGAACCTAAAAAAAAATTAAAGTTCACAATAAAAAAAGCTTCAAAATTTTCGTGAAATTTTTTTTTAAAAAAATTATGTAAAAAATGAAAATGTTATAAACTTTGTGTGAAGCAAAAAAATAAAATAAAGGTTCATGACGAAAATTTTATGTGAAACAAAAAAAATATAAGGGTTCACAACAAAATTCATATGTGAAGCAAAAAAAATGAAAGTTCATAACTTAAAAAAATTGTGAATCAAAAAGTATTTTCACAGTTTTTTCTATCTTCTTGTTTTCACCAGAACTCATCCCTATATATATATATATATATATATATATATATATATACTAGGTGAAGGACCCGCGACAACGCGAGCTACAACATTTTATTTTGTAAAATATTAGGTTTACGTAGTAAGATTGCAACCATATTTTCTTTATTACTTCACCCGGATTACATAGCATTCTCATGCAAAGGACAATCCGTTCATTAGAATCATTATCAATTGGTTTTGAGGAAAGGAAGATTGCCACTAATAATGACAATCACACGTCACCAACAATCCAACATGTTCAAAACGATATAATGATATAAAAAAGTTAGGGTTCTCAAATAAATACTACGCTAAATTAGTGTTTTCATGAACAATAATCAAACACATGTGGATAATTGAATTGTATTCGGAAAAGAGATTAGTAATTCACTTATTTGACTTTGGGTAACCATAAAGATTTCGTATTCATCAATCAAGAGTTCATATTGTGATAAATTAAAGATTCGAGATTTTTTTATTCAAAAATCAAGAGTTCGTATTGTGATGTATTATGGTCTCTACGTGATTCATTAAAGCTAGTGGAAGTGGATACGTTGTGACATGTTATTTTAATTTAAACAAATAAGTTAAGTATTGGGCCAAAATTATAATTATACAAAAAAGAAAGCTAGATCGTTGGATCGCAAAAAAAGGGGGAAAAAAGGGCCGATCATATAATTATACGAAAAAAGAAAACCACTATATAATTTACTGACTTGCACCTTATGAATTTTGCGATAGAGCAACCTCGAAACCTCGACTTCGGTCTTTATAATATGTCATAAAGAAGAAATATAACAAAAAAGTTTAACCTCAGGTTAACTGCTTGTGCAAGCATTTACAACTATAACCTCAATTTTCATGAGTAAAGTGCTCTCATCAAATACCTGCATCTTATACTTCAAAATATAAAAATAGTCATGACTCGGAAAATTTTAGAACTGTTAATTAAATTTAATTTTAGTTACACACTTGTTGGTTTACAAAATATAAAACTCATATCCATAACCTCCTGAGAAGCAAAATATAAAACTCATATCCATAACCTCCTTTTGAGAAGCCATGAGTCAGGTGCTATGCACTTTCATTATTAAACATCAAATAGTAGATATATAATTGATATTATTACAAAAATTGTACATGTAGATATAATTAACCATTAACCTCAATAACTTTAACCCCTCGCTCTTTGACATGTGTGTAAATGTGTAAGTAATAATTTTCTTATATGTAAACTATCATAATAACAATATTGCTTTTGTAATCACAACTTAAGCAGCGTTGTCAAAATGCCATAAACGTAGAAAGAGAAAGGTAATGAAGAAATGAATAGACATCCAAAATGAGAAGTCTTCAAGTCGGGATTAGATACAACCTCTGTCTAGAGAATGCAAGAACCTTGGTGATGCATGCTTTAAAGTTTTTTGTAGTTGACGTCAAATTGTTGGAACTGAATCTCAATTTTGTCTTGCGTTTGGGTGTCCTATGTATACGATGAAAATATCATAAGCGACATTATAACTTAGCCATACACAAAATACATTATATAGTGCATAAACAAATAAGCTACTCAAACGCACTCTATAGATAGTGTTTTTCTTGTAATGATTTTCCACTTCTAATCAACATCCAAAAGCATGTATTGTATGGGTTTTTTCTATGACCAAGAAGAAATATGCAACCAAGACCACCTTAAGATAAACCAACATCAAACATAAGGAAAATAAGGGTCAAATAGGTAAGTTTACTCACATTTTATTTGTTGCCAAGAAGATACTCTTGAAGAACATGGATCGATGGGTAGGATATGACTCGTAATTTGAATGATGGGGGTATAACCGATTTTCCTTTCTGCTATACTTAATAACACGATCAGTTACAATTAACACAACATCGTCATCAGATACAGTCACCTTAACCCTAGGATTAGACAAAGAGAATAATAAAAGTAAATAGTAATATTTATACCGAGTTTGATTTCAACGGAGAGAAGCAGCGAGGGGTACCGAGACCAGGTTTAATGGCAGGCTTGTGATAAAGGTTTCCTGTTCGTAACTTTTCTTCGTAGACTTCTCGAGTCCCCATAATATTAATTTGATTTATTTCATATTTACATTTTTCTTAGGATCACTTGCAGTGGTAATCATCCCTTTCAAAACTTATTTATAATTGTATAGCACTCAAATGATCCCAGCCAATTGATCACCCTACCAGCTAACATTCAAACAAAATATATGTTATTGACTATAAATGAGATGGCACACATGCCAATTAGCTAGTTAAAGTTTAGAAATTATGAATGCATAATTGTCTCACAGATCAATATGAACAGAGGAAGATACTAACATTCGTTTAGCATCAAACGAACTTTCACCATGGAAATACTTACAGAATGCCTCAAAAAAGTTAAAGTCAAGAAAGATAATGAAACACTTTCATTACATTAGCCACCATTATGAAACTAAACAACAATTAGGATAAGGTTTTATATATACCTTTGTCACTTGTCCTTGTATTCCATCTAGGGAATTGATGGGGCATTTAATCATAAAGTTAAAATGCAGTTCTTATGCTTCACCACCTCCATGGAAGTTGAAACTTTAAGCCTGCAAGTCACGTTAAACAAAGATAAAGGAAGACAAATTATTAATTGATTAGATTATATATCCAAATTGATATCATAATTCTGACACTACAAATAAAGAAGAGGATACGAATGAGTGACAGGAATAGAAACCAGATAATTGATAAACTATTACTGATTATTGTAGGATTTGTAGCCTAATTCTCTAACTCAAATTCACAATGAGAAAATTGATGACCTGACTGAAGCCATTCCAAGTCTGCTGGAAATTCCAAGAGTTGCGTCGAAGCAAGCACCCACTATTCCTCTTTGTTCACGTAAATCTGGCCTTAGTGAGTTGCTGCATGTCCTTAACTTCCATCCGGATCCAATCGTATCACATTAGTATAAGATCACGACCACCATATCTTAGTTTTATGAGGATCGAAGATAATATCTTTGACATCTTCTTCGTTTTTCCATATAGGTTAAATAAGTAATGGAATATGCAATAAAGAACAATCTGTTAAGAAATATAATACATGCATATTGGAATATAAAAAAGTCAAATTTTTACTCAAGAATACCTGAGGAGTTTGGGAAATAAGTGTGTAGTCGGCACAAATGCTTCACTCTTAGAACCCATCCAGTTGCAATAGTGTCTGCTAACACAAACATTAATTATGCTTATACAACTGTATCATTATGCTTAATACCCCTAATATGTCATTCCTTTATTGCAAAGAAACACCAATCTGATAGCATAAACGATCTAATGCATTAATTCATCAAACAATTACCCTTGACTTTTGATGACAAATGAAAGGCTCATGTCAAACACACTAAGATTGTAATAACCTTTGTTGTTATTCGGGAGTTCCTAACACACACAGTAAGTTATTATCACAAACTAACTCACATATAAAAACATAAATACACATACAATTAGTCAATTACCATCATTCAATGACTCTTGGTCTGATAGCATCGATGCATGTGACCACTGATACTCGCTTGATAAACAAATCACCAAATTAGCAAAACAAATCAAACTTTACAGAGGTGGGCATAAAATAAAGTAGAAGCAATTCATAAAATTAATTCATGTTGAATCGGTCTGACCATGAATTCATAGTATAGGAATTAATCATATCTCACATATATTATAATGTTTGAACTATGTTCCTAATATTAAATCATAACATCCATATTACTTCTTCTAAAACCTAACTTAAATAATATAAATAATACAAAGTAATAATATTTCGAATACACAAACGAATAAACAGGAAACGATTTAGTGAATTAAAAAAAACTCACACTAAATTCACGATCTTCGCTTTTCCCATATCAGTTGAATCTGTATGATGATAATGAAAAGTATAAGCCGTTGGATCTTGATTTGGCACCTATATTTTGCATATGCATTGGGTTCTTATGATTGAGGATTTTATTTTGGCTGGAATGTTAAGCATCGCCTCATCAATGGGTTTTTTTTTGTTCTGCAAGGGTTTTGAAAAGGGAGGTAGGGTTTTTTTGAGGTTGCCTAATAAATGGGAAATTTATTTATTATACGAATCATCCTTTTTAATATTGAATATTTATTTTATTATAAATTGTAGATTGTAGATTTTATCAAAAAGTATTAGGGATGTTAAGTGCATATTTTTCAAATTAATTTAAGCCATTGATACTTAATTAGGGAGTTTAATCAATGGTTTAAATTCCTCTATGGTATTCTGTTTATTTTATATATATATATATATATATATAGGTACAATATAAGTATATGTATAGATAGATAAAGATATTTCAGATATGGATATATATAAATAAATCTATTCACTTAAACACCTTACCCATCTATCCTAATGCTATTCCTTCACAAGTTCCTATGGAAAGTCATGTCCTCGGTCCGGAGAAGCTCCTTCATGTCGAGCTTTATTCTATCCTCCCTACGACTTGGTCTACCCTTTCTGCTTAAGCCATCAACCATGAGTGTTTCCACTCTCATAATTAGCGCTGTATGCGGTCTCCTCATTACATATCCAAACCATCTAAGTCGTCCTTACATGAATTGAACAAACTCGTACTATCTTTTAACTTCAATGTAGCTTCACCCCATAGTCGAGAAGACAGAGAGGACGTGATGAGAAATACGTGAAAGAAGTTGAATGTTGAGATGTAATAAAGTTATTCCTCTCGATTTAGTGTGTAACGGCGTATTACCCATTTAATCAAATATCTTTCTGATTCCTTAATAGTTCAATATCTTCAACTAAACATAACTTATAAAACATCATACATAATTATTTGTCTTCCGCTTAGAAAGAAAAAGAAAAAAAAACTAATAGTGAATTTAAAAACAGTATTTCTCTGCTTCTAAAGGACCGTAAATATGTTTCCACCATTTGTAGTTGGGCCTTACAACCCTTTAGCCCGTTTATCAATAATTCCATACCAAACAAATAAAGCCCATTACCCCCATCCCACATATATCAACAAACCTAACAACAAAAAACTAGGGTTTACAATCTTCATCTTCTTCTTCTTCAGCGCAGTCAGTTGCAGCGAAAATGGTGAAAGGACGCCAAGGAGAACGTGTCAGGTACACCTCAAAACCCTAATTTCCTCAATCATCATCGTTAACACAATCTCAATTTCAATACTAAACTTTATTTCATCTCATTTCAGACTCTACACCAGAGGAACTGTTCTCGGTTACAAGAGGTAAATTTTGATTCATGATGCATTATATACGTCTTTATATATATATGTGTGTGTGTGTGTGTGTGTGTGTGTACTATATGTGTTATTATAGATACCTGTCTATGTATATGAGTGTGTGTATGTCTGGCATTGAAATTGATTGATTTTGATGATTAGGTCAAAGTCAAACCAGTATCCAAACACATCACTGGTTCAAATTGAAGGAGTGAACACAAAGGAGGAAGTATCATGGTACCAAGGGAAACGTATGGCGTATATCTACAAGGCTAAAGTGAAGAGGAATGGATCACATTACAGGTGTATTTGGGGCAAAATCACTAGGCCTCATGGTAACACTGGTATTGTTAGGGCTAAGTTTACTACCAATCTTCCTCCTAAATCCATGGTAATTATGATTGAATGTTGTAGTGTTTTTTCTGTTTATAATTGTGCATATTCTTTTATATAATGTTTTTTTATTATTTTGTTTGTAGGGAGCTAGAGTTAGGGTGTTCATGTACCCAAGCAACATCTAAGGTACTATCTATTGTCTGATTGTGTACCATACTACCATTGTTACTTATATTTGGTTATGTACTTTTTGGTGGGGTAATAGATGATGATGTTCACATAATCACGTTATAGTCTGCATTAGCAGTGTGTATATTAGGTGAATTTGATAACAATAGGTAGTACATGAAGCCTTTTTGTATATTAGGTTATGTATTAAAATGTGTCAGGATGTGGAATTCTATGTGGTTGGATTTTGCTACTGTGTATCTAATTATGAACACTTGCTCCCAAAAGTGCTGGTGATAATGTGAGATTGTAATTTTTTGAAGCCAAAACACACTTTGAAGGGTTTTGGATACCTATTGCACTTTAGTTTATTTGAGTGGAAATTAGTACTATTATTTAGCAGCTATAGTGGTGTTTATGTTGAACACACTTTTGAAGCCATAAGCAGTTATGAATAGCAATCTCAGACATCCCCTTTATCAACTAATGAACGGATTGGATTTTTTAGCATTTGCGCATTACCTAAAGAATTTACTTGCTAGATACTTGTAGTTTGTTGTCCTTATAAGATCCAATCACTTTTCATAGTAAATGCTGGATGGAGTTTAACACTAATATTTTATTATCCTATACTCTATGAGGTTTTCCTGCAATAGAACCAAAAGACTAATGGCTTCATGGAATTTAGAATAGTGCGTCATAGATGTGCTTTTGTAAAAATGATTTGGCATCAGAACACAATTTGAGGCATTTTTTTTACTAACAAAGACTTCAAAAAGGCTATATGGTTATATCCTTGTATGGGTTGATTCATTTGGTACAAGAAAGCCACTATTCTAAGCTTAGGTGTAGATTATAAAGCAAGATATTTTATCATATAGATGGTGGTAACGAGCTATGCTTATATCTAGAGTAACTAGAAAACCTTATGGATTCTTGATTTGGAATCATGTATGCAATGTGTCATATGATCATCTTATAACATGTCTACATTACACTGATAAGTTTCCCCTAACAATTTTTTAGCAACATGTCCATTTCATATTGATGGTGCCAGTTGTTTTTAAACACGGGGCTTCATTTTATGCAGTCTGTGTAAAACAAGCACACTAACCCTTTACTTTTACTTTGTTCTGAAAAATTATTAGACTTTGAGTACGTGACAATGTGTTAATTCAATGTGGATTTAGAAATCTATCGTAGGCTCTCAATGCGGATATGTAATTTATGAATCTCTTTTAAACACGTGTTGCAGTTTGTAGCTGAGAGAAGAAGGGAGATATTGTTGCTGGTGCTTAAATGGGTTCCTATTACATTTTTGTGATCTTACTTTTTTGTTTGATGGAATGTTAGTAGAGCAATGAGTTTATGTAGCAGGATGATGCTTACTACTGTTACAAACCCTTATGTTTAAGTGAATTTGAGTTTTTGTTAAATTTAGTCAATTGAGCAGACATCTGAATGAATTTTGGCATACCTAGGTGCCTTTTGTTTGTCTTATGTCGGTGCTATTAGCCTATTATTAACCACGTATCATAAACTCAAAAATCATGTTTTAATGATATGAAAGGCATTTCAAATTAATCCAACTCAAAAAGGTTAACCAAAAGAGGAGTATGGGTTTGGTTGAAGTTTGTTTTTAACGTGTGAGTTTCACATCTGCTGTTTAAGAAAACTAATGAGAGTCAACTGCTTGGTTTGATTATTTTTTTACTCATATTAAAGGTTATTTGTTTCATTTAGTTATATGTTCCTCATCTGTGGACCTGAATATCTATCCAGCAACTCAGTATCTAATCATTGTGGATCTGGAGCTAGTTTTGGTCACAACTTAGCAATCGATCTTGATTAAGGTTGTGGGTCTGTGTACTATTGCATCTAAAAGCTAATTAATCGCTCTCCCATTCTCGAAAATTGTAGTTTTGCTGATCAAAGTTGTAAGGGTGTTTAATTTGATTGAACGCTGTTGATCAAACCAGATCATAGTCCGTAGACTTTAATTTCGTAAGGCTGTAGGTTAAATTTACTCCATTATTTAATTTATACTTCATGTAAATATAGATATCCATATTTCTGTTTTTCTTTGACACACACACTGACACACAAATGCATGTCCACTTGACAAATTGGAATACCAAGAAAGCTTCTTCCATATGAAAGTACATTTTAAATCATGAATATGACCAAACTCATCCTAAAGGCGACTACACGATAAACCTTCCTAACAACACAAGTCTTTCACATTAAGGTAAGAATGCTGGTGATTGTGATGGCTATTCAGACATCAATAGGAAACTAGTTTTGAATATAGCTGATCGTACGTTTTTAGTTAAAAGAAGTAACAGCCATCTATTCGGTCACTTGGCCACAGTATAGTCCTGTGAACTTGACAACGATAAATGAACATCCAATGATATACCATAAAGGTCTAAAAATGACCTCTCTCATTTTTTTGTACTGATCATTGTGTCATCTGCACAAATTACAAATCTAAGCATGGTTATATATTTACATTTTTATGTAGATTAAGCATTTTTCTTCAAAAGATGTTCTTGTCACGATTGGTTTAACAAATATCTAATTGCCGTCTTCATATCTTCGTTGCTCTTTCAAACAAATCGTTACGTGTAACAGTTTAAGGTTAGAATGGATTATCTTTGTTCTTTTATAGCCTTCTGAAAAATATAAATTATGGCTTTCAGCTACTTCATATGTCCAAATAGTTGGTGCATCTGAAGAGTGACAAAATTATTATTAATTTCATATTAAAACTTATGGTCTACTATCTAAAGCCTTGGAAATAAGAAATGCTCTCTTCTAACAATGTGAATGGTTTCTGCAATGAACAATAATTATGATTTATAAATCCACATAATATATGTTGATGGTACTTATAATCGAAAAATCAGAAATTGATAGTGTATCCCTTGAACATACGATTGTCCCTAATATCCGAATAATCAAATTGACAAACAGTACAGTACATCTTTTTCTCGTCGTCTGATATGAGGTTAAGTTCCTGATTTCCATACCCGATATGAATTCCATCGTTATCTATAGCAAGATATGTGTGACTATATATTCGCTTCGACTTTTTAACAACGTTGTTTTCAAATGTTAGCAATAGAAACTTTATGAGTGGTTATAAGTTTTTGTTTAAATGATCTGTTCATATAAAATTGCTACGTTAACATGATCTAAGGCTTTTAAGTTGACTTCATTTATGTACAACGAGTATTACTTAAGATTTTATAAAAGGGTATACGAGTACTTTTGTCAACATGCATCAAGAGGTAAACTTTCCTTCAATAGAAAGGTAACGAAGGCACTCTGACCATCATAATATATAAATTGTTAAACGTGAAAAGGTGAAGTGATAAGCCTTTACATGCTAACATTACATACATTGAGGTGACTCGTAATACTAGTATTTCAATTGTGTGACATTAAGCATCAATATCCCAGTTTTTATGAACTTGTAACACAAACAAATAATGTAACAGATTATGCAATTATTTATAGAAAATTTACATTACGTGCAGCGAATGTACACACCTATAACAATAATTATTTGTTTTAGACTATAGTTAAAAGATATTTGTGTAAATAGTTAAATAATTAGTTGTGCGCAGTAGGATCTATAATTTAATAACCGAAGCGCAACATTGATAACATGGTGTCTAGTTAGGCTAAAGTACCTTGCTCTGTATTCGTGCGAATGACAATGGTAGCACAATAAAGGATATAATGTATTTGTTTGTATTCGTGTTTATTGATGTGTAGTATGTGTTTTGTTTTTTCTGTTCGTTTCTATAACACAAGGAAAGAAAGAAAGAAAGAAGAAAAACGAGATATCGAGAGTTGTTTGCTAAGTGATATTACGCGCGGTAGAAACCTTTAGTATGTTTTATTTTTATTCATAATAGAAATAACTACTCATTTGATGTTAAAACATACAGTATTTGATTCATGACACGAATAAGTTGATGGTCAATGGTACAACCGATGATGCATAGAGTACACGTATATTCCAACGTGCATGTGCACATCAAAGTAAAGGCCCTTATGATGGAACAATTCCAATTCCTCTTTTCCATACAAAGATTGAGTATAAAAGTGATAGATGATTTCACACACCAACACATTAATAAAGTTTATAGTTGAGTGAACTTTTAGGAAATCAACAATAAAATTTATTAAAACGCTAATTCAAACGTACGAATTATCAGTGAGAGTGAGACATATACACTTCATCTTACTAGAAGAAACATATATACGGTTTTATTTTAGTTTGTTCTTGTTTTAGTAAAAACAACGGGGTTAAATATACTCCGTACAATTATGGCACCATCTGTCAAAGTATCCAAGATAGATGATATCAGATGGTGCTAAATTTTTTGTAAATTTTACATGATCATCTCGTGTGTGTGTTTGTGAGTTGCACTTAATTTTGGATTCTATATCATTTTTCCAAAAATACTTGAGGGGTTAAACTTATAGAATGCAACGCACATTCTCAGATGTACCGATATCTCTGCATATTCTAATTCCAAAACTTTTTTTCCTACGTGAATAACTTCTAATCATGACACATAGGATTTTGTCATATGTGTCAACTTATCATTAACTTTTCAAAAAATAAAACTACACCTCATCATAATAATATATTAATATTATATTATTTTTGTAAATTCAATAAAGCTTATTTTGAAAAGAAAAAAAATCAGACTAAAAAAATATATTTTTCAACAATAACAATATAGAATATGTAAGGATATTGAAAATGAAATTAATAAAAAAAAAAAATTTTTTTTACTTAAATAATACATACGGAGTATATCATAATATAAAAATATGAACAATGTTCTTTATAAAATAAAATAAAAATAAGAATAAAATTTTCAAAACGTTTACATAATCATTATTAACTTTAAAAATAATAAAGATTATAATGTCTTTTCAATTTTATACAAAAATATGTATATCATTTAATTAATTTTGTATTAAAGAGAAACTAAATTCTATAAATATCATTTTCATATGTTCTTAAGCGATGTTTTATTATACATAATACCTTTTATTGTTATATTTACATCCTCCTTCATATTTTTCAATTAAACAAAAGAATAATATTCTCTAAATCATTGCCTAACCGTATAAAGGTAAAACATCGACTACCCTTTCTTACAATCTTTATTATTGTGTTATTAGCTAATACTTGAGTATTATCTATACTTCAATTGTTGTTCATCTACACTTCGATAAATGTGATGTATTTGTAATTTTACTATCTTCATTATTATTTATACTTCACTCGATGTAAAGATTATATTATTTTTAATTAGATATCAAAATATGGGTATCACCCACATAATGAAGATAAATTCAAGATTACAAAATCAATCCATCAAGGTTAGAGTTTTACAAAATTGGCGTCAACCATCTTGGGCTAAAAGTGAAGAGACAATGAAATATATTCTATTGGACGAAGAGGTTGTATCTAAAGTTTTAATGATATGAACTTTATTAAAATTATTTAAATATGGTACGACTTATTTTCTGTATTGATTTCAT
Source organism: Pseudognaphalium luteoalbum (assembly GCA_963422505.1). Classification (NCBI taxonomy): domain Eukaryota; kingdom Viridiplantae; phylum Streptophyta; class Magnoliopsida; order Asterales; family Asteraceae; genus Pseudognaphalium; species Pseudognaphalium luteoalbum. The sequence goes on from OY730194.1 coordinate 85,963,605, forward strand.
TAATTTCTTCCATCTTTTACAGAATGATTGTATTCAAATATCGGTTAACCTAAAGTTGCTACCAAATGTTCAATATAAATTATCACTTTACTCAATTGTTACAGTTTTCAATTTTAAAACCGATGACAATTGATTTTTGCTACCTTATCAGGCGTCAAGCATAAAATGCTTTTTATGAACGACACTACAGTGACTAGCAAAACTAACTTTTTGAGTTTTTTTGCATGGATTTAAGTTTATCCCGTTTAAGGATATAATTTCAAAAAACTGTGTAGAGCATCAAACTATTGGTGAGTAATTATTATCAAATTTCCGTTTATAACTGCTATTGTAGAACATCATGTGAAAATGATAAATGTTACTTTAACCTTAACTATATTCCTTTATTTTTGATAGATATAATTGGATCTACAATATCTATCGGTGAAGTGGTACCATTAAAAAAGAATGATGTTATAAACAAAAGGAAGACAATCCGGTTGGTTAATATGTCCTTTTACTTTTCTAGACATATTACTCATTTTATTCTTATCAAAATTTCTATTAACCTATTTACATTTCATTAAATACAACCCATGGACAATTGTATATTTCTATTTCACGTGTGAAGAATCGGAGTGGTTTAAAGGTATTAATGTACGATCAATACGTAACGCTACTAATCATACAACAAATGTCGTTTGCAAAGAGATGCTTCGAGATTTGTAATTTATATTTCATAATTATATGAACATTTCATTTCATTTTAATATTAAATAAATTATTATTATTAATATTTAATATTTCTAGCCGTCCAACGGACGAGTTCTAACACTAGTATAGTACTATGTAACTATGTGTGTGATGCACCTAACGTTTGATGCTACGGAGTATATCATTTCTCAAAAAAATATTAATGGTGAACTTATAAAATGCAACGTACATTCTCGGATGTACTGATATATGCAACATACCGTTTAAGTATATATGTATACAACTAACTTTTGTTATTTGTATGGGTATAAACAACTTCAAACCAGTAAAGCATAAAGTATGATGATTTCAAATATTTCGTCATACTTATATCGACGTAAAATTTGAAAGTTTATAGTAAAGCATATAGTATATGTTTCATTTTCTTTTTAACAAAAGTTCAATAAGAGTTCCCCTGTCCTTATTCTAAGAACGAAACTGCTGATTTATTGTGTTTTTAACAATAAATGCGAATTAATGAAATCAACTTTAGTATTAGTATTAGTATATACGGAGTATATATAGGGGATGGATCAAGAGAGAAGCAGGGGTGACTCAAGGGTAAGGCCGATGAAGCTACGGCTTTAGGTCCCCGATTTTTTAAGGCCCCAAAATTTTGATGTCATGTATTTTCTATAGGAAAACGATTAGGATCCTCAACGTTTCATAGATTTCTAAGGCCCCAAAAAGTATATGTTCAAAGATAATACTCGCTTTATATGGAAAAAATGACGTTATAAGGCCTCAAAATTTTAAGTTGTGAAAGATTAGGCCTATTTTATATGAAAAAAGCTACTAAGCCCATCTTTTGTTATTTCGTCAGGAAGATTCGTGTTATAAGTATATTTTTTTCATAATTAATTCCAAGTGAGTCTTTTACCAATTATCTATCATTATATTGTTCAAATAACCAGCTCAATCATTTCACATGTAACTTGCGGTTAAGTTTAATAAGGGTGTAGGAAAATCCACATCATCAAGTTTTTTTTTATATGGTGATGACACATAGGATTTGTATGATGTGACATGTGTATATATTTGACAAATAATTAAGGGTCTCCTCCCTTAGTTATAAAAAAGATAGAAGATATATATATATATATATATATATATATATATATATATATACATATAGGTTTAGAGCCCGTACGATGCACGGCTGTTTGAAAAATGCAGTTTCGAAAAATGCAGTTATATAGTTAATTTGTAAGTAGCACGATATATTAGTATTGTTAACTTAAAGGTGCAATGTAATTATCATTGAGAAAAATAGAAACATAAATCAAACTTATTTGCAAACGACGTTTGTTGTGTTGTAGCTATTTATTTTTTTTGTCTTTGTTAATCAAATTCTTTATTCAATATGTTTTTTTTTTCCAACTCTTGAAAGAGCATCATATTGACAATTACTAATGACAATTACAAAACATGTCGTCTGTTGGGTCACTGACCCTTCTCCATATTGATTTATGTATGACAAAATAAGTGTTGTGACGCTGATAATGTATCAGTGTTCCTGATAACTTAAGTAGTTAAACTGCTATCTGTTGAGCAGTGTCTATGTTCAGTAAATATGTCATCAGCGAGTAAATTAATCGCTGATCATCTGTGTTAAAGATATCATGTTGCTGAAGATTAATTGAAGCTGCTTTATGAAGTCGAAGACTGAAGAAAGAGATAGAAGATTTCAGTTGAAGTGGAAGATCAACTGATCACTTAAAGAAGAATCTGCAACGTTACTAAGAAAGTGCACGGGTCTGACAAATACCCGTGTACTTGAGAAGGTTCATCACATATATCTGGATAAAAGACTTTTGCTACTTTGGGAATGAAACTAGGAATCCTGCATTCTTGTTGGCAGAAAAATAAAACCTCTTTTTCTGCAAAAATAGTTTTACACTCAAGAATAATTTCAGATTTATGTGTTGTCAAAGATTTATACCTTTTCCCAAGGGATTTAATAAATCTTTGACAAAAAATTCAAACGGTTGAAAATATTATTCCTTGAATAATATTGAATGTTTTCGGCTATAAATAGACATCTCAACAACCGTATTGAATACACCTTACAATTGCATTAAATACAACCTTTGATCTATAGTAGCCACTCCTGTTTCATCAGTGAGCATTGTGCCAACACTTGGTGTTTGAGATCACTGATAGTCATCAGCGTCTGTTGCTGAGTGACTTTTTGTATTTAATATTTGTCATCAAGTCAATTACTTAGATTAGTTTATCTTTTCTATTTCTGCAAGTAATTGTTCTAAAAAATTATTTGATTCATATCAATAAAATATCTTTAAACTTGAAAAATTGTATTCACCCCCCCCCCCTCTACAATTAAGTGTGTTAGTAGTTTAATACTTTACTTAAGTATTCAGGACTAACAACTGGTATCAGAGCGGATTGAATAACATAATATTCAGATCTGTCATGACTACTAACCCTTCTAAGGAATCATCTGCATACATTGACAATGGATCCAAAGGGAAACCGCCCAGATTTGAGCCTGAGCACTTTTCTCTTTGGAAAGGTCGTATGCTGTTGTTTCTAAGGGCCCAAAACAATCAATTAATTAAAATCTTAAATGAAGGGCCTTATGTTCCTCGGATTCTGATCGAAAGAAATCCTACTGCACCTGGCAGTGAGCAAGAGGAGGATACTCCTAGGAGTATTGTAATAACCTCAAAGCCAATGGTCTGAGGAAGATAAAACTCTAGTTGATATTGATGCTCAACTTCAGTCCTTTATTGTCATGTCTTTACCAAATAATGTTTATCACTCTATTATTAACTGCACAAATGGAAAAGAAATGTGGGATACTCTGTGTATCATGTACGAGGGACTTGATCATGTCATTGAAAACAGAAGAATCTTTCTAAATCGACAATATGAACTTTTCATGGCAAGTGAAAGTGAAACTCTAACTCAAACATATAATAGGTTTAATTGTTTGATGAATGACATAAAGGCTGCTGGAATTAAAAAGGAACCCCTAGATATTATGAACAAATTTATGGATTCACTACCTAGTAGTTGGGAACACTCTATTGACATTCTTAGAGACACTGGTCTTGTGAAAAACATGAATTTAAAATCATTGTTTGGTACCTTTTTAAACAAGCAACAAAATCGTGTTAAAAAACAAGCGTTAACAAAGAGCTACAAACTGAACAACATTGCCTTGATGGCTAAAGGTATTTCCACTGAAGAAATACCTTCCTCATCTAATACTGACACTGCTAAAGAAATCCCACCTCACTTTGGTGATGAAGCTGATGTGTCAGTAAATGATGATGAGGGTGATCTTGAATCACTAGCTGAAGAAATGGCAATGATGGCTGGAAAATTCAAAAGATTTTCAAAACATGGTTCATCTTCATCTAAATCTAGACAAAACTCATTTTCTAGGTTTCCAAATGAATCCTACAAGAACAAGACTAGTGGAAAACAAAATTTCAAGAAATCTGATGTTTTGTGTTTCAACTATCATAAACTTGGTCATTTTACCTCTTAATGCAAATTATCTTCCACTGATGATAAGCATGCAAAGGAAACTGACAAAGCATCAAAATACAAAGCTAAGTATAAGAAACTAAAAGAGTTTACAAAAAAGAAAGAAAAAGGCTTTGTTGCTGAAGATAGAGATGTTCTCACCAACTGTATCACTGATGAAACCACCAGTGAGTCATCCTCATCTGAACTAGAAGAGATGGATGGACTTTGTCTTATGGCCAACTCTGACAGTGAGTATGATTATGAGGATGACTCAGATGACTTCATGGATAGTGATGATCCTGTCAGTGACCTCTGTAGATTATTTGAAAACATGTCTCCAATTTCCACGTGTGATTTTTCTGAGCCAACATCATCATCTGAATCAAGCTGTATAGAACTGGAATGCTTGATGGCTCAAAATGATGCAAGTACATGTTCATCAGCTAGGGATACATCGTCAGCTTCCATCTGGAACAAGGAAACCCTCACCAAGGTAAATCAATTTAATATGCTTACTGAGGAAGAACAAGCTGACACACTTGATGATCTAGTTTGTGACATTGCTTATGCTCAATAAATTGAAAAAGACTTTAAAGAAATAATAATTTTGTTAACAAATGAGCTCGCTGAATGTCACAAAGAAATTCTTGAGTTGAAGACGCAAAACAGCAACTTGCTGAGCAGCGTCATGCTAATGCTATTCTTATGGAAGAAACAGCACAAACTAAAAAGGACCTTGCAAATCTAAAAAGGGTTTGTGATTCCTAGTGTAAATCAGCCAAGATGGTCACTGAGTGTGTCAACAATCAAATTCCTAGACAAGTTCAAGCCATCATTGGAGGAGATTATGAGCTCGCTGCTAATATTGCAAGTGAGCCTTTAACCTCTGAAAATGATTCTCTTGAGGATCAGTATCCTATGACCAAGTTCTCCAGGGGAGATGGTACTAGAACAAACAGATTTGTCAGAGCCTCTAAAATTAAAATCTCTGGTGAGGAAGCTGATGATGAAAAATCAGTGAGTACCAACAACGAACGTTTAAATTAGCAAATGAACCTTTGTCACTGAATTTCACTCTTGCACCAATCAAAACTAAGATTTCAAATAAAGAAAAAGCAGTGAAATCTAAAAACATGGGTTCAACGTCAGGCTCTAACTCTCAAATAGACTCCCTGACTAATCAACTTCAGCTCCTCACTAACTACATGGTCAGTGAAAAGCAAAAAGGGATACTTGGACCTATACCCTCTGATTCTGGATTCTTTTCTTCCACACTGAAACGCAGAAAATGCTACAAGTGTGGAGAAAAATCTCACATTGTCAGTGAATGTAAGGTAGATGGATTCATCAGGTCCAAAGTATCAATCAGCAAGGGAATGCCAAAAGGAAAACTAAGTGTATCCCTTGCTACCACTTCCAACATGTCCTTAGTAAACATTAATGCCAAAAAGGCAACTGAACCCACTAAAAAGTGGGTTCCCAAAAGGAAGTAATGTTTGTTGTATGTACAGGAGAGTAAGAGCACCTGGTACTTGGACAGTGGATGCTCTAAGCACATGACTAGCGTAAAATCTCTCCTCAAAAACTTCCAAGAAAAGGAAGGTCCTACTGTTTCTTTTGGTGATGATTCTAAAGGGTATACAAAAGGACATGGAATTCTAGGCAATGAAAATGTATCATTTTCTGATGTATCATATGTAGAAGGTTTAAAGCATAACTTACTTAGTGTAAGTCAAATATGCTCTCTGAAGAACAAGGTTCTTTTCGATGAATTCGCTGGAACTATTTTAAACAAAGAAGGGAAACATGTTCTTGCTGCTAAAAGAAAGAGAAATGTATATACAATCAACATGGTTGAAGCAAAATCATTAAAAGGTCTCTGTCTCTATTCTCGATCAGTAGCTGAAAAGAATTGGTTATGGCACAAAAGGCTCTCTCATTTGAACTTCAAAACCATAAATAAACAGGCAAAAGATGAGCTTGTCTATGGTCTTCCAACCATGAGCTACTCTAAAGATAGGCTGTGTTCTGCTTGTGAGAAAGGAAAACATCACAAATCAACCTTTAAATCAAAACAGTTTTCATCTATCTCTGAAGTATTTCAGCTACTTCATATGGATCTGTTTGGACCAGTGAGCATAGCCAGCCTAGGTGGAAAAAGGTATGCCTTGGTCATTGTTGATGAATTCTCAAGATATACACGGGTCTTCTTTCTGAAGAACAAAAGTGAAGCTGTAGATAAAATCATCAACTTTGTAAAAAGAATGGAAACTTTGAATGGGAAGCTGATTAGAATGATCAGAAGTGACAATGGCACTGAATTCAGAAATGCAATACTTGAATAATTCTGTGAAGAAAAAGGAATATCTCAAAACTTTTCAGCCCCTAGAACTCCACAACAGCTAGGTATCGCTGAAAGAAGAAACAGAACTCTTGTTGAAGCTGCAAGGTCTATGCTCGCTGAAGTCGGACTTAAAGGATACTTCTGGGCAGAAGCTGTCAACACATCATGTTTTACTCAAAACAGATCTATTATTGTCAAACGTCATAACAAAACGGCTTATGAAATTCTCAGAGGAAGAAAACCTAACATCAGCTTCTTTCATGTGTTTGGAAGTACCTGCTATATACTTAACACACGTGATCAGCTTAAGAAGTTTGATCCAAAAGCTTATGAAGGAATTTTCATTGGATACTCTCTTGTATTTAAAGCCTTCGGGGTATACAATCTCAGACGAGAATGTATAGAGGAATCTGTCCATGTGACGTTTGAGGAAAGCTTCAGCTCTCAAAGAAATCAAGCAGAAACTGATGATATGTTCCAAGTTAAAGAAACATTTGACATGCCATTCAACAATTCTAATCCAATCTCCTCTATTCCAACATCAACAATTCCTGACCCTTCTCCTCCATCATTACCTAAATCTGAAGATAATTCCATTACTATCTTCGAACTCCAGGATGATATTATTCCTGATCCAGATCCATCCATCGCTGAGAATGAACAAGATGAACAAGAAAATGAAGCTAGAGAATAGGAACCAGCGTCTGTACCTGTTAGAGAAACAAAATGGATCAAAAGTCATCCTATCGATCAAATAATCGGAAATAAAGATACAGATGTTCAGACAAGGAGAGCTGCCACAAGCAATGTTTGTCTGTATGTAACTTTGTGTCACTGATGGAACCAAAGAAGATTGATGAGGCTCTAGAGGATGCTGACTAGATTGCTGCCATGCAAGAAGAGCTGCATCAATTTGAAAGACAAAGTGTGGAATCTGGTGCCAAGACCTTCAAAGAAAACAATCATTGGTACAAATTGGGTCTTCAGAAATAAAATGGACGAAAATGGAATTGTCATCAGAAACAAAGCTCGACTGGTTGCTCAGGGCTACAGATAAGAAGAAGGAATTGATTATGATGAGACTTTCGCTCCCGTGGCACGTTTAGAAGCAATCATATTGTTTCTTGCCTTCGCTGCTCACAAGAAATTCAAAGTGTATCAAATGGATGTCAAAAGTGCCTTTCTAAATGGTGATCTTCAAGAAGAAGTATATGTTGCTCAACCTCCAAGGTTCACTGACCCTCAACATCCTGACTATGTGCTAAAGCTGAACAAGGCACTGTATGGTCTGAAGCAGGCTCCACGTGCCTGGTATGAAACTCTCTATGATTTTCTTTGCAAATCTAATTATTCACGTGGAATTATTGATATAAATTTGTTTTACAAAAGAGTCAATAATGATCTAATAATGGTCCAAATATATGTTGATGACATTATTTTTGGTGCCACTGATGAAAAACTCTGCAAAGAATTCTCTTCTCTAATGTCAAAAAGATATGAAATGAGCATGATGGGGGAACTGACCTTTTTCTTAGGTCTACAAGTGAAACAATCTTATCAAGGGATTTTCATAAATCAAAGTAAATATATTAAGGATCTTCTTATTAAATTTAACTTTGATAATTGCTCCATCATGAAAACTCCAATGGCCCCTCCTGTTAAATTGGACGCTGACGCTGATGGTAAATCAGTGGATGTTGCCATGTACAGAGGAATGATTGGATCTCTTTTATATATTACTGCAAGTAGGCCTGACATCATGTTTTATACCTGTCTGTGTGCTCGGTATCAAGCAAATCCAAAAGAATCACATCTTGCTGCTGTGAAAAGAATCTTCAGGTACCTAAAAAGTACCCCCAACCTGGGTCTCTGGTATCCCAGAGGCTCAGGATTTAAACTCACTGGTTTTTCAGATTATGATCACGCAGGATGTAAGATAAATAGAAAAAGCACCTCTGGAGGATGTCAGATTTTAGGAGGAAAATTAGTCAGCTGGTCAAGCAAGAAGCAACATTCAGTGTCCACATCCACTGCTGAACCTGAGTATATAGCCGTTGGTCACTGCACTGCTCAGGTACTATGGATGAAAAATCAGCTTGCTGACTATGGAATCAAAGTAAGTAACATTCCTATTTTCTATGACAATCAAAGTGCAATCGCCATCACCAACAATCCTGTTCATCACTCTAGGACCAAACACATAGATGTTAGATATCATTTTATTAGAGATCATGTGATGAAAGGTGATGTAGAACTGCACTTTATTCCCACTGAACATCAGCTCGCTGATATTTTCACAAAACCCTTGGATGAAACGAGGTTTAATTTCCTGATCAGTGAGCTTGGAATGTTAAATGCATGATAAATTCATGCATAGTATATCCTAGATACCTACATACACTATTTTCTATGTGAAAAGACATGTATTTGATCATTAATGTAAATATCTTTAATGTTTTCTTTTTATCCATAATCCTCTTGGTTTAAAACACATGTTCACATTTCTCCATGAAAATAGTAGTCTTCTTTTGCAGAGACTTGTCATTCTAATTACAATTTTCAAAATATTCTCAACAAGTCCTTTCACATTTTTGCTCTTTAAAAGGCTTAACATTTTCATCCAAAGCTTGTACAAACATCTCTCTTTCCAAATAAAGCAAAAACAAGAATGGATTACTATTCAAGCTCATCTACTCTAGAAAATGAAATTCAAGAGGAATCTCCTCATGAATTCATAAGCATGGATGAATTTGGAGATGTCAGGCTCTATGATGAAGTTGGAGAGATTCTAGATAACTATGAAAATGCTCACGCCTTTGAGAATCTCCAAGATCAAGTCACTCAACTTAGTCAACAAAACTGGGAGCTGATGCATCGATGTAAAGATATAGAGACTCAGAGAAGAATTGCAAAGCGATCCATTCCTACTCAAATCAAAGATCGGTTCAAGCACTGGAAGAAAGTGGTGAAAAATGCAAAGAAAGCTGCATCAGCTTGGGTCAAACGTAAGCTTAAGCCTGATGCCTACTATCCTCGTACTTCTGCTGCTCGCTACAAAGCAGGCCTTGTGGAGAAATATTATCCTCAAGAAATGTCCTTCACAAATCCTGATGAGGAATAATAGTAATGATAAAAAAAAAATGTGTGCTGACTAGTGTTCTATGGAGTAAGTCGAATAGCTACTCTATTATCTCCAACTGATTTATCAGCAAGAATAACTCTGTAGCTTATCCTTCTCTAAAAACAAAGTTGAAGAGATGCTTCCTTATCTCTAACTGATTTATCAGCGAGAATAATGTTGGAGCTCATCCTTGTTCTTTCAATCAAAACAAAACCAAGTTGAACAGCTGCTTTGTTATCTCTAACTGATTTATCAGCGAGAATAACATTGGAGTTGATCCTTAGTATTTTCAAAATGATACAAGTTGAACAGTTGCTTTGCTATCTCCAACTGATTTATCAGCGAGAATAACATTGGAGCTGATTCTTGGTATTTTCAGATAGTGCAAGTTGAAGGGCTACTAAGTTATCCTCAACTGATTTATCAGCGAGAAAAACTTTCGAGCCTGTCCTTGTCACCAACTTTTGAATATAAAAACATTTCGAAATAATATTATTTCCGGATATTATTTCATTTAAATAAAATTGTTTTGCTTTGAAACGTTTTGAAAAAGATACATTGAATGCGACAGGACGTGAGTAGTCCAGTCATTCACTTTTTCCTCTCTCCTCATTTTCTCTCTCCCACTTTTTCCACCAATCACCCACGTACACAGAAACATATATAAACCCATTCTCCTTCCCATTCCATTATCTCAACTCATTTCCACCAAAATCAAAATCAAAGTCCATTCTCAAATCACTCTACAAAACCCTAATATCCAAAAACATAATGCCTCGTTCAAAATCAATTCCCATAGACGGTGTTCCAATTGTTCCAAGCGCTGCAGTTGAAGCACTTAAAGCACCTCAGGTTCAATTTCATCCATCTTCCATAGTTGTAAAACCCAACAACTATGTTGCAAATCTAAATATCCCCTCTGGAATCAAAGACTATGAAGATGTGGTAAACTGCATTTCTTACTCACCCATCATCAAAGCCATTACCAGATATCCTAATCCTATGTATTTGCCCTACCTATTTGAACTCTGGTATACAATCAAATGGGTTGAAGAAAATGAATTTGAAGGGTTTAGAGGCACAGTCAACAATGGGAAAGTAAAGATAGATTTTGGACTGGGCAGATTCAGGGGGTCACTTGGTTTGAATTACAAAGATCTCACTGCTTTCTCTCACTATGGTTTACTCACTTAATCAAGTCCATCTGATGAACCAGAAACTGAAGCTCCGGAAGATCCTAGATCATCTTTCTTCGATGACACAATGAATGATGCTGAGGAAGCTGAGGATGTCTCTAACTCTGCAACAGAGACTGATGAACCTTCAAAAGATATTGGCAACAAATCTTAATCAAGTACTGAATCAGTGTCTATTCTTCAGTCATTTCATTTATCAACTGATCCGACTAGAACTGTTTCATCACCAACTCCCCATCTGTCACCATCACATCAATCACCACCACATCAACCCACTCCACCACATCAACCCACTCCACCACATGTATCACCAAGACGCTCCCCAACACCTCATCAGTCACCACAACCATCACCACCTCCTCCACCACCTCCTCCACCTCCAGTGAGTGATACATCACTTATTCTCTCTGCCATCAACCAACTGGCTGCTATTCAAGAAAACCATATGGAGGCCATTGAACGATCCTTCAGTCAACTTTACAATAAGTTGGCTGATATCACCACTGAAGTCTCTACCCTGAAAAAGGATCTTAGCTCCTTCTCTTCTCCGGTGGCAGATCAGATCAAACAATCATTTGATGCTGTATCAAATGAAGTTCAGAAACTTCAAACACATCTTCCTTCAGGACTATCTAATGCTCTTAAAGATTTGGCATTCAAGGTTGATGAGGCACATTCAGGTTCTCTCACTGCTGCTAGTGCTATTCAAACTATTCTCTCCAGCGTTGCTGCATGTCAGTCCACTCTCTCCAAGGAAGTCTCTGATGGGAGTTTTACCTCTGCTGACAGAAGTGAACTCAAGCAAACAAGGGGTTTTTAGATGGGCTCTATGTCTGCTTTTCGGCAGATAGCAGCTGAGCTAGTTCAGTTTGAGATAATTCTCAAGAATGTGATCAAAAGGATTCTTCGTCAGTCTCCAGCCTCTGAAGCTACCCCTTCATCAGCCGAGGGGGAGAAGAACATAGTAATCATCGATGATGAGCCTGAAACTACACCTGAAGAACCAAAGAAACCTGAAACTGTTCCAAATCCAATATCAGTTGAATCAGAAAAGAAAAATGCAGATGCATTATCTGAGGGGGAGTCAAATTTGGTATCTGAAGCTGCTCCAGTCTTGGCTGAAAAGAAACCAGAAAAGATTGTATCTGAAGCTGCTCCTGAAACTGAAGTGATAGCATCAGTTGAGGGGGAACAAATAGAAAAAATGGTTTCTGAGGAAGAGCCTCCAGCTGAGAAAGATGTGTTGAATCCTGAAGCCTCTGCAGCCGGTAAAGAAAAAGCTCTCTTCCAGAAAAATCAGCTCCATCTAAGCTTATCTCTTCAAGTATCCAAAGTATGTTGCCTTCAAACAAGAAAAGGAAGCGTGTTATTCAGGAAGAAGATGAACCTGATGATGAAGAAGAGGTGGTTATCAAGAAAAAGGGAAAAGAGGTGTTAGATGATTCCAGTTCCTATGGGCTTAATTCAGAAGAGGAACAAAAGCTGAAGAAAAGAGCTAAAGAACTCAACCTCCCTCTGAAAGAAATCAAGCTGGCCTATCTACAAGAAAAATCTAGGGAGCTTGAAAAAGAAAAGGAACCAGAAACACATCAGCTTATTTCTGAGCTGAAGATAGATGTGGAGAGTGAGGGAAAGAAGGGCATGGATGCTCTAACCATTCAAGAGCTGGTTATGAAGAAAAGGAAGCTGAATCTGAAGGATGAAGAAGATCAAAAGGAAATGATTAGAATATTTGTCAGCTCTAGAAAGTGTTCAGAGAAAATTATCAAGGTAGGCATCAAAATGAAGAAAGAGAAGATGAAGAGTCATCTGGAGCTGTTCAGAGAAAACACTAGCAAGATAGAGATTGTATCTCTCTGCAATCTGAAGAAGAAATTATGTCTTGCTGAGCTGGGAGAAATCTACACATGTATTCAGAACAGCTCCACAACTCACAAGCCTGATCTGCTTCAGGTTATAGACAAAATTGTCTTAGACCTGAATAAATCTGAGAAGAGACTGAAGCTCCCCATCTCTGAACTCAAGAATGAGCTTGCTAGAATTCAAAGAAAGAAGATCAAAAGAACAACTAAGGCAGATAAGCTGAAAGAAACTCTGCACCTTCAAAGGACATGATTCCTTCCAGACTGCCAAGGGACAAACCACATTCTTCCAGCTGGTGCTCACTTCTATCCAGGAAAAGTCATCAGAGAATCTGAGTATGAGATGTTCTACATGGATACTATCACCAAGCAAAGTTTTCAAAGGGCATCTGAAATCTCAATTGCTAAAACTGAACATCTGGGAGATGTAAGATACATTGGGATGGCAAGCAATGCAGACCCCGAATTCATGGAGTTGCTGAATGAAGAACTCAAGCTAAGATTTGTAGATGATCATGGAAATGTGTTTGCTAAAGTCAAGCAAGAGTATGAAGAAGCTTTGTCTTAGGGTTCTTATTGTAAAAACTTTTGATTATAATATATAAATCAAAGTTATTTTTGCTATCTGTTGTTTATTTACTATGCACTTGTAATATTTTGTAAATGAAAGCAATCAAACAACACTTGTCTTGCCATAAACAAATAGGGAGAGATTGTTGGGTCACTGAACCTTCTCCATATTGATTTATGTATGACAAAATAAGTGTTGTGACACTGATAATGTATCAGTGTTCCTGATAACTTAAGTAGTTAAACTGCTATCTGTTGAGCAGTGTCTATGTTCAGTAAATATGTCATCAGCGAGTAAATTACTCGCTGATCATCTATGTTAAAGATATCACGTTGCTGAAGATTAATTGAAGCTGCTTTATGAAGTCAAAGACTGAAGAAAGAGATAGAAGATTTCAGTTGAAGTGGAAGATCAACTGATCACTTAAAGAAGAATCTGCAATGTTACCAAGAAAGTGCACGGGTCTGACAAATACCCGTGTACTTGAGAAGGTTCATCACATATATCTGGATAAAAGACTATTGCTACTTTGGGAATGAAACTAGGAATCCTGCATTCTTGTTGGCAGAAAAAGAAAACCTCTTTTTCTGCAAAAATAGTTTTACACTCAAGAATAATTTCAGATTTATGTGTTGTCAAAGATTTATACCTTTTCCCAAGGGATTTAATAAATCTTTGACAAAAAAGTCAAACGGTTGAAAATATTATTCCTTGAATAATATTGAATATTTTCGGCTATAAATAGCCATCTCAATAACCGTATTGAATACACCTTACAATTGCATTAAATACAAAATTTGATCTATAGTAGTCAATCCTGTTTCATCAGTTAGCATTGTGCCAACACTTGGTGTTTGAGATCACTGATAGTCATCAACGTCTGTTGCTGAGTGACTTGTTGTATTTAATATTTGTCATCAAGTCAATTACTTAGATTAGTTTGTCTTTTCTATCTCCGCAAGTAATTGTTGTAAAGAATTATTTGATTCATATCAATAAAATATCTTTATACTTGAAAAATTGTATTCCCCCCCCCCCCTCCTCTAGAAATAAGTGTGTTAGTAGTTTAATACCTTACTTAAGTATTCGGTACTAACACCGTCAATGGGTTGTTAACTAATGAGGATAAAATGATTTGTTTAAAGTGTTTAAAAATATATGGCTAATTGATAATACTTGCAAAACTTTTTTATAAACTATATTATTGGTGAAAATTAACCTGAAATAATTGGTTTAACTGACGATGATTCATAATGTTGCGAGTCAATACTTTTGAATATTTTATTATTATTATTATTATTATTATTATTATTTATTATTATTATTATTATTATTATTATTATTATTTATTATTATTATTATTATTATTATTATTATTATTATTATTATTATTATTATTATTAAAATCACATTAAATAAGTTGATATATAGAAAGCTATGTATCATGCTTAAAAGTTGAGATTAATTCAAGAATTTGTGAATTAATAACACGTCATCGTTAACTAAAATAACATGTTTTAATAGATATTTTAAAAACTTTGTTATTATTGGCATGAAACAATGGATTTGAATAAAGATGTGAGAACATGTATTATTGAAACTCATTGATAACACGTATCATAATGCACATTAATTAATCAATTTCAAAGTTTCACGCCACGAATAATAAATAGTATATATGACAGTTGATGATGATGATAATAGTAGATAATTGCAATGTATGAGATATTAGCAAGGAAATGAATTTATTTTTTATGTTGGAAAAGAAATCATTAGTTTTATTAAATGTAATGCAAGAATTTAACAGGCTATTGTAATAACATACCAGATTAAGACCCGCGAGATTCGCGGCTTTTACAAAAAAAAAATATTTAATTGAAATTTAAATGAACACAGATAGATAAAAAAAATATTGTTACGCGTACTGCAAATTCGTCATTGTACCTCGGATGCTTTCACATAATCACATACAGATCCAAATACACTAACGTAATTAATTAAAAAAAAGTTATTCATTATACCTCGGTTGCTTTCAATTGTTTTTTAATGCTCCAAAATAAGGGGTCTCCGTGAGAATTGAACATTCTTGAAGACGCCATGGGGTTTGAAGATGAATCGCCTTTTACAGCCTTGTTGAAGATTTTCATGTTGATGAAGATGACTGGTTAAAGCGGGTTTTCGAAGGTTTAGCATCGTCTGCAAATGGTTCTGATGAGTTTTTTTTATTTGGGCTTAATCTCACACATGTATCACAATATTTGGGCTTTATATAATGATTGTCTTAAGCCCATGTATCACCATAGTTTGGTTGTATTTTAATGATTGCATTAAGCCCATTACAGCTAGTTCAGTTCATCTTAAATATTTGCATTCACGTATTGGTTTATACACATTTTCAAAAATCATACACAAACTTTTTTTTATATTTTCGATACAATAAGTTTCAAATATGCTCGTAAATGGTACCTCCGTCCAACTCTATTTATTTTTGTCGTTAAGTTTTACCACGTGATTTTCACGAAGGTATCATTTACGAGCAATTTTGAAACTTTTCTGTATCATTTACGAACAATTTTGAATCTTATTGTATTGAAAATCGACGGAATTTGTAAAACTTAAAGGCAAAAATAGACGGAGTTAGACGGAGGTACCATTTACGAGCAAATCTGAAACTTATTGTATCAAAAACATGGGGAAAAAAAGTTTGGGTATGATCTGTGAAAATGTGTGTAAACCACAGGTATGGTTTATGGAATTTTCTCATAAGTGTAATTAAAAAATTATTTTTAATTAATTGATTAATTGAAACTTATTGTATCAAAAACATGAAAAAAAGAGTTCGAGTATGATTTGTGAAAATGTGTGTAAACCACATGTATGGTTTATAAAAGTTTCTCATAAGTATAATTAAAACATTATTTTTTATTAATTGATTAATTAATCTATATCTATATTATTACTTAAAAGAAAAACCATAAACTGGAAATCACCATTAGATTAAATAGCAACTTGATTGATCTCACCATTAATTCTCTTAATGACATCATATATCTATAACCTTCTTAATGGAAAGTTTAATCTACCATTAATGAAATATTCTTACATGTCCTTTATGATTCCTAATTTTATACAATTAACCCCATGTATTTATATATAGCTACAACCATTTCCTAAACTTCTTCAGTCATTCAATATTATTATCACAAAAACTTCTAACATTAATTAAACACCACACCAACGTTTTCTTCTTATTATTATTTGAGCTATACTTTTGTGTTTATAATTGTAGTCATTAATAATTCACACATACAAATTTATATAACACATAACATATATATTATATATAGTAACACGGTATATATAGTATAACTAGGCTTTGAGCTCGTGAGATGCACGTTTATTTGAGAAATACAATAATATATATTTTGTAAGTTTCAAATGAAATGAATTTTTCCCGAGATCCAATTACTATTGACGATAAATAAAATTACTCCGTCCGTCATACTACATATGTCTCACATTACTATTTTTTATTCTCCTAAATAAATATCCATTATCATGTTACAACTAATCAAAAGAGAATTTAGTGGGTTGATATGTTATTAAATTTGATAAAAAAAGTAGTTGGTGAAGAATTTTAAAATTATGTTCATAGTTAAAGCTTACTTTTAGATGAGACATATGGAGTAATTGTTACTAACAAAGTGTATTGGAAACAACATATTTCACAGTATTACACAAACTAATGATAAAACCACGTAGCGATGAGTGATAATTCAAACAGTTAGTTATTTTTAGATGAAGTGTGGCTATTTTTTAAAATCAATTATAAAGTGTATTTGAAATTTGTGTCTATCAAAGAACTGATATGCAACAAAACCACAATAAAATGAACGGCATTGTACTTTTACTTGGATATATAATGGGCTATCTTATGAAACTTTGTGCAATAATTTATTTATATCTTTTATTACTCGAATTGTATGCTCTTAACATGTTTGCACTCCTTTGTGTGATCTGAATAGTGATAGAGACGATTGGGTGATATGTGTTAAAGTGTATCACGTTTAGAATCATATGTACAAGAATAGTTCAACCGAAGCATCTAGCATGGAAATGATCTTGCTTGACTATCAGGTATACATCGAAACCACTAAATGAAATTTTCATCATGTATTACTTTATGTGCATATATACACTCATAAGAATAGACAATCAAATTCAAATTATTCTAAAAAGCATCTATTTAATGACTTATAGAAATATCTATTATCTTATCTTTTAAGTGCAATCATGAAACGTGAACAGAATGTAACACATAATTTTCTCCAATTGTTGAACCTTGCATGTTACTATTGTCCAATATGGATACATAACTACTTCTCTCGACTAAGTGCTCTTAGCACACTCTCGGTTGCTCACCACTATAATTAGTTCTTTCACATGTTGGATTGCTACTCTAAATAACATATTTTATAGTACCTATTAAACTCTGAAAATACTTTTCCAGGCATATATTTTTGTAGTACTCATTCATCAAATTTTATATTCTATCCATGTTAACTTAAAATGCAAATCAATTTTTTTTTTTGTTAAAATCCGTGAATTTCGCGGGTCTTAATCTAGTTATTATTATTATGCATTAACTCATTATATGCTTTCATTAAGGGTTAATTAATGTTTTCTTTAATAAAAAAACCAAAAGACTTATGATGTCATTAAGATTTTTAGTGGTGAGATTAGCAGGTTGCTAATTAATCCAAGGGCCATCTCTAATGCAAAGTTTTTCTTTTAATATATAAGATAGATAATAAATTTTATGACTCCTCACAAAATAGAATGTAGTAGTTTATTAGGAATTTTAAAAAATCTTGAAACTTATAAGATAAGAATGTTAAAAAATTTAAAGACTTTTAAGGAAAAACTAATTTTATAATGTGACATAATTATGTAGCTTTAAAAAAAAAGTTTAATGATGCGGCATAACTAAGAAATTAGGAAAAACTAAGTTAATGATGTGGCATAATTAGGTAGCCTTACAAAAAAGGAAATTTGATGATGTGGCATAAAGGAAAATGTAACACCCTCAAATTTACTGTTGCGCGGAAGCCAGCTTTGGGTGTTACTAATCAATAATCAAGCACCAAAGTAAAGCAAACGACATCTATATGCAACGTCGTACAATAGTACAAAAGTATTACATTGTTGAATCATAATACAAGCTTCGAGTTCGAAGATGATTTCCTAGAGATTCTAATACATAACTGATATACAAAAAGTAATGCAAAAGAATCTCCACAAGTTTGTATACATGCGACTCGAGCTATCAGTCCTGGGGTAATCCTACTCCGTGTGTGTACCTGAGATACAAAGCTAAAAAGGTCAACCAAAAAGGTTGGTGAATCTCACAGGTTTAGTAATAAAGTAATCGTTTATGAACCACAAGTATGTACCAGCGTTGCTATCAAGCAAAGTAAGTAAATCAGTAGGTACGCACAGTTGCCATGAGCTCATAAGTTGAAGCTTAACCGTGTAATGTGAATATATCACATACCCCCGTGAGTGCTATCCGCACACTCATATGTAACAAATACTAATATGTCTGTTTCTACGTGTAAATCAGTACGTGGTGGCGCTACCACCCCAGGCAGGGATTGTCAGTCCCAAATGGATCCATTTACTAGTAATCGCGCTTAAGTCCATAACTAACAACTTACGATAGGAGGATTTCAGTGGATAAAAGTAACTCATGCAAAGTTTGTGTAAAAGCAGTAGTAAATCAGTACAGTACATTGCGTTCACATGTAAATCGGTAGCTAAGTATCTCACCCCAGTAGTTTAGAAAAACAGTAAAAATGGGGCTGTAAGACTCACCTGAGTCAAACAAGCAAGCGTTTAACTTAATAAACGTAAAGTCTGAAAGCAGTAGTAATCCGTAGGTTCCGCGAACCCGCAACCTTCTAATGCCCTAAGCATATAAGGTTGTATGTATAAGTGAATGTCTCAAAAGATCATTCATGCTAGTTGTCCACTCAACTAGGAAATGTCCAAGCATTTGTTTGTACGTTTGAAATTATCTTGTAAGTAAGTGTGGCCCGTTGGTGACGGAGGGGTAATAATAATTTACATATTATTATTATGTAATTCATCGTGTTTGTATACCTTGTAAAGCATATACATAAGTTAGTTATTTGCTATTAACGTTAAATTGAGCATGTCGTGATATTGTATGTATTCAAGGCTTGGTATAAAAAGTATCTTCAAGTTTCTGTTTCATGCGACAATACATTTGGTCCGTGAGTCAAAGAAAGTCAAAGGCCACAATTTATCCGACAATAGGGTACTGTGTCAATAGGATTCTCGGACACTGTTTATGCGAGAATGGGGATTCACGGGCACTGTTCATGCGAGATTAGTAATTCACGGACTTTGTTTATGCGTTAATGATATTCACGGGTTTTTGTTTATGCGTGAATGATATTCACGGATTGTGTTTATCCGACAATGGTATTCACGGAGTTGAGATTTCATGCGATGATAATGAGGATTGACGGACCAATGATTTTCTAGAATACAAGTGTTACACTTTGTTCCAACTGTTTACTAAACTCATTATCACTGTTCGTTATAAACTCGTTACCACTGTTAGTTAATTAACTCGTTACCACTGTTAGTTTATTAACTTGTTACCACTGTTTGTTAATTAACTCGTTACCACTGTTAGTTTATTAACTTGTTACCACTGTTTGTTATAAACTCGTTACCACTGTTAGTTAATTAACTCGTTACCACTGTTAGTTTATTAACTTGTTACCACTGTTTGTTATAAACTCGTTACCACTGTTAGTTTATAACCTCGTTACCACTGTTAGCTTATTAACTCGTTACCACTGTTTGTTATAATCTCGTTACCACTGTTAGTTTACAACCTCGATAAGCCTTTCGATTTGGAGCATTTCTAGTCTGATTTATACCTAACCAAAAATCACACATGTTCTCATATATGTCTAGTTCATTTCTGCACTTTATGGTATTTTTATATATTCATTTACTATTTTAAACAAAAATAGTTTCAAGGTGTGGTCAGACTTGGTCCTAAACAGACATATGTTCAAAGATTGAGTTATATCCGGAAATGAGGGCATTTATGGGATTGGTCAAAGAAGAACTTTTTGTAGAGATCTTCCATACGCAAATTTTGGTAGGTGTTTCGTTGTCTAACTCTTTCTATATCTCAAGATATTAACGTTTTGGTGAGACAGTTTTTCTGGACAGAAAGTAGTATGTATATATGTGTCTTAAAAACGAGTTTTGGTAGATGGTTTGGACATTAACAAGTTGAATAAGTAATATAACATGATAACATACATATTATAAGTAAAATACATGAGGAGTGAAGTTCTTACAACGTCGAATGAGGGAGCGGAAAAGATAGAAAGGTAGAGCTCGTTGTGGTGAACGTTTTTCCTTCCAACCGTCTTGCGATCCAATGGGTTTTTGTTGTGATTTGAGGGATTATTGGGGCTGGTTTTTCCAACGATTTTTAGAGAGAGAGAGAGGGATTGGAGAGGGAAATGGTGAAGAGGAATGGTGGAGGAAGAGTGAAGTAAAAGAAAGGGAGAGGGGGGTGTAAGGGCATGGGAGGCCATGCTTATGGTCTCATGCAGATTTTCAGTGGGTCCCACACCACTAAGTGAGTGTTTAAATCCTTTCCCAAAGTTGTGTTAAGCCCCGTGTTCGTTTACCCGTTCGTTTTACGTTTTAATTAATCGTATAACGTTTTATTTAGTATGTTTTGTTAACGATTACAACCCGATATTTTTACTTGAAGTATTTTATTAACATACTTAATAATATGATATAAGACATACTTTGCCTTTATTTCATCCGTCGGGCGCGTTCCACGCATTTTCGTTGCGATAAAGTTACGTTTTAATAAAACGTATAATCGTATAATATATTAAAGTAAATATATTAAAGTAAATAATGTTTGTTTGGATAAATCCACCTTATTTTTAAATAGTTTGTCACCAACGTCCATTTATAAACAGTGTCGGACCTTGTCCGGTTCATGTGTGTATGATTTAAACAAATCATATAACGTGTATGTAATTACACAGAAGATCATGTATATTTAGATTAACATAAACTAAATACACGTAATTACAAGTAGTTTAGGCACTAATTAAAGTCCTAAATTAGCGGGCGTTACATTCTCCCCTTGTTAGGAGAATTTGGTCCCGAAATTAGCTCGAAGTCGCGGTGTGAGTGGAGTCAGTGAACATGTGTGGATGTTTCAGTCGCATTTGGTCTTCCCGTTCCCAAGTGAATTCAGGACCACGCCTCGAATTCCACTTGACTTTAACAATGGGGATACGACTCTGTTTTAAGCGTTTGACCTCACGGTCCATAATTTCCACGGGTTCCTCGACAAAGTGTAGTTTGTCGTCAATGTGTATCTCATCGAGAGGTATAATCAGTGTCTCATCAGACAGACATTTCTTTAAGTTAGAAATGTGAAAGGTAGGGTGCACGCTACTGAGTTCAGGAGGTAGCTGCAGTCTGTACGCCACTGGACCAATCCTTTCAAGGATTTCGAACGGTCCAATGAACCTGGGATTCAGTTTCCCACGTTTGCCAAAACGGATGACGCCTTTCCAAGGCGACACTTTTAGGAGTACTCGATCCCCAACCTGGAACTCGAGATGTTTGCGTCTCACGTCAGCATAGCTTTTCTGACGATCACGCGCAGCTTTCAGTCGGTTTTGTATGCCGACGATCTTTTCAGTTGTTTCATGTATGATTTCCGGACCGGTGAGTTGTGTATCCCCCACCTCAGTCCAACAGATAGGCAACCGGCACATACGACCGTACAGTGCCTCGAAGGGTGCAGCTTTGATGCTGGCGTGGTAGCTGTTGTTGTATGAAAACTCACACAAAGGTAAGTGATTTTCCCATTTTTTACCGAAATCAACTACGCAGGCTCGTAGCATATCTTCCACTGTTTGTATGGTTCGTTCACTCTGGCCGTCAGTTTGTGGATGATAAGCAGTACTCATGTCCAAACGAGTACCGAGTGATTTTTGTAGTGATTGCCAGAAGCGGGAAGTAAATCGAGCATCTCGGTCAAAGATAATCGAGATGGGCACGCCGTGTCTTGACACGATCTCTTTCAGGTAGATCCGAGTCAAACGTTCCATCTTGTCAGTTTCCTTGATGGCTAGGAAATGAGCAGATTTAGTGATTCGGTCCACGATCACCCAAATGGTATCGCAACCGCTAGGTGTTTTTGGAAGTTTAGTAATGAAATCCATAGTAATCTGCTCCCATTTCCATTCAGGGATTTCCGGTTGGTGAAGCAAACCGGAAGGTTTCTGGTGTTCGGCTTTAACCTTAGAACAAGTAAGACACTTGCCAACGTAGGTAGCAATGTCCGCTTTCATGTTGGGCCACCAGTACAACTCCTTGATGCCATGGTACATTTTGTCTGCACCAGGGTGTATAGAGTACTTAGACTTGTGTGCCTCGTTCATCACCAAGTCTCGTAAGTTCCCGTAGTTGGGTAACCAGAGTCGGTCAGAGAAGTACTTGGCCCCGTTTGGTTTGGTTTCAAGTCGTTTGTCCATGCCTCGCAAGGCCTCGTGTTTCACATTTTCAGCTTTGAGTGCTTCGAGTTGAGCGGTAAGAATTTGGGTTATAAGGTCGTTGTGTATAGTCATACTAAGTGCTCGGACTCGAAGGGGTTTCACTCATTCCTTACGACTTAAGGCATCAGCAACAACGTTTGCCTTGCCTGGATGGTAGCGAATTTCACAGTCGTAATCAGTAAGTAGTTCGACCCAACGGCGTTGTCTCATGTTTAGGTCTTTTTGGTCGAAGATGTGTTGGAGACTTTTGTGGTCGGTGAAAATTGTACACTTGGTACCATACAAGTAGTGTCTCCAGATTTTAAGAGCAAATACAACTGCTCCCAACTCTAGGTCATGAGTGGTGTAATTCTTTTCATGGACCTTGAATTGTCGGGAGGCGTAAGCAATGACTTTGTCTCGCTGCATCATCACGCAACCGAGACCTTGGTGTGAAGCATCACAGTATACCACGAAGTCATCGTTGCCTTCGGGTAAGGATAAGATAGGTGCACTACAGAGTTTTTGTTTGAGCAGCTGGAAGGCTGACTCCTGCTTATCAGTCCAATCGAACTTCCTTTCTTTCTGAGTCAGTGCAGTGAGAGGTTGAGCTATTTTCGAAAAATTCTCAATGAATCGCCTGTAGTATCCGGCGAGTCCTAAGAATTGTCGCACCTCGGTAGGTGTAGTAGGTGCTTGCCAGCACTTGATGGCTTCAATTTTTGAAGGATCAACATGAATTCCTTGACTGTCAATCACGTGTCCAAGGAATTGTACAGTCTGCATCCAGAACTCACACTTGGAGAATTTGGCATATAACTCCTCGTGCTTGAGTAGTTCTAGAATGGTTTTCAGGTGTTGCGCGTGTTCTTGTTCATTGCGTGAGTAAATCAGAATGTCGTCAATGAAAACGATGACAAACTTGTCAAGGTAAGGCTTACACACCCGATTCATAAGGTCCATGAATACTGCTGGTGCGTTGGTCAAGCCGAATGGCATCACTTGGAATTCGTAATGCCCGTAGCGAGTTCGGAAAGCTGTTTTAGGAATGTCGGTGTCACGAACTCGTAGTTGGTGATAACCTGACCTTAGATCGATCTTTGAATAAAAACTCGACCCCAGAAGTTGGTCAAACATGTCATCAATGCGAGGTAGTAGGTAACGGTTCTTGACGGTTAACTTGTTGAGTTCACGGTAGTCGATGCACATGCGGAAAGAACCTTCTTTCTTTTTCACAAACAAGACCGGGGCTCCCCAAGGCGAGGAACTCGGTCGAATAAAGCCTTTATCCAGGAGTTCTTGCAGTTGCGTAGACAACTCCTGAAGTTCAGTAGGCGCTAAACGGTACGGTGCTCGTGCCACGGGTGCTGCACCGGGCACAAGGTCAATAGAAAATTTGACTTGTCTAGTTGGCGGTAGGCCAGGCAAGTCTTCAGGAAAGACTTCTGGGAAGTCTCGAACAATAGGCACATCCTCAAGTCGCTTCTCCTCCGACTGTTTCTCTATTACATGTGCGAGGATTGCCTGGTACCCTTTTCTCAAGTATTTCCGGGTTTTCATGCAAGAAATAATGTTAAGTCTCGTCCCACCGGTCTCCCATTGTAAGATTAAAGTTCCACCGGTGACGAGAGGAATACGGACGATTTTCTCGTAACAAATAATCTCGGCGCGGTGTTTGGATAACCAATCCATACCAACGATTATGTCAAAGTTGCCGATCTCGACAGGTATAAGATCAATAGGGAATAGCTCATCAGCTAAGTTCAACGTGCAGTTAGGTATCATACTATTGGCCTCAATGAGTTTGCCATTTGCCAATTCTACTGTGTATTTAGAATCTAAGGCAACAGGTGTAGTGTTAAGTAGTGGACAAAACTCATCGGATATGAAGCTCCTATCAGCACCAGTATCAAATAACACAGAAGCAGTCAAATTGTTGAGAAGGAACGTACCCGTGACCACATTCGGGTCCTGGCGGGCATCCCCAGCGTTGAGTACAAAAGCTCTGCCCTGAGCATTGTTGTTGTTGTTCCCTATCTTGTTCTTCAATTTGGGGCAGTCACTTTTGAAATGTCCAGCAACTCCACATTCATAACAGGTTCTGGGAGTGTTGGGTTTGGAGTTGGTATTAGCAGTGTTGGTCCTGCAGTCTTTAGCAAAGTGCCCGAATTGTTTGCACTTGCTACATTGGCAAGAACCTTGATGGTGTCGTTGGCACTTAGAGCAATAGGGCTTGGTTCCCTTGTACGCTCCCTTGTCATCAGAACCGGAGGTGTAGGCTTTAATGGTTTCGGGTTTCTTGTTTTGGTGGTTGTTGTGGTTGTCGGACCATTTTCTTTTGTTGTTGTTGGAGGATGGAGTGGGTGGTTCAGGATCCTCGAGTTCGAAGATGATTTCCTAGAGATTCTAATACATAACTGATATACAAAAAGTAATGCAAAAGAATCTCCACAAGTTTGTATGCATGCGACTCAAGCTATCAGTCCTGGGGTAATCCTACTCCGTGTGTGTACCTGAGATACAAAGCTAAAAAGGTCAACCAAAAAGGTTGGTGAATCTCACAGGTTTAGTAATAAAGTAATCGTTTATGAACCACAAGTATGTACCAGCGTTGCTATCAAGCAAAGTAAGTAAATCAGTAGGTACGCACAGTTGCCATGAGCTCATAAGTTGAAGCTTAACCGTGTAATGTGAATATATCATGTACCCCCGTGAGTGCTATCCGCACACTCATATGTAACAAATACTAATATGCCTGTTTCTACGTGTAAATCAGTACGTGGTGGCGCTACCACCCCAGGCAGGGATTGTCAGTCCCAAATGGATCCATTTACTAGTAATCGCGCTTAAGTCCATAACTAACAACTTACGATAGGAGGATTTCAGTGGATAAAAGTAACTCATGCAAAGTTTGTGTAAAAGCAGTAGTAAATCAGTACAGTACATTGCGTTCACATGTAAATCAGTAGCTAAGTATCTCACCCCAGTAGTTTAGAAAAACAGTAAAAATGGGGCTGTAAGACTCACCTGAGTCAAACAAGCAAGCGTTTAACTTAATAAACGTAAAGTCTGAAAGCAGTAGTAATCCGTAGGTTCCGCGAACCCGCAACCTTCTAATGCCCTAAGCATATAAGGTTGTATGTATAAGTGAATGTCTCAAAAGATCATTCATGCTAGTTGTCCACTCAACTAGGAAATGTCCAAGCATTTGTTTGTACGTTTGAAATTATCTTGTAAGTAAGTGTGGCCCGTTGGTGACGGAGGGGTAATAATAATTTACATATTATTATTATGTAATTCATCGTGTTTGTATACCTTGTAAAGCATATACATAAGTTAGTTATTTGCTATTAACGTTAAATTGAGCATGTCGTGATATTGTATGTATTCAAGGCTTGGTATAAAAAGTATCTTCAAGTTTCTGTTTCATGCGACAATACATTTGGTCCGTGAGTCAAAGAAAGTCAAAGGCCACAATTTATCCGACAATAGGGTACTGTGTCAATAGGATTCTCGGACACTGTTTATGCGAGAATGGGGATTCACGGGCACTGTTCATGCGAGATTAGTAATTCACGGACTTTGTTTATGCGTTAATGATATTCACGGGTTTTTGTTTATGCGTGAATGATATTCACGGATTGTGTTTATGCGACAATGGTATTCACGGAGTTGAGATTTCATGCGATAATAATGAGGATTGACGGACCAATGATTTTCTAGAATACAAGTGTTACACTTTGTTCCAACTGTTTACTAAACTCGTTATCACTGTTCGTTATAAACTCGTTACCACTGTTAGTTAATTAACTCGTTACCACTGTTAGTTTATTAACTTGTTACCACTGTTTGTTATAAACTCGTTACCACTGTTAGTTAATTAACTCGTTACCACTGTTAGTTTATTAACTTGTTACCACTGTTTGTTAATTAACTCGTTACCACTGTTAGTTTATTAACTTGTTACCACTGTTTGTTATAAACTCGTTACCACTGTTAGTTTATAACCTCGTTACCACTGTTAAGCTTATTAACTCGTTACCACTGTTTGTTATAATCTCATTAACTCGTTACCACTGTTTGTTATAATCTCGTTACCACTGTTAGTTTACAACCTCGATAATCCTTTCGATTTGGAGCATTTCTAGTCTGATTTATACCTAACCAAAAATCACACATGTTCTCATATATGTCTAGTTCATTTCTGCACTTTATGGTATTTTTATATGTTCATTTACTATTTTAAACAAAAATAGTTTCAAGGTGTGGTCAGACTTGGTCCTAAACAGACATATGTTCAAAGATTGAGTTATATCCAGAAATGAGGGCATTTATGAGATTGGTCAAAGAATAACTTTTTGTAGAGCTCTTACATACGCAAATTTTGGTAGGTGTTTCGTTGTCTAACTCTTTCTATATCTCAAGATATTAACGTTTTGGTGAGACGGTTTTTCTGGACAGAAAGTAGTATGTATATATGTGTCTTAAAAACGAGTTTTGGTAGATAGTTTGAACATTAAAAAGTTGAATAAGCAATATAACATGATAACATACATATTATAAGTAAAATACATGAGGAGTGAAGATCTTACAACGTCAAATGAGGGAGCGGAAAAGATAGAAAGGTAGAGCTCGTTGTGGTGAACGTTTTTTCTTCCAACCGTCTTGCGATCCAATGGGTTTTTGTTGTGATTTGAGGGATTATTGGGTCTGGTTTTTCCAGCGATTTTTAGAGAGAGAGAGAGAGAGAGATTGGAGAGGGAAATGGTGAAGAGGAATGGTGGAGGAAGAGTGAAGTAAAAGAAAGGGAGAGGGGGGTGTAAGGGCATGGGAGGCCATGCTTATGGTCTCATGCAGATTTTCAGTGGGTCCCACACCACTAAGTGAGTGTTTAAATCCTTTCCCAAAGTTGTGTTAAGCCCCGTGTTCGTTTACCCGTTCGTTTTACGTTTTAATTAATCGTATAACGTTTTATTTAGTATGTTTTGTTAACGATTACAACCCGATATTTTTACTTGAAGTATTTTATTAACATACTTAATAATATGATATAAGACATACTTTGCCTTTATTTCATCCGTCGGGCGCGTTCCACGCGTTTTCGTTGCGATAAAGTTACGTTTTAATAAAACGTATAATCGTATAATATATTAAAGTAAATATATTAAAGTAAATAATGTTTGTTTGGATAAATCCACCTTATTTTTAAATAGTTTGTCACCAACGTCCATTTATAAACAGTGTCAGACCTCGTCCGGTTCATGTGTGTATGATTTAAACAAATCATATAACGTGTATGTAATTACACAGAAGATCGTGTATATTTAGATTAACATAAACTAAATACACGTAATTACAAGTAGTTTAGGCACTAATTAAATACCTAAATTAGCGGGTGTTACAGAAAAATCTTTATTTCTTTATATATATATATATATATATATATATATATATATATACTAGTTTTTATGCCCGTGCGATGTACGGCTAATAATTATAGGAAGATGAAAAAGATTGGGGATACGTACTTACATAGTCAAGTATACATAAATAACTGAACTAAGCACCTACGTATTGATATATTACAATTTAGAAGGAATGTAGACCCTAACACTATACAAACAACATGATGTCTGGTTCATCAAAGTGATTCTACAAATTAATAATGAATGATAGTGATCAATACCTTAATATTATCAAATACCGAACTTTCATGAAATGACATATCAAACCCCGTATTAGTTTTAACCTCTTCGACGCACGGGATGATTCATGTTCAACAATTCTCGATATTAATTTGAAAAATAATTTATCTTATATAAAAAACACAAAACAACAATGAGCATGTTGATAAACCACGTGAATGATGAGTAAAATATATAATTAATCAAAACAAAGAACTTTATATAAAAAAATATTTAGTTAGAAGATAAACCAATAATCTAGAAAGCAAAGAGTAAGTAATGAAGTTTTTTCTTCATGATCACCTACCGATGAGCTGCTCTCCGTTACTTGTTTATTAAACTAATCAAATTTATCATGAAAACATGTAGAGGGTAATAAGATTGGAATGCATATAATTCTTTAATTTTTGAAGAAATTATTAATTATATAGAAATATATATTAGGAATAGATATCAAGTGAAACAAAAACGTCTATTATTTATTTGTTGGAATTTACGTGTTATATATTTTTTTAAGAGTTTAATAGCTAAAAAATAGGTGTGTTTAGAATTTTTTTAATTTAAATGACACATAAGATTTTTTA
Source organism: Pseudognaphalium luteoalbum (assembly GCA_963422505.1). Taxonomy (NCBI): domain Eukaryota; kingdom Viridiplantae; phylum Streptophyta; class Magnoliopsida; order Asterales; family Asteraceae; genus Pseudognaphalium; species Pseudognaphalium luteoalbum. Next base: position 85,992,823 of record OY730194.1, read on the forward strand.
TGAAGTTAAGGTGATGACAAATAGGATTTTTGCTTAGTTGTCAAAAGAATAAATATGACACGTAGGAAAGAGGTTATCCTCTATTACTCTTATATATATATATATACTATTAAATAATTATCTAAGAAGTCAAAAATAAATAAATATATGTATGAATTCCGTGGGACAACTGGACAAGTAAGAACCATGATCTTCTATCGCATGTTACAATTTATAGAAATGGCCCCTTAGTTATTAAATAACGTTCATTATATGTCACACGTATATATGAATATATGATATGATATTGTTGTTATAATAATTTCTAAAAGGAACACCATTAGTGCAAATTGTATAGATACTTATACTTATCTTATGTCAACCACATATGGGTTTTTTTTCTGCATAAAACCTTAAATATTAGTAATAAAGCTTGTTGTGCATTACTTATGTGAAAGTTAAATTCTCAAAAAGCAAGGGTAATCAATAATGTCTTATTACCCTCGACTTTTGTTTAGTTCTTTAATCGAATACATACACGCAAACACACTCATTCTCCTTACATCTTTTAGCAAATATAAGAAGGAAGCTGCGTGGGATACCTTTGTACGTTGGTGGCAAGTGTTTGAGTTCGTGCAATGAGAATTCCAAATTCAAGCCCTATAATACATTTCTTAATTAGATCTGAATTTCCAACTATTTTCCAAAATTGCTTATATAACATGGGAACATTTACATTGAAGGGCTATTTGACCTAAAATCATAAATCGGTAATTATTGGAGGATTTAGAACTTTGACACAAGATATGCACTATCTAATAAAAGTGATGCATATACCACAATCTAAAAAGTACACAAAAACATGTTTAGGCTTTTCTTTATCCTCTTACCTTTTCGTAACAGTCACTTTGTTATTATTACTCATATATATTGATGTTGGTATTCACTAGTTGTAACAACTATTAGACAACAAACGGGATGAAATAACCAAAATGCTCATTTGTTACATTAATACCACCAATGATACGTTTACGATTGTTATCAAAACTAATCTTGAAAAGCTACTAAAATGACCCAAAATCAATATTATCAAAATTATAATTGTCTTACAATAGCTTCCGTGAACATAACAAACATCCATCATGGTAAACAAAAACTAATAAAAACATCATAATATAAAATATGAATTTCTAAAATTCTCAAAATATGAATATGAATCAAAAGTTTATTCCATGAAGGACCAAATATGAAATTCTAAAGTTCTCAAAGTACTTATATTATAAATTTACTCAAGAAGAATTAATATTTACACTTTTGTTCACTATAAATAACCTTTAGCTTATACCATCTCTCAAACCCCCCCTCTGACACACCCAAAACCATAATCGTCGCCGGTCGTCGATCGTCGGTTGTCGGTCGCCGGTTGTCGGTTTCCCGTCGTCTTCCCCAATCACACACAACACACACACACGTCAATTCCGTACACGCACGCACATTTCTAATTCAATATCATTCCGTAATGCTCCCCAGATCTCAATCAGATCCAATGAAATTACTGCTCTAATTGCCAAATTAAGTCAACAACAATCGTTCTCCCCAAATCAATTTTTAAAAAATCACGTCAATTTCAATTACACAAAAATGTCGGCAATTAAAACCCTACCGTCAACCCGATTTTTCACAATCGGGTTGGTGACGTCATGGTACTCATCAAACATTGGGGTTCTATTGCTAAACAAGTATCTGTTAAGCAATTACGGGTTCAAGTATCCGATATTTTTAACCATGTGTCATATGACAGCTTGTGCATTATTAAGTTACATTGCAATAGCATGGTTAAAAATGGTTCCAATGCAAAGTATTAGATCTAGGGTTCAGTTCTTTAAGATATCTGCATTGAGTTTGATATTTTGTGGTTCTGTTGTTAGTGGTAATATATCTCTTAGGTATTTACCCGTTTCATTTAATCAAGCTATTGGTGCAACAACGCCGTTTTTTACTGCGGTTTTCGCGTATTTGATGACGTTGAAGAAGGAAGCTTGGCTTACTTATGTTACACTTATTCCTGTTGTCACTGGTGTAATTATTGCTAGTGGGGTATGATTCGCTTTCTTGCTGATATATCATTGTTGTTTATGTTTATGTGAATTCATGCTATGAATTGATGCCCGTTTACGTTAACAAGCACCTTTAGAGTATGTTGATTGTGTAAAAGTAGAAATTTGGAGGGTACATCATTGTGTTGATGATATTACAGAATGGGGTCCAAGTTGGTTGGTTGACTTGATTAGTTTTTGTAGTTGACTTTTTGCTTCTGTTTTAGGTTTAGTATATTGGTTTTGAACTAATAAGGATAAAGATAATGCAGATTTACCTACTTAGTGGTTGGTACTTGGTAGTGCTTTATATGTAGTATTTGACATACAGATATGCCCAGTCTTGCGTTGAAAAACTATATGCAACTTGAAAATTTATTAGTTGGCCGTAGAAGTCAGAGTATGTAGCATGGTTAAAAATGGTTTATTTGGAATCACCTATTTGGAATTATAAGAATATTATAGAATTGGTGTTTTAGTTTTGGTGTTTAGTTTTTAAATTATAAGAATATTATAAAATTAAGATAATATGGAATCCCACCTACTTAGTGGTTGGTAGTGCCTTGTAGTTTATTTGGAATCACTTATTTGTAGTCGGTAATGCTTTACATGTAGTTTTTGGCAAACAATTATGTAGTTACATTCTTTCCTGTAAAATCTATATGTAAAATAGTACTTGAGTGTTGAAAGTTCACGTAGATAGTTAAGTCGGGTTAAAGGTTATTTTACCTTGATTCAAAGGGGGTCTATATGTTATTAGGTGGTTTCTTTGGTTTTGGTGTAATTGATGTTTTATGATGAAAGCAATTTGAATCTGATTATTGCAATTGGTAATTTTACTTCATAGGGTGAACCGAGTTTTCATCTCTTTGGCTTCATAATGTGTATTGGTGCTACTGCTGCAAGAGCACTCAAAACAGTTGTTCAGGGGATATTGCTTTCTTCTGAAGGGTAAACAACAATTCATTTCATAATTTACATTATATAGTCTAGCAAAGGCCATATCATATCTAATCGAAGGTGGAAATTCTAACCCTTCACATATAAGTGGGTTGATAATGGGTTAAGCCTAAAGATTTACTCAAAAAGGGAATGGGTTAAATGGGTTGGACGGATCTGAAGTTTACTAGAAGTGTGTTAAGCTGCATGAAACATCATACACCCTTTCTTAAGTGAATGGTAAAATGATATTTTAATGATCTTTACGGAGTTAAATTTAGCCCAATAATCTATTATCGGTTTTATAAAATGGATACAGAAAGTGTTTGCAGACTGGCCCAACATAACCTAATAGGTTCTATTTATAACCCGTACCAAAAAGTTACTTGTTTTTTACACAAGCTGATTTTGACTTGTTATCTTGACCGCCCATGTTTTCACGTCTAATATGTATTATGTTTTTAACTAACATGTAAATACTTTTTTTCTTAAAAGGGAGAAGCTGAATTCTATGAATCTTCTTCTGTACATGGCTCCTATTGCTGTTGTACTTCTGCTTCCTGCAACGCTATACATGGAAGAAAATGTTGTTGGCATAACTATAGCCCTTGCTAGACAAGATTTCGGAATTGTTTGGCTGTTGCTGTTCAACTCTGCACTTGCGTACTTTGTGAATTTAACCAACTTTTTGGTTACAAAACATACCAGTGCTCTTACACTTCAGGTATGATTTGTGTTTGCTTTCTAGGTGCTTACTTATTCACCTGTTAAATTTATTTGTGCTTCCTTATCATGGTACTTTATGGGGGATTTCAGATGACCTCTATTTTTTTAACTAGATGCATGATAATCGACCTTTGCTAAGTTTTTGTGAAATTACTGTGGCAAGTTTAGAATCACAATCACATACATGAAAAATAATAATATATAATTTTTCGGTTGTATTTCCTTGCATCATAATGGGTTTGAATTACTAACCTCTTCTTAGAATATATAATGGTTAAGCAAAGTGTAAATCAGTCCAATGAGGTTATAGCGTTGCACGGAGTATATAATATGGTATTCTTAGGCCTAAGGGTTATTTATTTGTATCTTTAGACCACTAATTAAACGATCAACGTTAATGTTTCTGAAGTTCTAGACAAACTCATTCTATCTTGTAAAAAAAACCCTTTGGCCACTTATGGACCATTATTAGTAAGTTTTTGGTCCCCACAAAATTATTATGACATGAAGAACACGTATGCAACATAAAAGCATGATTATGCAATAGGATTGATAAAAAGGTAGCACTTGGCCACTTATTGGTTGCATTTTTTGAGTTTACCCTTTTTAATGCCTTTGGGTCCACTATCCATTTGTCTTAACTGGAAATTTCAGATGTTTGAACCATTTGTCTTAAGGTTACTTTCTCTTTCCACATGCATATATGTATGCAATAGTGGAATATTATGCAATAAATAGTGTGACGAAACTGGTGGTAATGAATTAGTTGCTGATTATCAGGTGCTGGGAAATGCAAAAGGGGCAGTTGCAGTGGTTGTTTCAATATTGATATTTAAAAATCCGGTTTCTGTAACTGGGATGGCTGGATACACACTCACGGTGATTGGAGTTATTCTTTATAGTGAAGCCAAGAAGCGTAGCAACAAATGACCATTTATATTGCTGAGTATAACATAATTAATTGAGGCAGGATAGGGTTTATGTGTTTGCTGCTGCTGCTGCTGTCGTCTTCCTCATGCCCTCTAAATTCATTTTGTTATTTTCTGTTCTGAAACCTCGGGTTGAGGATGGTAAAGCTTCACACGTGTAACGGCAATATGGAAATCAAAAATAAACCATTAGTTTCAATGTGCTTAGAGCTTATAGTAAAACATTGTAGAATTAATCCCTTTAAGAAATATGTTATATTTAAACTTCTTATAGATTATTTATTCATGGCATCGACCTTTTTTCTAATTCTTGTGTACTGCAGCATCCTTGTCCAATCATATTTTATTATAGGGATAAGTATCTTGGAATGTATCCAACTTGTTCTCAATGTCTATTGTATGTATTATTACGGGAGAGGTGTATTTAATGTATACAACTTTCAAAAACAGTTATTGTATGTATTTTGCTGATGTGTCATCATTTTAAGATGCCACGTGGCATCCTAGGAAGATAACACGTCATCGATATGTCAGCAAAATACATATAATAACCGTTTTTAAAAGTTGGACAAGTTGGATGCATTTCCAGGTACTTAACCCTTTATTATAAGAATCTGAAGTTATTCATACACTAAGTCTGATTTTCAGAGAACATAGGTGTTAAGATTTGGATCACATCATCATTTCCGAAAACTGCCACTCATAAATCAATTAAGATGGCAGCGCTTAATGTGGCTAACTAGAAAACTTTTAGGCATTGAAGTAACAATGTACAGAATATCTTTTCTAGACAAATAACTTTTAGCTGTTATTTATTGATGTTATCATTGATTAACCGACTTACTAGTGATATATTGAAACGGTGTTACAGTTCATACTGAAACCCATGTCTTTACAAACTATTGTTAAACTTAGACTATGAAATCTTCATATGTTAAGAATTGAACCCCACAACCAATTTTAACCAAAATTTCAAGTCAGAATTCACCAGAACCCAGTACTAAGGTTTACAAGAAGTAGTACTTAGAGAAAATTAGCCCATCAAACACACTCTAGGGTTTACAAATATGCTTTCATCTGGCATTTAGAAAATTAACCCAAAGTTCAAATATCTAAAGACTTTGCATAAGCTCTACTCGACATCCATTACTTCAGCTTCACCATTAGTTTCTTTCTCAATGGTAGGCTTCACTTTTTCATCACCATTAACCTCTTCCTTAGGCTTAACAAGCCCTGTGCCAGGCTTAGAACCAATAACTTCAACATAGTCCGCATTACTTTTAGGGTCGGTTACAATCTTCGGCTTCAAATCCTCTTCTTCATCATCAAGATCAATCTTCATGACCCGACGTTTAGGAGGCTCTCCATTGGTATTGGGCTCAGTTTTTGGCTTTTTCTCTGGTTGTTTCTTGGTTTCCACTTGTGGTTCAGCTTGATGACCACCCATCTCTTCATCTTCTTCTATCTTTGGAGCCAAGTAAAACCTCAGATAACCCATTTCTGCAATCTTGTATTCAACCACAATCGGCAGTTCAGAAGATAAGCTCACTGTCACCTGGCTCGACAATGGGGTCGCCTTCGTGAAGGAATTCATGTACCTCAGCGCAAATGTCAATGAAACAGGTGTCTCCATTTCAATTATAGTAGCTTCTTCTGGCTGCAAATGTTTACACAAAACGTAATGTAATTCACACCCCATTTTAACATTCTTTTCATATGATTAGTCTACAAGTCAGCATACCTTGTCAACAGAAGTGTTTTGTCTCAGCACAATATTTGCAATACCAATGTCACCTTTGGTTGAAAACTTTACGCCTTCCTTAGTAACAGATATCACAACTACAGCCACCACCAATTTGATTACAAAATTAACATTTAGTCCTGTAATCTGATAATTACATAATGATATGAACATAAGGTAGAAGTGAATAAAAAATTGATACCAGTGTCTCCAATGGTGCTAAGATCTTTGCAGATTCTTGCAAACTCGGATGATGGCATTCGAACAATAGCTTCATATTCTGCTTCTGGTATCCCAAGATGCTCACTATCTATGTCCATAAGCTTCATCTCAAAATCAGCAATCTTATCTTGATCTGTACCATTTCAAGTATTTCACTCACCAACATACATTTCATAATATTTATCCCAAAAAAATCACACTACCAAATTCAAAAGATGGGGGTAAAAAGAAAACACCCATCAACTAAAAGTCTAAAACCAATCAGCCTATCATATATCCAAACACAAATAGATGAATAATATCACAGAAGCTATCATGAAAACACAAAATCACATATATAACTTTTATATATTCAAGTAAAAGTACCAAACAAAATACTAAAAGACAATGGTGCTTGCAAACATAACTGCTTTACCATAAATGCCTTTAATAAACCTTATGGTTTCATTAACAAGGCTTAATACCCTAAAATCTAACAAAATGATTAAAACCCTAAAATTCAATAATAACAATGCAGTTCTTCAGTGAACAATTAAAAAACATTATAAGAAGAGTTAACCAAAGCAAGGCACAAATAACATAAACAAAACCATTTCACTACAAATTAAACAAAATGCCTTGAAAACCCTAACATTTCATAGGTACGCAAATAATCAGTCAATTCACAAAAACCCTAGATCTTGCAAACCTAAAAACGAAATGAATGAATGAATGAATGAAAGAAGTAGTATATTACTAGGGCTTTCAAACATGAAAGTGACGCAATCACCGCCGTCATCAGCCTTGATAGTGACGATATCATCGTTTCCGGCACACCGAAGCATTTTCGCCATGTTACCGAGATTCATTCCCATGGACAGGTTACGATCGCACCGGTAATGCTCGAAACCCTCAGATCTGAGAAGAAGCGATACGAGCGCCACGTGGCTTGAATCCATTGCCTGCAGCGAGAACCCGGTGGATGAACAGTCAAAGTTTGCGTCGTTAACCAGATCTTTGATCGATTCCATCACTTTCTTCAACAGACTCCCCTGCACTAACCGTAACTCCAACATTTCGCACTGTGTGTGTTTTTGCACTGTGTGTGTTTTCAGAGGGGGATGGAAAGAGCGTATGCGAGCAAGAGGAGTGGGGGTAGATGATAATGGAATTTTGGGCGGGAGAAGTGATTGTCTTCCCGCCAGAAAAAGTAGGAGTGAAACGACGTGGTTTTTGGTGTTGTAGCAGGGTTGTGAGATTTATTGGCGGGAATCGATGGAAGATGGAAATACACACTTCTTCCCAAAAATTATTTACCATCAAAAAAATATAAATTTTGTCGTTGCCATTTTAAAGCTTTCCGATTCGTAAATTTTAAAAACGTACAATTATTTTGAGACATATCAAAATAATTATTTTGAAATATATTTTTCTCCAAATCTTATCAACTCTTTCAAGGATCTAGCATATAAAGTTGATGAAGTCACTACTGCTACATCTCCTATTTCCTCATCTCAAGTGTTGCTAAGTTTGAAACAAAAATTTAAAAGGAGATCAATGACACGAGGTTTTCTTCTGAAGATCGACAAAATCTTAAAGATGCTAGAGGGTCTCAACCTGAAAAAGGTGTCGAAACTGAAGAAGGTTGTCGAAACTGAAGAAGGTTGTCAAAAAAGAAGCTGAGAAAGCTGGTGTACCTGAACAAGTCTCATCTGCTGCCACAAGCTCACATTCTGTGCAGCCATCCACCCAACGAAAAAGAAAACTAATTGTGGATGAAGATGAATATGAATGGTCTGATGATGATACTACCATTCAGAAGGAAAAGAAAATCATAATGGATAGTTCGAGTTTTGATGAACTGATGAGAGAAGAAGAAAAATTGAAAAAGCAGGCTAAAAAGTTGAACATTCCTTTTGATGATTTGCAAGTCGCTTGCATGCAACAGAAAGCAAAGGAGCTTGAACAAGAGAAAGCTGCAGAAATTAAAAGGTTAATCTCTGAGCTCAAAGCAAATGTTGAAGGTGAGAGTGGGAATAAGGGCACTGATGCCTTGAAAATTCAAGAACAAGTGAAGAAGCAGGGTGCCCTGAACCTCAACGAAAAAGATGAACAAATCAAGTTCATCAACAAATTCATCTCCTTCAGAAGATTCCCTGGGAAGACAATTAAAGTCTCACCAAAAATCTTCAAAGCTCGGCCAAATCAAAATCATCTTGAGCTTGTTAGGGAAAACCCGAGAAAAATTGATATAGTCTCTCTGTTAAATCTGAAGACAACTTTAGGCTTATTTGAGATCAGTGAGTTATACACATGCATTCCAAATAGCTCAACTGTATACAAGCCTTCTCTTCTTAAGCTTTTGTACAAAATCATCAAAGATTTAAATGAAGCTGAAAAAGCCTTAAATCTTCCTAACTCATAACTCCAAACTAAGCTCGGAGGTACCTACACCAGCACTGCAAGAAAAATGGTAAGAAGAACAATAAAAGAAGAAAAGCTGGAGCAGGTCAAGATGTTTAAAAAGATGAGCTTTCTTCCAGACTGTAAAGGGACCAATTATGTTCTACATGTTGGTGTTCATTTTGTACCTGGAAGAGTGATCATGACTCATGAGTATGGAATGTTCTACATGTACAGATCACCAATTAAAGCTTCCAAAGAGCCTCTGAGATCCCCATAGCCAAAACAGAGCATCTTGATTATGTACGATTCATATGGAGAGCTAGCAATGCTGATGAGGAGTTCCTAAAGTTGATTGATGACAAGCTAAAGTTGAGAATGGTTCAAGACACTAGCAACTCTTATGTAAAAATCAAACAAGAATATGAAGATGTAATGTTGTAGTGTCTTTTGTAAAACTTTTGATTATGTTATAAAAATCAAAGTTCATTACTTTTTGTTATTTATTTATGTATGATATATACTTGTAAAAAAAATCTCAACGATAAATGAATAGTCACTAAGTAACACTTCTTTTGTCATACATAAATAGGGGAAAATTGTTGGGTTACTGACCCTGCCTCTATAATTTATGTATGACAAAACTGTTACTTAGATGTTGATAGTTTTTGCGTCCCTTTGAATCTTTGAGGTTTCGATACATGTGTTGAGCAGCGTCCTTGATAACTTGGAAGCTCTAAACAGTATACTTATGCATGTTGATCAAACCTGAAGAAAATTGCTTAAGTATTATAGCTGTTGAAAGATTAAATGAAACCTTTATTTGAAGTCAAATACTGAAGATAAAAATAGAAGATTTCTGATTGAAGTGGAAGATCAATAGTTATCTTACTTGATCCAGAAACTATTCCCCATGCAAAGTACACGGGTTTGACAAATACCCGTGTACCCGAGAAGGTTCATTCAACAAGGTAGATAATAGTCGTATACCCTGCGTATAATAATATAAGAAGTCAACTATACTTCTTTGCAGAAAAAGTACTTTGCTTTTTCTGCTAAAATATATTATTATACACAAAACACATTTCCAAGAATGAGTTGTCAAGGATTTAATAATCTTCAAAAAGACTTATTAATTTTTTAACATTTATTCAATCGTTTAATAATATTATTCGTTAAATAATATTGAGGATTTATGGTTATAAATACTCGACTCGACAACTGTATTGAACACACCTTGATTGCATTTATAACCTTTGATCTATTGCAGCCACTCATATTGGTCAGCGCGCCTTGTGCCAATACTTTTGTTGTGTTGAAATCACTGATAGTCATCATCGTCTCTAGCTGAGTGACTTGTTATATTTAAATTTGTTATCAACTTTCAATTACTTAGATTAGTGTGTCTTTTCTCTTCCGCAAGTAATTGATGTAAATTATTATTTAATTCAAATCAATACAACTACTTTAATTTTGAAAAATGGTATCCCTCCCTTTACAACTAATTGTGTTAGTAGTTGTTTAATTATTTGCTTAAACGGGACCAACAATTTTTCTAAATGATACTCTAACTTATATTATGTTACAGATTATGACTAAAGAACTTCCCAATTTTAGATATTTCATAATCGTGAATAATTAATGGAATGGGTAAAAGAATATGATTTTTAGTGGCGTACAAATGATACACTAATCAATTAAAATAATTATTCTGGATCCATCCATTTTCATATGAAATAATGCGTGTATTTCTGCATATTTTGATGATGGATGTTACGTACAATAAGAATATTTATTAATTGCCTTTTCTTGAAATAGTTGGTGTTACTCGTATCAACGAAACATTTTCTATAGCATTCATCTTGATAGATTGAGAAAAGGCAAGTAACTTTTTGTGGGAGGAAGAAATTATTATTCATCATGACACATTTTATCTTTTCCAATGCTAATCTAAACACATATAACATTTTGGCTAATTTGTGCTCTAAGAGCACAAGATAAAGCTCATTAAATACACTAAAAATAGTCCAGTTATAATACAAAATACATTAATTAAACTCTTTGATTTCCATTTTTGTATGTGTAATAATTACCAAGTTTATTATTTATGGAAACTAGAGCTTCAATAAGGGTTCTTAACTTCTGCCTTTAGGGCACTAGTTAGATAATCCCTAGGCATTTACCTCTAAATCGGTACCCTATGTATATGTATATCATATAAATTTTGTTTAGAAGTAAAACATAGTAGTTTTTTATTTTATTTTGTCGTTTAATTTTCTTATAATATCACGCTAATAGTTTATCCGAAATACTAATTCCTAAGAGTCAGACGAAATTCGGAAGAGTCAAGATCATTTGAGAATTAGAATCGAAGTCGTCTTGCTTTTTTAACTTTCGATACTTGTAGAAAGGGTGTTGATAAATACAACACAATTTTTAATTCACACAATAAAATTTTACATGATTAATGCATACAATGCAACTCAATAATGTCAGTTTTGTTGTATCAATCAAAATTCATGTTGTATATCATTTCCTTTGTAAAAATGTACTTGTAAGTCGCAACTCTTAAATGATAAGGGTAAAATCATTGAATGGGACCCAAGAGCCACTCAACAGCCAACCATATAATTAATGACAAATCATGCTACATTTACATTCTATAGATATTTTATTATCAATCGAACATCTAGCTATTTTTTCATAATTAACAATAAATAAACTTGTTTGTATTTAAATCAAGGTTGTTACAGTTCCGATCTTAATTTTAAGATTTTACAATTTTATGATCCTCATGAACAAAATGATCTCGATTTTGTATAGGATTTTAAATTCATAGGATCTAACTATGATCCCGATCCAATATCGATTCCGAACTAAGATCTTACGAGTCTGATCCGATCCGATCATACTCAATATGATTTAATGAGTTAAAAAATTTATAAATAAATTGACTTTGTTTAATAAAAGGCTAATAGGTTTATCACTCATCAATTATTACACGTGAAAATAGTTTAACAATTGAAAATCTATATCTTTAATACAGTAACAAATTTAATAATTTAAATCGCTATGAGAAGTATCAAATTAATGTAAAAGTGTTTAAATAATATAAATTTTAACTATTTTGTTATGCATTTGATCTCTTAGATGTATTATAACACACAAGTACGAGACTATAGTGTATGAGTATTATCTTTTGTTCCCGATTCAATTTTACGATCTCGATCTTGTTAAGGTATAAACAATTGTATGTGATCTTTAACGACCTTGATTTAGATGACTAATCTAAACTTTGTTCACGTCAACAAAGCATGAAATCCACATCCATATTTTAATAACCTAATAATGTCTAAAATGTACGAAATGAAAATGTTATATCATCCATTGATTCTTATCATGTGAATTATAATAACAAGGATTATTATACCCACGCGTTGCGTTGGGAATTTTAAATGATAAAATCAAATACTTAAACGTGGTTTTAAACAATTGCATTATTAACAAATCTATAACCTACTCATAATGAATCTAAAATTTGATTTCTAATGATATTTTGCTTTTCTTTTTATCTGAAATCATCCGCTAATTTAAATAATACAATAAAAGTGTAAGTAACAATTTATAAATTATTGTTAAGATCTATGAGATTGATTTGTCACTTATTACATATGTCACTTATTACATATGTCACTAACTTAAAATAATTAAATATATTTTCAAAATACTTAATAATTCATTGCATCATGTGAATCATGTTAGTTATAAATTAAAATTTTGATTTATAGTGCTTAACATTTAAATAGAAAGAATTATACATCTTATCATCATCAAATAAGTTTTATATGGTGAGATGATAGCATTGTATTTCTCTAGTACAACGACACATGTACAATAGTTATCCGTTAGTTTTTTCTTAAAAAGTTGATCAAATTTTAATCAAACTACAACTTATTTATATAATCATTTTAGATTCAAAGGATACTCATAAAAATTAGCATATTATATTTAAAAGGTTTAATGGGTCAAAAACATGTTAATGGGATAACCAAGTATATCGCGTTCCTCTGAGTAAAAAGATTCGTCCTCCCCTGATAACCTGCACAATGAAAACTTCATTCGTTCATTTTTTTAGAATGTATATATAACATGTCACAATTATAAGTAGCACATATATTATATACATAATGTCTCTATTGAGACATGAGTTCACGATTTGTTGATTAAAAAATTAATCAAATACGATTAGGTCGTCATTCGGCATACATTAAACATTATTCTTTACTTATATAGGTAATACTTTAATATATAAGCTACTGTGTTTAGTGAATCAGTAAAACACACGACATAATTAAAAATCAAAATTAATAGAAAGAGCACGTGTAATTAATATATTGTATCGTATAAAATAAACATATTCTCTCTTTTAAAATTTGTATTTGAATTTTATGTATTATTGCTTCCTTTATATTAAAATAGTCGGGTCATCTTTATAGTCATTCTAAATTATTAGACTAACTGAACTAATTAATCAAATAGTTTATTCTAAATTATTAGACTAACTAAACTAATTAATCAAATGGTTTAATTAATACTACTGTGTTTAAATCTAAAAAAATGTTGAGGTAGTATGGATTGAACCAAGGATCAAGAGGATAAATGATAAAAACTTAATCAACAATCCAAGTTGCATTTATTGTATGGTAGTTATCATAAATCTATTTATTAAAGAAGAAAAAGGGGTTAAGGAAAAGACAAAAGAGTTACTATTCATAAAGGTTGCTAATTGATATTAGTAGTAATAGTAATAGTAATAATAGCAATAATAATATATGTTACAAATTACTCTCAACTGATACCAAAATTATATTCGTATTAAATATGCGATGTCGATATGTCAAGTATATATAATTGTAGTAATGTGGTATATATAGTTCCTTATTATTGGTAATTGCGGGTTTTATCTATGAATATGATTATAAATTACAATTGTTTGCTTTTAGCAAATTTGGCAGACGCTCTCTCTTGGCATTCTCGTGAAGATAGATATATTGTTATTTATAAAATCTTCTATAAATCCGTCATGTCATCGTGGAATGTTTGGTCTGGGTTATATTCAGAAAACTTGAAGGAAATATATTCCGTTTCTAGATTATTAGAAGCATAATTATCGTATTCACTTTGAGCATGTTCTAATTAGGGTGTAATAGTTGTCTATTTATGATGTTATGATGGTTGACCAGAGTATTTAATTATCTAGGAGGGATAACTTGTTCCTTGCATTACATGTTATGTCTTTCAATATGTATTTTAAATTGTCTGTATATGAATCAAGGATCTTGCACTGCGGAATTGATTATACTGTTAATGTTTTACCCTTTTCTTGATCATTTTAATATTACATTTACCAAGTGATACATATTACTAGTACTAATATTGCATTTGCAAGCTATGATACATCTACCGCTTCACAAAATCTTTTTAGCCTGCTATATGGTATCTGCTAAAATGTGTGCTACTCGATGTTCAGAATTAGTAATGCCTCCAGTTCTGCTTCATGATTTTATTGGCCTCCTTTTATTTAAAATGCTAATGATGAAATCATGGTCAATCATCTTTGATTCTTTTCTATTCGTTTCTTCATTCATGTTATTCCTGGTATGAGTATCATTGTCCTAATGATGGTAGTAGTATTATCGGTAAAGCCAACTGTTATGGTTTATTGGCTTGATTCTCTCTATATATTTTTGTTTCATAGCTATTTTGACAGCCTGATTAAAATTCATTATGTATTTCCATGTATTTTCATGCCAAATAACTTATCGTATATGCTCAGGAGTCATGTATGGTGGACTTTAATAATTGCAGGGTGGAGTATGTTTCACTAAGTAGTATGATTCCTGGTCTATGTGCTTCTTTAAGAACACTTAAAGGCTTATAGCAGAATAGTTATACACAAGAACTTCATTACCTTATTTATTATGTCTTACTAATGTGTGATGTTTTTGCTACTGCAGACATATGACGCTACTGTGACTATCAACTGCAGGATGACTATGCTAGATGAAATGAAGAAAAAAAATACAAGGTACGCCCAGCGAAGGGTTTTTTAGATCAACATGTTTTGGTAGGTGGTTAGATCTTGGGTACGATATGTTTTTTGGTCGTTTAATACATTGAATGTTAGAGAAGCAGTTGGAGTGTGGGGATAGGCATGACCCAGAGCTACATCCGTTAAAATATGATGTCGGGGGTTACTAATTGAACTTTGGAAGCAAACAGTTTTGCCTTATTACAGGATTACGTTTTGGAGATATAGACCGGTCGAAATACAAAGCCAAGAGTATCTCATTTCGCCATCGAGTATTTATTGACATACCAGCCGATAGTAAGATACACTTGTCCGACCTTCTTGACTTGTACACGGGGCCTTGATTTGACACTCTTAGCGATCTAGATGTTGTTCGCGTGTGTCTTTTGATTGTGTTGGAGTATGCTTTCCTTGAAAACGGCGTTGAGCTTAAAACAGTGATTGACGCGGATTTCTTGGAGCTAGTTGAGGATTTGAACGAGTGGAACCATTTTCCATGGGCTTCTCATGTGTGGCTTCTTTGTAACATCTTCCTTATTGGTCTGGTAATTTCCCTATTTAATTAATTATTTAATTATTTTAGAAATTACATGATATTATTTGTTTTACTGTGAAACTTAAATAAATAGGTTTCAGGATTCATTGTGAATAATGAAATATTTGACACTCCTAGCAAGTACATGAGATTCAAGAATCGAGTGAAAGTTTTAGCTTAAAAGAGCCGATATTGATTGGTCAACCGTGTGTCGGGTCGCCGAAGCATTCCATTTTAACACAAAATAATAAACCCATATATGCAAAATAACCTAATTATGCAAAATAATAAACCCATACCTATTATAAAATAATGAAATATTTGACACTTCATAGCAAGTACACTTTGAAACAATAAACCCATATATTTATTTTATATAATTTGTAAGTTGGACCGATCACATTGGAACACAAAAAATACAGACACAGCACACACACACTCTCTCTCTCTGGAATGGCGAGTCTATGGCGAGCAGTGATGGGCGAAACGCCACCCAACGCCGACGATTACGACGGCGTAGAGTACTGGTCGAACCCCGAGCGGACCGGTTGGCTAACGAAACAAGGCGAATACATCAAAACCTGGCGCCGCCGTTGGTTCGTATTAAAACAAGGCAAACTCTTCTGGTTTAAAGAATCAATCGTTACTCGTGGATCGCGGCCACGTGGCGTCGTACCAGTTGCCACGTGTCTCACCGTCAAAGGAGCTGAAGACGTCATCAATAAACAGTTTGCGTTTGAGCTGTCGACTAGATCGGAAACCATGTATTTCATCGCCGATTCGGAGAAGGAGAAAGAAGATTGGATCAATTCGATTGGAAGGTCAATCGTTCAGCATTCGAGGTCTGTTACTGATAACGAGATCGTTGATTATGATAGCAATAGATGATCTAATTTAATTCAATTTTTTATATTTCTTTTAATGTGTAAAATTAGCTTTCAGTACTGTTTTGTGTTTGTTTGAGTATGATACGAATATATTGTTTCACTGCTTTGATGATTATAAATTTCAACGAATTATGGTTTGTTTTGCTTTGATTTAGATCCCTAATCTGCTGATTGTAGAATTTGCAATTGAAAATTTTAATTCATATATGCAGTTTAGAAGTTTGGTGTTATAAATTAGGTTTTGATGCTGTAAATTATAATATTGATCATTTAAAGGTTATTTTACATAATTAGGATCTCGAATTTGGAATGCTGATGACATTAGGTAATTTAGTTAATTTCTTTTTACCCCCTCAGAAGTTAGGTGTAAAATTGAAAATTAGGTTTGATGCTTTCGTGTGAATCAAATATATAGTCCCTTAGGTTTGATGATCATGGTTTTAATTGCAATTATTTGAAGGTTTTTCTAAGTAGAAATTAGGTTTGATGTTGTTTCTGGTTTGATTCTTTGTTTGTTGAGTACAAATATTTTAGTACTTTCAAGGTTTTTCTACATAATTGAGATATAGAATTAACAATAGCAGTAGGTGTTTCTAATCAATTTTTGATTTTTTAAAGTTTACTTGTTAAATTAGGTTCGATGCTCTTTCTTGTGTTCGATTAGGAACAGAATCCCATTATAATCCAGTTCGATAGTTATAAATTTAATACTTTCAATTTTTATAAGATCATTGAGACCGCGTATTTTGCTGCATTCTGCTCGGTTGGTGTTGGTAAAGGTGTGGCAATTTCTGTATATGCATTGTATAAACTGAACAAATACTATTAGTTGTTCATTAATTAAAATTCTTTACAATTGCTTTCTAAATGAGCAAATAAGGTGTTTATGGTTACACATTTTTTGCTACCATTTGCAACTTTGACTATCTTCTGCCAAATCAAAAGGTTTTGTTGCATTCCTGCAAGAATGACAATTTCCTAAATAACAGGAAGTGTGAAATGGTTTGAAAATGCTGTTTACCTCGTTGTTTTTCCTGTGATTTGATGTATTTTGAATCTGCGATTGAAGTTAAGAAATGCACCGTGTTCTTCTTGTCATGATCAAAGCTTAATCCAAGTCAGACACTTAATAGTTATATGATTGATTTCCACTAAGTTTAGCACCCTGTAAGTAGATCAAGAACCGTAAGGAGTTCATGCGGTTCACTCTTTCTTTCAATTGCAGCCCTGTTCTGGCTTATTTCGGTTTCATTTTCACTTATCTCAATTATTAATTATAATTACAGGTGAATTCTTTCGTGTTGCTCTAGATGGGCCATATAAATAACTGATTCGATGTTTAATTGGGTCCTCCATTATAAAACAAGATTGAGAGTGTGAGATTCTGTAAAATAGGATGTAGTTTTTTCCCCTACTTTAAACTTGTGCATTCCCAATCATGCCATCAAAATTAAAAATACTTTACTTGTAGCAAATACTATTCCATCATGTTAGAATTTTTCAAAAATGATTGTTTTTTGCATCTTATCCTTTAAGAATCACACTTTGTGGTGGTTAATGGTTATGCTTCTATCTTTATTCCAGTCAACATTTGTAACAGATGTGCTTATATCTTTCCTCAGGTGGGAACCACAACAATAGCTACACTTTCTTAGTTTTTTTATATCATCTCTTGTTTCTCATTTGGTCAATGCAACATGGCAGTTAACTATATTGATCTTCTGTTCATGTTTTATTTCATAAAGTGGGTACATTTTTTGTTTTGTTAATGGTTTTCTATTTCTTACTTATCTCACTTCTGGTAAATATCATTGCGTATGCAGAAGTTCGTAATATTTTCTGTACACATATCATGTTTCATCGAAGATTATTATCTTTTGCAACCTGGGAACACGATATAGTTTTAAAGAACTACAATGTCCTGTTAGCTATGTGTTTAGTGTGTTTAACTTCCTAATTGTTGTGTGGAAAGTTGTATTTTGTCCATTTAACATGTGCGATCAGTCAATTGTTTGGATATAGAATGGTAATCCAATCTGACTCACGTGATATATGCAGCCCACACGTGTATACAATTAGTTTTCGATTAAACTAAAACTCAAAATCATCCAATAGATGGTTATTCACGTATCTGGATGAGGTCCTCACATCCACTAGGTCAAAGGCCATTTGATTGTTATAGTCTAGCTTCTAATACAGAGATTTATGAAGTATTATACTTTTATTTATACATTAGACATTAATTAGCGAAGTTTCCGGTAAAGTATCTTTTTGAATATTATCCGGTTAAACCATTAGAAATTACACATTAACCGAATATATGCATTCTTGAGCCAAATTGACACCTCTAAGTACAGAGTTTTCAAGTATAGCGTCACCAAATACGGGTAGTAAAACTTATACATGTCATTTTAAAATTATATATGAAAACAGCATAATGCTACTAAAATTCTGCGTCAGATAGTTAATAGATAGAGGAAATTATGCTTCAAATAATTAGTAGATAGAGGGGAACTAAAGGAAGATAAAATATATTTTCAATTCTTCGTAAAGTACCAACGAATTACATTAGAAAGCGTAAAACTTGCAGCGAATACAAATGGAGAGCACAAAGCTCCAATGAAGAGCCGGAGTACTCGTCACCAATATATCACGCAAAAGATTTACATTGCAAGAGTCAGTGTCCTCCAAGGAAGATGAAATATTTGAGTAAATTCTAAAGCTAGAAAAACCTAAAATTGATATTGATCCATACCAATATTTGAGTAATTTTTAAAGCTAGAAAAACCTCATTTTATATTTTGGATATATATATATATATATATATATATATATATATATATATATATATATATATATATATATAACAGGAGCCCCACACGCCTGTTTTTGGTTTTGACAAAAATAGTCGCAAAAGAGTGGAGCACTTTATATGATAATAAAGGCTATAACTTTCCTTTGATTCTACATCAACAACATAATTGCGCTGTGATGGTAACGGCTTTGTGAAGACATCTGCAATCTGATCATTGGTGGAGATAAATTTGACAGATAGCTTTCCTTGGGCTACCTTTTCGTGAACAAAATGAAAGTCCACCTCAACGTGTTTGGTGCGAGCATGGAACACCGGGTTTGCAGATAAGTATGTGGCTCCCAAGTTGTCACACCATAGAGTTGGAGCTGTTTTGAGAGAAACCTGAAGTTCACCCAATAAATCCTGAAGCCATCTTAATTCGGCAACCGCTAGAGCTTTGTATTCTGATTTTGTAAATGACCGAGAGATAGTTCGTTGTTTTCGCACGGACCATGAGACGAGATTGGAACCAAGGTATATCGCATATCCCCCGGTGGATCGACGGTCATCTGGGCAACCAGCCCAATCGGCATCAGAATAGGCATTGACACCATGAAATTCAGCATCAGAATATGCATGAAGTCGAGTATCGGAAGCACACTGAATACGTAGGCCCAAGGAGGAAGTACCCTGTAAATACCGAAGAATCCATTTGACGAAGATTATTATCAAGACGAAGATTGGAACTGGTGGTAATTGGAGAGGGGACAGGCTTCGAGTGGGACAGTCCAGCCCGTGCAATAATATCCTGAATATATTTCTTTTGAGACAGAATCAAATCACCGTTTTGACGAGTGATCTCAATGCCCAAAAAATACGATAGTGACCCCATGTCTTGAACCACAAACATATTACTAAGTTTATGTACAACTTGATCAATGGCCTGTTGGTTATAACCTGTCAAAATAATATCATCAACATACACAAGCAGATACAACAAAGTGCCATGATTGGAGTAGATAAACAGAGATGGATCCATTTGAGAGCCCCAAAATCCAATAATCTGTAAAGCACTAGATAAGCGATGAAACCATGCACGTGGTGCCTGTTTCAGGCCGTAGAGAGACTTGTGTAAAAGGCACACATGATCAGGTTTATATGCATCCACAAAACCTGGTGGCTGTCGAAGATAAATTGTTTCTTTTAAATCCCCGTGTAAGAAAGCATTTTGAATATCCAACTGTCGTATAGACCACTGGCGTGTGGTAGCAATAGACAAAATCACACAGATGGTGGTTGCTTTCACAACCGGACTAAATGATTCGTGATAATCTATACCCGGTTGTTGGTTAAAACCTTTAGCAACCAAACGCGCCTTGTAACGCTTAACAGTCCCAGTTTGGTCTCGTTTCAGTTTATATACCCACTTACAATCAACTACATTAACATTCGGATTCTGGGGAACAAGAGACCATGTACCATTTCGTATCAGGGCAAAATATTCATCACACATAGCTTGACGCCATTGTGGAATAGTATTGGCAATGGCAAAGGATGGAGGTTCGGTTTCCGAATAGCGAAGAGTGGTGTGATATGCTGATGGATCATAGGGAGTAGATTGTTTCGGATTGGGACGAAGATTAGAAGGACGAGAACGTGAAGGAGGTGGAGCAGCAGAGGATCTCTGTGGTTGATTTGTGGATTGTTGTGGTCGAGTAAAAATAGGTTGTGGTGGAGCAGTGGGTTCCGAGGCAACAGTGGTGTCACTCGGTGGTTGTATTGGAGCAGTGGGTTCTGAGGCAACAGTGGGGTCACTTGGTGGTTCAGGTGTAGTAGATTTCGGGCGACGAGTATATGTATGGAGCACAGGAGGAGTAGGAAGGTTAATTTTTTCGGGTTGAAGTGGGAATGTTGTCAGAATTGGGTTAGGATAGGACGGGATATATGGTTCGGTTGGAGAAGTAGACATAGGAGTAGGAGGTGGTGATATCGCAAAGGGAAATAAGGACTCATCAAACCGAACGTGTCTACATATGTAAACACGGTCGGTGGTAGGATCGAAACAGCGGTAACCGTGATGAGAGGTGCTATATCCCAAGAAGACACAAGGAGTGGAGCGGAAATCCATTTTATGTTTGTTGTATGGTTGAAGATGCGGATAGCATCGACACCCAAAAACACGAAGGAAAGAGAAATCTGGTTTGATTTTAAAGATGAGTTCAAATGGAGAGATGTTTTTGTTGGTACGAGAAGGCATGTGATTTATTAAGTAAACAGCAGTGTCGTAGGCGAAGTGCCAGAAATAAGTGGGAACGCGTGAATGTGCAAGGAGAGTGAGACCGGTTTCGACCACGTGTCGGTGACGACGCTCAACAGTACCATTTTGTTCACCGGTGTGCGGACAGGAGAGGCGATGAAGAACTCCGATGGAAGAAAAATAAGAATGAAGATTGCGAAATTCACCACCCCGGTCGGTTTGCACAAATTTGAGTTTGGTTTGGAATTGTCTTTCAACCATGACCATGAAGCGTTTGAAAGTAGGAAAGACATCAGACTTTTGTTTTAATGGAAAAATCCACATGTAACTAGAAAAATGATCAACACACAGAAAAAAATAATGGTGTCCATCGGACGATGCAACAGGTGCGGATCCCCAAACATCACATAAAACAAGATCTAAAATATTATAACTTTTATTATCAGAAGATGATAAATGTAATTTGGATGATTTCCCAGTAAAACAAGGTTCACAAGTAAAAGTAGAACATTTATTTGCTAATGGTAAACTATATCTAGAAAGCATGGAATGTAAAAGTTGAGAGTGTGGATGGCCAAGTCTTTGATGCCAGGTTTGAGCAGACGCACGAACAACTGAAAAAGCAACTTTGGGAAGAGACTGTAGATGTGGCACATTGAAGGTATAGAGACCGTCAAGGCTTGGACCCGTGAGGAGGGTACTGTGTGTAGACTTGTCCTTCACAACAAAGAAAGTAGAATGAAATTCAAAATAAACGTTATTATCATGGTAGAATTGTTGAACAGACAATAAATTACGTTTAATTTGAGGAACATGTAAGATACTTGAAAGGGATAAGGTTTTATTAGGAGAGTAGAGTTTTGAAGAACCAATATGGAGAATAAGAAGACCCTTACCATTACCAACATGAAGGTGATCGTTGCCATTGTATGGTTCAGAATATTCAAACCCTGAAAGATCAGAAGCAACATGATGGTTGCACCCCGTATCCGGAAGCCATGAAGTTGACGCTTGTGAGCGATGATCAGCATAGTAGGCCAATAGTGATGGTGGTGGCCGCCTATATGTAGAGGGATCACGATTGGGACACTCTGATGGAATGTGTCCAATGCCACACCTGTTACATGTACCAAACACAGTATTCTGGTTAGAAGCCCAAGAAAATTGACCGCGACCTCCAGTTTGTTAGGATCTGTTAGCCGATCCATTGTTGTTACCTCGTCCTCGGCCTCGATTACCTCTACCACCACGAGTGTTACCCCGGTTTGCATAGAACGCAGTGGCAGGTGAGCTTGTTTGTGGTTGAACTTGGAGGCTGAACTGGGACAGGAGATGTTGAAGAGCAGTAATTTGATCAGATGAGGGGCTGATAGTGTTGCCACGGTTTGCGGTGGCGGCGGCTGTAAATGCCTGAGTTCGTGTGACTTCTGGCTGGGTCTTTCTCAGCATATAATCGTGATCTGCAAGTAATCCATATAATTCCGAGAATTGTAGAGGAGGACGTGTAAGAAAGGTGGATTTAAAATTATTGTACTCTTCACGAAGGCCCGAGACCACAAGCATAATCACGTCCTTTTCTTTCATGGATTCGCCAATGTTAGTAAGAGCATAAGAGCACTCCTGGGCGCGGTTTAAATAGGCGGAGGAAGACTCATCACTTTTCATCTCAATTTTTAACAATTGAGTTTTCAGGGTGTATTCACGAGATGATGTATGTGGGGCATAAGCACGTTCAAGAGACATCCACACATCACGAGAAGTAGTGCCTTGAACGTGTTGGAAAGAGGATTCTGATATGGTGGAGATAATAAGCATCCGGACATGAGCATCATTAGTGATCCAGACGTTGTAATCAGGATTCGGTTTTTGTGTGGCGGCGGTGGCGGCACTGTCATCCTTTGAGGTTGTGGCGGCGACTGTGATGTATTGTGATGGGCATGGGATTGTACCATCAACATAACCAAATAAACTATTGGTTATGAGGAAGGGTTCTAGCATTGTTTTCTAGAAACCATAATTTGTAGGTGACAGAGTAAACCCAAACTTGTGCGAGTTATGAGCTGTCTTTTCTTGTGTAGTAAAGGCAACAAGGGCAGCAACCATTGTGGTGTAATATTGCGGCAGAAAGAACAGCACGGGGTGGTAGTTGTTTTTCTGTGACAAGGTGGCTCATTAGGGTTAGACGGCCAATTAGGGTTAGGGTTAATCCCTAGGAGGCTCTGATACCACAAAATCTGTGTAAATAATTGTGTGTATTATTAAGAATGATTAGGGTACAATATATAGATAATAAATTTACACTCTAGTCCTCCTATTAATACAATATATAAATATATGTCTAATTGTCTAATACATTTGGAACATGCCATAGCAATTTCTCAACAACCATAAAAACTAATACCACCTGATCCTGACCTATTGTTTTTAACCTGTAATATCCTAATAAACCAATGTAAGTCATTTGCAAAAAGCAGACTCAGCTAGATCAATAGCACGAGCTAGTCCAGCTACTTTGTTTTCACACTCCTGTTGCTCGTCGTCTGGAACACTATCGGCGACAATACCAGCACCCGCCTGAAGGTAAGCCACCCATTGCTTTCGCTTATTGTCTTCCTTGTACAAGTACATTGTGTCAAAACGGGCTCCAGTTGGGAACACCATGGTCCTGAGGGACAGGGCGATGTCCATTTCCCCTGAAAAAGAAATCCACCCGAATCCTCCACTGTAGGGCCCACGTCTTGTGACTTCCATTATATCGATTAGTTCCATGGCCTTCACCTGTATTAGATTCAGATTGGAATTTTGATGAACTTTAAGTTAAGTAATGGTGTGAAAAGGGTGAAAAGACCGAACCTTTGGAGCACCACTGACTGTTCCAACAGGAAGTGCAGCACGCAGGGCATCCCAGCAAGTGAGATGATCGAGCAACTCCCCAGTCACCTTTATGCACCAAAAGAAACGAATAATCATTCAAGATTATCAATAAAATGTGTTGTAATACTAGTAAAGATACCCCTTTTAACATATTTATTCGTGAATTGGCCAGCTTGGATTATGTTGCATCTCTAATGACCAGAAAGACATAAAAAAACTTGCCACATCTACATCAAGTAAACTCTTACTGTGGAACTGATATGCATCACATGGGAGTATCGTTCAACGGTCATTAGCTTTTCCACATTCACCGAACCACATTTTGTAACCTAAATCCGTGGTTCAAGTCATCAATGGGCATTATGAAGAAAGTCAACAGTTCGAATAAGTAAACATTCAATTTGAAAATAAAAAATCAAAATAACCTTTCCCACGTCATTCCTCCCCAAGTCAACCAGCATGATGTGTTCTGCACATTGCTTTTCGTCATTTAGTAGCTTTTCCTCCAACTGTTCATCCTCTTCAAGAGTCTTTCCTCTTCTTATAGTCCCAGCTAGAGGTCGATTGAAAACCGTTTTCTGTCAAGAGATATATAACATTGTTATTATTTGCTTCAATATGCGAATAAAAATACCTATGGATAGTTTAAAGTAAAATTGGAAATTACAGATTTCACTCGAGTAAGAATTTCTGGGCTTGAACCAACTAAGATACACCCTCGAGCCTGTGAAACATCACACGGAGTTGAGGGAAATAATTATGAGATAGCTAACTGGAAGATTATTTATTTATGAATAATGCACCTGCAAGTAAGTCATGTATGGACTTGGATTCACAACTCTTAATGCTCTGTAGATCTCAAATGGATCTGCAAATGTCCGGCGTTCAAACCGTTGGCTTAAAACAATCTGAAAAATATCACCCGCAAGAATGTGTTCTTTTGCCTGTAGTACCATTGCCTTGTATTCTTCACTGGTCATGTTAGAGTTGAGAGGAGTCCCAAATTGTTGGGTGCTTAATTCCACAGAACCCGGAAGTAGCTTTGGGCTGATGATGAATAATAATAAGCAAATAAATTAGTGGGTGAAAATTGATTGTAGATCTCGAGGTCGCAATTTCAACCCATTTACTTATAAGTTTATAGTTTGGGTTATTTATAATCACAATCGGGTCATGTACAAAATTTGCTAAATATGGAACATGTCAAATGGACTGAACAAGCTGAAAATTGTCTGAAGTGTACTTTTAAGACATACACCCTCAAAAATATTTTATGACAGATTTAAATTATTAGTTTTAATAATATTGCTTCTATATCTGTATATGATGTATTAATATGTACTCCGTAATAAATTTCAGATGAATGGACTAAGTGAATTCAGGCCATCCTGACTGGTTTCAACCCTTACAAATTGATCTGTTTTGTATTGAACCCACTCGTCCTTCCCATCTTGCCACCCATAAGGGTATATATAGAACCACCAGGATGCTAAAATCAAAGGCAGTCACTTACGGATCAACATCATGTACTTTAGACAGCAATATATCCAAGCGTTTGATTCCATCTTTATAAGCTTCTTCAGTAGATGAATACTGATCAAGTCTCACCCAGTGAATTATATATGCTTTCTGAGTTTAGAATATTTACCAGACAGAACTATAATTAGGATAAAAGTATCATGGGAAAAAGTTACATAGTCGTGCTATGAGTACCTTTTGCACGTGATCGAACACAATTACATCTTCATACAATCCAAGATGAATGTCTGCTAGATTTCTGTCATCTTTTGGTGCATCTATGAACAAGAGCTTCTTCTTCTCTACGTAACGAACTGTGTCATATGAAAAGTAACCAACCCATCCACCTGTTACATATAATTTACAAATTGTAAGTGAGGACCTACCCAATAACCATAAACCAATTGATATAAAGATTCTTTAAAGTTTCACTTTCGCTTATATTAGAAATAATTAGAAAGGACTATTCCAATTAAGAAACATATGCATTATATATTCAACTACCACACCGCATGAGGATTAATGCATACCCTCCCTTGATCACATGAAGAGCAACGACATTTAAAAGCTACAGTAACTATATTAAATTCATTTTTATGGTAGTCCTGATGCCTATCTTATAAATAGTTGTTGGCAATAATTAATGATGATACTCTTCATAAAAAAAATGGATAAGTCAATAAAAGTTTTAGCAAACAAACATTAATTTCCATAAATATGAGATTCATAGTTTCATACCACAAAATGTATCAGGAAGGCCTTCAAGAAGCTGAGGTTTCCAACCATCAGAGAGACCTTTTGGAATGTCCAAAGGATCGTCGACGACTTTCTCAGTCAAACTCCCTTTCTCATGATCTACAATGGTGACATTCTTTTCTTTTGCGATAACTTCAATTGTAGGATCAGACCCAACCACACTGTATCGACCCTAACCAATTTGCCATCAATCAAGATCTTAAATAATCAATTAATGCAACATTCAGACGCTTCCAGGTTCTTTCCGAAATCTTAAAAATATATCATGATGGAACAATTATATTATCATAGTGACTCTGTGCTCAAATATAGAAACTGATAGTTATGGAAATAAAACGAGCTAAAATGATCTTACAACTTGTGAAGTTCTAAAACCAGGCTCCACTGACTCGAACAGAAAACTAGGAGCTTCTCGATCGTCTTCCTTAACTAGACAGCGATAAGCGAGTACCGGCGTTAAGTGATCAGCGAATATGCATCGGTGAAGAGGCACCAGATTCCCTCTCTTTGATGCCTCAACAAACTCAGCTTCTTCACCAACTATTCAAATATCATCACTTCAATATCAAATCAACATAACAAAACAGCATCTTATAATCTAGGTTCAATCAACTTCAACTTACATCAGTTAAATTCACAATCAATCAACCAACACATAATCAATTAAAATCGGTTAACAAAAAGCGACTGAAGTCATTGAATCAACTACTACTACAGTTAACACAAAATCACAATGCAATTGATGAAATGCGAGATTACCTAGAGGCGGAGACTGAAGAACACAGCGAATAGGAGTCCGAATGCGAAACGAAATCGAAGTATTGATTTGACCGGAATTTGCGGAGTGTTGAACGTGCAACGGCGGAGAACGGCGGTGAAACGACGAGGATGATCGGAGAGAAACAGCTAGCGATTGCATTATTCAGTGATTCCAGAATGCACTTGAAAATGAAAAAAATGGAATATTATTTGAATATAAGATAGAAGATATAGATAGATACATAAGAATGTGTATATATAGACAGTGCTATAAATGCAGGTTGTGTATAGAGGGGAGATAACGGCTGTTTGGTTGCTTCTGATCTCATTACTTACTTTTGTGTCTAAAATTTGAATGACAACAACAACAAAAAAAAATTCACAATTCACACTACTTGTGCATCTTTTACTTGTACATAATGCAATAAGATATTGTACTTTTGTCATTATAAATTCCGGTATCTTTTATCTTTTATTTATTTTATAATTAATAATTAATGAATATTCACCAATGTCATATCATATACATCCTTATGTGTCATCATTATATAAAACAAACTTCATGATGTGGATTTTCCTACACCCTTACTTTAAATAAGGTAGGTAATATTTTAAAAATAATATTATAACTAATTTAGGTAATTCATAAAATTTAAATTATAACAATATAATCTGAATTAATTTGTCATGTGATAACACTTATAATTTTTAATTGTAGCCTAAAATCATGACATCCTTTAATATATGCACATTATTATTCAATAATACGTTTAAATTGTTATAAAAATTCTTATAATTTATGTTTCTCATGACTATTAAGATACGCATTGTTTAACAAATTGTTGCAACCTTAGCATATTATACTATTGAAAACGAAAAGGTTAAATTGTCCACACAAATAAAGTTATCTAGAAAAATGTCACTTTATAACATACACATATTTTATTACCTTCCCATTTCATTGATATATCGTCGGGAGAAAGAACTAATGTTCTTATTTCATTTTTGAAGGGTTAAAATCTATAACATAAAACTAATAATTGTAAAATAAAGTTTCTTTTATACACAATCTGAAAGTTTTTTTATAATTAATCTGAAAGGTCACTTTATAACATACGTATATTCTTTTATAACTAAAACACCTTAAAGCACAATTGATGGTGTACGAATGAAAGACGGTGATGTACTAATCATCGATCACCTTATATAAGGTGTATACAACACAAAATTGAACATAATTAAAATATTTTGTATACCGTTTTAACATATGATCAACATATTACGATAAACTTGATGATGTGGATTCTCTAACACTCACATGGTAAATAAGGTAATATTTTATTAAAAAATTTAATCATACTTAATTTAATTTAATGTGTCATCTTTTTTGGACAAAAATACTACAATAGATATTAATAGGTAAATCAAGTTTATAGTATCTTTTAAAGGTTTTATTATACACCTTTTTTAACCTTCCCAATTTATTGACGTATTGTGGGAGGAAAAATGTTGTTCTAATTTTATTTTTAAATGTTCAAAATTTATAAAGCATCATCAGTATCGGTAAAAAACTATTATTTGTTCGCAATTTAAAAATTTTCAAGGGGTTAGCTGTCACCCATCTTGATACTTATTTAATATATTTTTCAAATGTTATAAAAAATGTTTATATAAATGGAAGTGATCGATTTGGAAACCATTTTTCTAATTGTATACTCCAAGATATGTTTTATAATATTGTACACTACAATACCATAAATCATAGCTTATAGTGAAAAAAATAACAATATAATAATTATCTCTCTTATATAAAATGTATACAACAAAAAATTTAATATCATAATTAAAACATTGATAATGCTAACCATAGCCAACATTTTTAACTATATTCAATTAATTACAAAGTATGAGTTTGCCTTTTAATACTAACTTTCTGCCCTTTAAATTTGGTAAGTGTGTTTATTCGTTGTAACTTAGAATTAGACCCCTCACTATCGTGAACATCAACTGACGCATCAGTTGGAACCACATCAGCGCCACGTCAGCTTTTTCCAAAACTGACACAAACTGACATTCCACTGCCTATAGTGAACATCAGTTAACATCACTTCTCTTTTTTTGAGACCCACACACTAATTTCTTTTTCTATTTAAACACAAAGTTAAATAAAACATATTCATTTAAACTAAAAATGTTACATTAATAAAAAATAAAACGTTACAATTCCTAAAAATAAAACATTATATTTTCATTAAAACTAAAAACATTACATTAATAAAAAATAAAACGTTACAATTCCTAAAAATAAAACGTTACATTTTCATTAAAACTAAAAACTAGTCGTCTACTCCGAATCCTCCGAACCCGCTTCGTCTTCATTTTCGGTGTCGTCCTCATCCGAATCGTTGACTTGCACCGAACCCCAACCCGCTTCATGACCAAAAACCGTCTTATTAATCATTCTCATAATTATCGACCACGCTTTTTCGCACCTCCGCGAGCATCTTTTTTCCTTGCTTTTAAGCCCCTTGGGTATTTTTTTGTATAACATTTTCCACGATTTGAATATAGTTTTTTTGACCGAATTTTTGTCAATCGTGGCCAATGTTGCTTTTTGTGCTTCCGCGGCTTCTATGTTGGCTAAACGTTCTTTTTCTTTCAAACTACGCGAAGAAGTAGCGGCATCACTCGAGCCCGAACTTTTTTGACTTTTTTTAGCTTTAGCTCGGCCGGGTGGGCGACGAATAATGTCGTCTTGGAACAACCGTTCCATGTTGGTCGCAAGTGGCTCGGAAGTAGGCATATCGTCACCAAGATTAATTGGTTCTAGTTCGGGTTGGCTTGGTTGTCGGCTCATGACTCCATCATTTTCCATAAACTTTGGACAATATCGTAGCACATTCCAACATTTTTCATATATGAAGGCTCAACCTTGTTGATCCTTAAACGCCGCATGACACCCCCTAACAATGTCGTCGTCACTTGCCCCGCTTTGACGAGGATTGGTAAGATGTTTGTGGATTGCGATGAAAATTTTGCAATCGCTACGAATTTTGTTCCACTTTCCTTGGAGTTGGCTCAAAGTATGTTCTTGAGGTGCCACCGAATTATAATCTTTTAAAACTTTATCCCAAAAAGCTTCGAAGCTTTGTGAAACCCCTTTCTTTGATTTTTCGGAACGGTGGATCCACCGTTCGGCTAATATGAGCGCCTCGTCATCGGACCATCTAACTTGAACCCTTTTTCCTTCTACTTTTCCTTTTCCTTTTCCTTTTTTCGGCTTCGGGCTCGGCACGGGTTCGGACTCGGGTACGGCTTGGGGCTCGGGCTCGAGTGGAGTATTGATGTTTCCGAATTGTGGATAATTAATTGGAGTTGGTGGAAATGGTGAGAAAGCCGATGATGGTTGGGTTAAAAATCGTGGGTCTCCAAATGGTGGTGGAGTTTGTTGGAATGGTGGCGGAGTTTGTTGGAATGGTGGTGGAGTTTGTTGGTATGGAGGATATGGACCATAGTGTTGGTAATTGTGGTAACCTTAAAATAGCGTGGGGTTATTTGCGTATCGTGAAAACCCGGGTGCTTGACTTGGTGACGAGTTGCTCGATTGAGCGGAAGACGTGGCCGTTGGTGAAGTTGGATTATGGGTCGGATTCGGTATGGGATTGTTTATTAAATTGTTCCACATATCTTCGCCGGTTGATTGATTGCGCCTCATATTTGTGAAGTAGAATTTGGTATAATTTTTGTATGAATTTTGTGTTTGGAGGGGTGTAAATTTTGTGAAGTGAAAATGTTGGTGGTTTGGGTTTGGTAATTTGGTGTAAAGGTGTGGTATGTTGGTGGTTAAAAAGTATGAAATAGAATGGGTTAAAAATTGTGAAGTAAGGTGTGTGTATATATAGTGTTTAAAATTGTGATGGTTTGATTTTTTTTTTCTCCCCACTGCACACTCCAACGGATACATGCCTCATTTTTTTTATTAGCCGTTAGCCACAAAAAGCCAACCGACGCGGGCTCAAGCTTTTTGGTTTTTACTTCGGTTTGGCGACGTTTTTAACCGACGGACCGGAACCGACGTACCGTGCCTATGACGTCAGTTCCGTCACTCAACCGATGCTTTCTACCGACGGACCACAGTGAGACTCCTTATAAATATGAAATTAAGTTAAATATATGATGCATGTCATATTTTTATGCGAGTTTAGGTCAATTTGCATTCATATTTCTTCTCTAATTTTAGAGTTTAATTTGTTCAACTATCTTGTAATCAATTAATACTTATTGTACCTGTGATGTAAATAAGTTATTAATAAAATGGAGTATATAAAGTCGTGTTTTTTATATTCTAAAAAGTACTTATATATTTTAGGAGGAAAAGATAATAAATTTAAGGCAAGGTGTACTTTATTAACCTCAATTTGGTCAACCGAATTTATTGGGTAACTCGATTAAAATTAGTACCCTCAATCAGTAACTCTGTTTTGGCTCAATTTTCATTACACATTAATTTTTTCGTATGTTTTGATCAATGGTTTTGGTTGTGTTTTCAAGTCATTCTTTGTGTATAGTCCTTTTATAATAATTCCAAGATTTAAATGTGTATATCATAAGCTTGAAGCAATATTATAACATCCTATAATATATTTCGATATAAATGTTGACGAGCAAACATAATTAATTGAATTTATACTAAGATATTGAAAATAATAAAGGATTTAGGACTTTCTCATCTGTTGCAAGTCACTTACACATGAGTGTTAGATAACGTATGGTTTATTTACTCTTTACCGTTGGGTCAACAATAATTTATTATATGCATTGTCGGTATCTCGTATTTTATTAACCTTCATAAAGTTTTTCAATATTTATGCTAATCTAATTAGCATACTAAATGTACATGTTACAAAAGTATTGGAGAGCCAGATTTAGAATGACTGTAGAGGGGTAGTTACCGCGTCAAAAAATTTAAAGTTACGTAAAAAGATATTACTATTTTAAAGTATCAATGACATATTTATTTTATACCACTTCAAGATTATTATTGAAGAGAACAAAACAAATTTTTACCCACTTCATTTGAGTTTTGTAGCTCCGTCCCGATTGTTTGTAAAATTTTTCATTTATAAATTTAAATTATAGTTAGATGCTACAAATATATTTCAATTGAAATGTAAAATAACAAAATAAGGATAGAAACATTCTTATATATTATAGTAGATTCATACACCTTAATTCACACTACAAATATATATTCATACACTTTTCCACTTTCATATAATTTGTAACATGTCTTCCGATTTCGACCTTGAAGATTTGCAAGCGCCCATGTGGGTTTTCGATTCGATGGCTGCAATCGATATGATTAATTTGATAGACTGCGAATCGTCCGACGAAGAGCAAATTCTGATCCCAAGAGCTCCCCCGATACTTTAGTAGAGATCGTGAAGCAATAGACGAACATTAATTTCTAGACTACTTTGCCGAGAACCCAACATTTTCGACGGATATCTTTCGACAACGTTATCTGATGAGTAAATCATTATTTATCCATATATGTCAACTTATTTTATCATTTTCTCAAGATCCGATAGCTGTATACTTTACAAATTTTCATCAACGTTCTGACGCAAACGGTAGACCCGGTTATAACGTTTACTAAAAATGCACTTCCCTCCTACCCCAATTGACGTACAGTTGTGCTGTGGATGCATTTGATGAATATTACATATGGGTGAACAAACATCATACTTGTGTTTAGATAACGTTTGTAAATGTGTATTTAATCTATTCTCTACTGAGTATTAAGAAAACCAACATTGCAAGATGTGCAACGTTTACATCAGCGTCATACCAAGTTGCATGGTTTTTTGGGTATGCTTGGAAGCATCGATTGTATGCATTGGCCTTGGAGATATTGTCCAGTAGCATGATTAGGTCAATACACCAGAGGTGATCAAGTTTGTCCAACAATCATGCTCGAAGCGGTTGCCTCTTACAATTTGTGGATTTAACACGCTTTCTTTGGTCCAACGGGTACGAGAAACGAAATCAAACTTTTTAATCAATCGGATCAGTTCTCCGATTTACTCAGTCAATTTCATTTAGTTTTACTCACTGATGAAAGTGGTCTTAAAGCAATCCTAGCCCCTATTTGGGTTAATTAGTCTAATATAAGTTGTTGATCTTATCTTTATATTTTGTTCATGCAATAAGTTTCATTAGTGTAACATTCTCCCCCTGAGCCCACTGGGCCTGAGGAGCAATGTCAGGTCTGCAACCCAATACACCACAACCCATCTGGTAGTCTATGGCATCACCCAGGTTGTTGAGAGACTTGAACTCAAGACCTCCCCTTTAATACTAAGTCTTACCACTTAGTATCACCAATTGAGTTTTATAACACTCGATACAAATTTCAAGATCATATTTTTTTTATCGGAAGTGCATGTTTAAATAATTACATCTTAGATTGCATATAATACAACAAAAGTGCAATCCACTCATACATGATCTTTAAAAAAACTAGTTTACCATAATATTTACAAACATCAGATTTAGATATTATACTACTTCAAAACACGATGTTAAACCATTAACATAATTATCTAATTCAGAGTTTAAGCCTTCAAACATTCCATCACCCAAAACTTCTTGATACCCACAAATCAAAAGCTTAACCTGCAAGAAGTAATGAGGGGGATTAGCACAAAGCTAAGTGAATAGATCTCTAACTATCAACCTAACTCAGAAAAACAAATGTTTACAGCTAAGCATCCTAAACAATTAACTTCAAAGAGGATCGGTGGTCCTTGAGATACCCTCAAGCCGCGGTGGCCCCCAAGTAACACTTTAAACCAACTGAAGGTCAAACAGTGGTTAAACCGATAGTTTGGTACTATTACTACATACAACATAATTATAATAAATAACACATGTACAAAGCACTTATGTTGTTCAAAGTAATAGTATCCAAACCCAATCCATGTTGACCTCCGACATTCAATTTGGTCCACAACCATCATGGCAATATATATATGAAACACGATCAATATATAATAATAAACCAAATTTACCCATTGTAACTATGTTGTTGCAACTAATTTAGACTGAAAGTCCAAGATCCACTCACCCTTACGATCACAGT
The DNA here is from genome assembly GCA_963422505.1 of Pseudognaphalium luteoalbum. NCBI lineage: Eukaryota > Viridiplantae > Streptophyta > Magnoliopsida > Asterales > Asteraceae > Pseudognaphalium > Pseudognaphalium luteoalbum. Next base: position 86,027,452 of record OY730194.1, read on the forward strand.
CTCCACTCAGTGGTCTTATGTTACTGAGTCTTCGCTTTATCTGAGAACATAACCAAAACCCGAGTTAGATTCTCATGTTATGATTCACAGTATACTATTCAGATATATAATCTCATATAAATACACATAATATACATTCAGTACTGTTTAAATAACACAAGTACACAAGTCATAAGTTATCCAATTTGTCAAGTTATAACTAGCTAACGCGATCCGGGTTAGGGGTGGTAGGATTGCGTTCAACAGTTCAAAACATTCTGTTACTGTTTTTCACTTGTAAACGCGATCCGGGCTAGGAGGCTGGATCGTGTTCCAAAGAGCAAAACCAAACTGACTCGAAATAACATTGACTAACGCGATCCAGGAATAAGGAAGCTGGGTCGCGTTACAACGACCAAAACCATCTGTAACCAATTTCAACTATGAAACGCGATCCGGGCTATAGGCTGGGATCGCGTTCGCGCGTTTTCTAGCAACATCACAGACCTGCAACACCCTATGCACGAACACAAAACCCAATTTCGCCAAACTCAGTTGGAATATACTATTTTAACAAGCGAATGACCTCAAGTATCATCATATAACATGTTATAACAACAAACAATCATCATCAAACCTCTAATTTTAAACATGCATCAATCACTCAACCTAATTTCTACCTAAATCCAAACATTCATGCTTACCACTTAGAGAGCATAAACAATCCATCAAACAAGCATGAAATCAGTTTAACAAAGATCATATAAACACATTCAAGCACAAATTAACTCTATCCTTCATTATCCCCAATTAAATCAAACTAATTCATGAAAACTTATGAAATTACTTACAAATGGATGAACACAAGGATGATGATGATGAAATCAGATGTTGAATCAGAATCACAACTTCAATTTGATGGTTAAATGTGATTTCCCTTTTTGATTTAATTAAGTTCTAAGTTTAGGTGACAAGGAAGAGTTGAGATGCATGAGCAAAATACCAAAATGGTGAAATGATGGAGTTTTTGATTGGCTTACACAACTGACCTCAATTTTAAGCAGTGTAAAAATTATACCCATTCTAAACCTATTGTCTGGAATCTAAAATCATTTGCGAGAAATGAGTTTTATTATACCGTCAATTAAATTAATTTAAAACAAGCAGTAGTTTATTATCACAATAAGTCATTTGACCATTTGACCTATTAATTTTAATTATTCAAATAATACCAATTATTTCTAAATACAATTTAAATAACGAATAAAATAAGGAAATTTACTGTATTTCTCCTAGACCCATAAGAAGGATGTTACAATTAGCATGCTAATATTACAAAATTACCCCTGATTCAATACTACAAATTTAAATGAATTTGTAACAAGACTATGTAAACAAGGAAACGGGGATTCAAATTAGTCAACATTTGATTACTATTAACTCCCCGCTTAGGTAACAATTTCCCCTTATTATATTCCCATGTATTTTGTTATATTGAAAAGTAGTGTTATACCCGTTCGTTGGACGGCTAAAAATAATAATTTTATACGATAACAACTTATAAAAATACTAATATGTATGAAAGGTCCATATAATATTTGAAGAAAAAAAAAACAGAATTGTTAATATTTACATGAGAATTTCAAAATAAATTGTATATAAGCATAGTAATTATACAACCTAAATTTAAAAATGAAACTTTTATTTATATTAGAATCACGGCTTAAATTAAATCCATTTATAGACATTGAAAAGACGAAAATGGCACAAAGATTGAAACTTTTGTAAGTAATAAGCATTCAAAAATACTACAAATATAATAATCAAGTTTAATGAAATGATATTTAAGATATTTCATGATAGTGTTTATCTTCGTGTATGAGATGATATAAATGATTATATTATTTATTGTGATCTTGATCGATTTGATCTATTTTGTTCCTATAAGTAACAATATACATATTCAACTTATTCATGTATGTGAATACCATAAAATATTATTTGTATAATATAACAAATAATTTTTTTAATATGATTAAAAAGTATCTGAAGTTAAACACAATATTTAATTGGATGTTATATATTCTTGTTTGTTAATATAATAATAATCATTATTTATACTTTATTACATAAAATGCAAAATGAAAATTATAAAGAAAGAAAAACCAACAAATATTAAAGACGTTATAAGTTTCTGTTATTAGACATCATGTTCGGCTTTCACAAGAATTTATTTCATACATTTATAACTGTTGTAATTGTGTAGTTTAAATAATAATTAAATGCAAATCGTTTCCTTGATAACAGTTAATACTCGTAATAAAATATCTTTATAATTATCAACCTTCCACAAATATACGATAAACTTTATGGAATAATAATGACTTTCTAAAGTTAAAGTCTTGTATGATGTGACTAGGGGTGAGCTTGGTACCATACCGGTATCGAACCGTTACCGACCAGTTGGTACCGATTTTTTTTGTCCACAAATCAAATACCGAATACCAGTACCACTTGTATCTCGGTACCAGTTAGGTCTGGTTCCGGTTTGGTTCAGGTATTTTGTGTGCATTGTACCGTACCGGTACCGACCGGATGGTACCATTTTTTTTTTGTCCACAAATCAAATATCGAATACCGGTACCATTTGTATCGGTCGGGACCGGTTCGTTACCGGTACTTCGGTCTAAATGCTCATCCCTAGATGTGAACACATATATTTGGCAATTGATGGGTACGACGACACGTAGGGGTGTGCAAATTTTGGGTAGAACCGAAAATACCCGAGAAGGACCATAATCGAACCTGAAATAACCGAGAATATTTGGTTCGGTTCTTGGTCCTTCAATTTGTATATTTTCGGGTCTTGGGTCGGTATGAACCGGAACCTAAAAAAATAAAAAAAGAACCGAACCGAAGATTAATGTATGCATTCCTAAAAATATAGTTACATGACTACTATTTATGCCTTAATTATTTTATCTTTTGTATTGATATCTTAGATATTATCAAAGCATGTGATTACATCAATTTATAAGTTAATTATAAGCGATCAAATTTGTGTCTTTGCTATTTGTGTGTGTCAATATATGTATGTCTAATGTGGTAGTGTGTAGATAAATTGTATTCGTACATGTGCATTGATCATATGGTTATGTATATCAAAGTTATTATATGCGTCAGATGTGTTAATGTTTGTATATTCCATTGCAAACGATTAAATAGAATGAATTTTAATATTTGGTAGGCATATTTTCGGGTCGGTTTTATGACTAGAACCGAATGGACCTAAGTGGAACCGAACCGAAACCGAAACCGAACCATATGTAGTTGATCCGGTCCTTGGTCCTTATTTTCCTAATTGTTCGGTTCTCGGGTCGGTTCGGTCCTAGCCCGGTTCGTTCCGGTCTTGGACCATGAACCGCCTTAACGACACGTAAGACGATTGCTTAGTTGTTAAAAGAAGAGATGTACCACATAAGAAAAAAAGACTTCTCTATTAGTATATGTAGAGATGAATGAATAATTATATACTATTAACGTTATCATATATTGAATAAGCGACATCATAACTTATACACACTATATGAAGCATACTCTAACCATAATTCAAAATACAATCACACTATAACTTCAATTTACAAAATAAAATATATACAATTATGAATATATCCGAATATTAAAATAATTTTATTTTCTAATTCTACTGCATGAAGCGAATTATTAATATAAATATTATGTCATATAGTCCCGCGAAGTCGCGAGTTATAAACTAGTAGGTAGTGAATGTATTTGGTATTTACTAAAGTGTGATTAAAGAGAAATATATTGACTTTGACTTAACTATTGCATAATGAGAAATCACGTTTTAAGCAAGCAATGTCTTAATTAATCCCCAGACGATTTAAAATGACCTTAAAAGAATAGAAATGTGATTGTGAAAAGGCATAGTTATGATTTCAAAACTTTTGATGATTGTGAAAAGGCATAGTTATGATATCAAAACTTTTGAAAAGACAAAGACGATAATATGGAAACAAAATGCTTACATGCGATAAAAAAATGAGATTATTTCATGTGATTGTGACACACATATATTGTTTCATATAAAAATGTTGTATACTATATGACTTTTGTTTTAAAGTTATAAAGTATTAGGTAATAATTCGTAAATTATATTTATTCATCCGTACATCATAAGATATATTTTATAGTGTCGTACCATATAACACTATAAATAACATTGGACAATGTAATACTGAAAAGTAATAGTATACAAATTACTATTACTTTTAACATATACATGATCCACAAATTGTATACGTGATACAATATAAAAAGGTATAATGAGTAAATGATCAAACAAATTTAATTTATAAATAATATATAGAATGAAATCATTTTAAGTATTACTATTTCTTCTTTTGATAACCCCACATGAACTCAACATCACTTTTCCATTTTTTAATATGTGATTGGTGACTGGTTTTTGAAACACCACGTGTTGAAAAAGAACAAGATTTCATGCATCACGTTTTTCATGATTCACTAACGATGAAACGACTTTATTAACCAAAATAACATTCTAAATCATCTTGCCAACATGTTTGGATGTTACCTTGCCATCAAATATATCGAAGATTTCATATTGCATACCGTCTTTAATTTTTCAAAGGCAAAAAAATATCTTCTATGAATAGTAACATTATGTCTTTTTAAATTTACATCCTATAAAATAAAATTAATTATAGTATATGAAATAAAGTATTGCGTAAATGAAATGGTTATCTACAAAAGGTGTAATTTGGCGGGAACACCCTGATCATGTGTGTCTTTGACATTAGTCATTGTCACCCTACAAGGATGACTCCACCACACAAAGATGACTCCGGGCAACTCCCCTGACACAGTGGGAGCGTCTGAAGTTGGAATGAACCTTTATCTGCAACTTCCTCCAGGGCTCCATATGTTTTACGGGTGTGGGTACCTAACATGATAAATGTTTACTCAGAGCAGGATCGAATCCCTGACCTCAAGAAAACCAAGGGAACTCCTTACCACTAGGCCATTTATGCAAGTGGTCAGATGAAATGGTTATTCTCATACATTCTAATTAAACTTGTGATTTAGGTTCAAGACTTTGGCAACTTGACTTTTTCTTCTTCTAATCTCTCCTTTCATTATTATATACGTAGACTTTGTAGATGATCATCAAACATACTTTCAAAAATAATGTAATTTTCATTTTGATGATGTTTGATATATTTTTAAAATTTGGAAAAATGTTATTTTATTACGTTATATTGAAAATTGGAAAATAGTTTAATAGGAAAATAGTTTTTTTATCCTGTCACGAAACACGTGCATTAAAATTCTAGTTACCGTCAAATTTAGGCCATTTATAAAAGTCTAGGTTAAAAGTCTAATGTCTCAAAACGATATAACGATGATATACGTTATAAAAACATCAGTCTTTTTTAGTATATTTTTGTAAACTATTCAATTATCATAAACTATCATCTTCAAGATATCTTTCTTTGTATGTCATTGGCTTATTGATAGCACATCAAACCTTTCTTGTGACATAATATATAGAAAGTAACTAACATTTTAGTAGCTTTCATTTATTAAAAGAAGAAATTATTTTTCTGTTTGAGTAACGGTCAAAGAAATAGTTAATAATTTCCATATTTGATCAACGTATCGAGATTTAATTATTAATAATTTAATAATATAACAAGTCTCATCTTTATAAGACAAAAAGTAAAGTAACCGGCTAATGTCAAGCTTATTGGTGTTGATCTTAATTTTTATTTTACTTAGAAAGTTAAAACTACAACTACCTCACACATTATATATATACATAACCATAACTATTTAGTTCACAACAATGATTTTCACGAGATTTGAACCCACAACTCCTAAGTTGAGGGATAACTCACATACCGATTGACACTCCTTTACGGTGTGGAAGCTTTGTTCTTACTTGAAATCTCACTTCGCCTCTATGTTGACCGGCCAACAGTCCCTAAATGTAACACCCCAAAATCTAAAAGTATTATAATGGTAAAGGTAAAAGTGATTCTTTTATATTATTATTACTTTAGGTAAAATAAAATAGTAATAACTGTGAATTGTTATTAAGTTTCAGACAATGATAAGTACGAGGTGTATTTAATACACTTAACAGAGTCGGTTTTAAGTTTATACATATCCATACACACACAAGTTCATGTATGTATGAAATAACTTAGAAAGAAAGAAACAGAGCAAAGCTCCAGGAAGAAAGAATGAAGTAGAAATCATGAATTAACATGGAATTGAAGCTAGAACAAGTGAGAAATCATTCTTTTGATCTTCTCTAATCTCATGTAAGTATATTTTTTAATTTCTCTAAACCTAGAAATAGGTTTTCATGAGTTTTAAGAAAGTGATATGTTCAAATACGAAATTAGGGCTTGTATATGTTAAATTGATGTTAGTTAAGTTCAATTATTATGATTCTTAACCTAATATCAAGATAGAAATGAAGAACCCTAATTTGATTAACTGTTCTTGAAGTGTTTATGATTCATGGTGATCACGATGATGATGATGAATAGTAATGTGAAAGTAATGTAAATTAGTGTTAGTAAAGCTTAGTAATGATGATATTAACACTAATTCAAGTTAAAGGATATGAGATTGATTAATAATTTACTAAATCTAATACGGGGTTTTGGTGGATTCATGGTAAATGATGTTAATTAACCTTGTTAATGATTAAAGAGGGTTAATTAGTAATTGTTAATGTGATTAATGTATTGTTGTGATAATATTGATCATAACTTGGAAAGATGAAAGTAATATGAATTGGATTAATTAGCTGCTTTGGAAGTCTAATTGATTCAATTGATGAGAAATGGTTAGAAAGTGATCTTAATATTGATAATAGCTCATATGATTATGTAAAGTGAAGATATGATTAGTTGAATTAAAGATCAACATGTGAAAATAATGAGTAGTAATGATGATTAGATGATTTGATCACCGGTTGATGCTAAAGGTGTTGTTATGTGATTATGTTATATGATAGGTGATCAAATGATATGGAAGCTCCAAAGCAAGTGTTAGATTTTCTAATCGTCTATAAAGCTAAGATGAGTTATATGAGGGTTAATTGGGTAACGATTGTATGTTCTAAATTGCTTGCGAGCAAGAGTTTCATACAACCAAGTAAAGTATTGGTTATGTTTGTAATGTAAATTGATATTGATTATTCATATTCGTGCTAAGGCATATAATATGAATAAGTGTAAAATGATAAGTATTGAAAGAATTCGTTAATGTGTGGTGATATGTGAAGAATACGTGTTATACACGTGGATAGTTGTGGAGCCAAGGAGTGAATTTTCATTTGCTTGGCGGTATTCAAGTAATGGGTATGTCATTAGCTTGGTTATGTCTATTCTTATGAATTGACATTGTGGATGTGCTAAGGATCCTTAACTATGTGGATGATAATGTAGTATTCATGCCACCGAGAGGCATGATACTAATTGGTAATATTTAAGAGTGTTTTCTATATTCACTCAATGGTTATGTAGTAAAGTAAACATTTATTGTTGTTAGTGTCATATGTGAAAAGGTTATGCAATTATTCATTTAATTGCCTATGTACTCACTAAGCTTAATGCTTACCCCTTTAGTTGTTTCATGTTGTATGTAACACCCCCAAATTTACTGTTGAACGGAAGCATACTTTGGGGTGCTACAAATCAATAAACAAAGCACATAAGATAAAGTGAACGACTCTATATGCGTCGTTTACAAATTACATTGATGATATAAAGGTTTTACAATGTTGTAATAGCTACAAAAGCTCATAAGCCAAATGTAAGAGATTCTTAGGCATATCTATTTTTACAAAATGTAGAAATGCATATGAATCTCCTGAGGTCTGAATGCGACTTGAGCTAGCTAACCCTGAACAGTCCTACTACTGCTGTGTACCTGAGAATACATGCTAAAATAGTCAGTTAAAAGCTGGTGAGCTCACAGGTTTGTAATAATGATAAAGTATTGTGTGAACCACAAGATTTAATAATAGGATTTGAAATCAATCAAATAATGTATATGTGTGCTATGAGATCATAGTCTGAGCTTAACTGAGGTTTCAGGATCACAATCAAGTGCCTGATCGAGGGTGCCTCCCTATGAGTGCCTAATCAAACAACTCGTATGAACATATGATAATGCGTCCGTTTGACCAGTTAGTGCTTGCTAACCCGGACGCGGATTGTCAATCCCATATGGTACCATATACTAACATTCACGCTATAGCAATACTAACAAACTATGTAGTGGAGGGATTCATGATTAGGTAAATGATGAACGCCAAAATGTACTAAATTATAGTGCTAATTACCCCTTTGTTTAATTAAATTCTTATGCATTTTGTGTGAATAAGATACTCAATTCGTTCATATTTGCATTTAGGAATTATTTGGACCTTGTTTTGGAAAAGAAGCAGAAAACGAGTCATTATTGAAGAAAAGGAGGTGAAAAGTTTAAAGTTTGAAGGTTGGAGGTCGTGGAGCTGAAAAGTTACATTTTTCAATCCATACGGCGTATGGATTGAGTGAGCCGGGCCGTCAGAGTACGCGGGTTGGATCCATGGGCTTTTCAATCCATACGGCGTATGGATGTCCATACGGCGTATGGATTGCATCGACAAAACCCCTAAATAACTCATTTTTGCTTTCATTTGACGGGGACCTACACTTTTTCTCCGTTCGTTTTTCTCTCAATAAAAACCCTAATTACAGAGAGTTTTGGAGGAAGAAAGAAAGAAGACTTGAAGGCTTTTGTTCATTCAATCATTATTTCAACTTTGTGGTTTGAATACATTACTTCTTTTCATTTGATTATGATTATGACTTTGATTTCGATTCTGATTTTAAGTTATAATATGAGTGGCTAAGTTTTTAATACAATTGTTTAGATGATAATACTCAGATGATGATTTGATTATTGAATTGCATATTTACATTGGATTTTATGAATGTTTACATGTTTACTTGATGATCCATGTTTAATTATTGATTATTGATGATAACCTAGCGTGATGATCTATTGATTTATGATTGAGTTCTTTATTGATTGATCATTATTGATGATTGTTAATTTTAATTGATGATTATCACTAAATAGATTGAGTTTGATAGGCTAGGGTTAATTATGATTAATAATTGGTAATGAACGTGATAGCTATTGATTAGTTATAAACTTTGTTGATTCAAGTTGCAAAAGTAAATCATATAAACGGTGTAGTTTTAATTCATAATACAATTTGGTGGATAACGTTAAATTGAACTGTTAACGGGTTGAAAACAACTTTATATCTTTCTTGATTGTGTTTAATCAATTAATCTTGTAAGGATAATTGATACATTTGTTATGTCACAATAAAATCTATATATTAGCGATTCAATAAAAATGATAAGAAGATTCTGAGGAAAATAATCTAAACAATTGTGTTTCTTATATCATTTGAATTAAATATTTTATTTAATTAATTATTTTATCATTTCTTTATTTTCTAATTAAGTTTTATTTAATAAATCAATTCTCATAATTGTTTGCCAATTGTTCGAACGGAACTCAAACGTTCCCCCTTCTTTTAATTGCTTTAAATAATTGCATAAATTTTCATTTATTTGAATTGACATCCGTTCCCTGTGTTCGATTCGGACTTATCATACTATACTATTATACGATCAGGTATTCTTGCCTGTGTTGTGTTTTAGCAAGTAAGGTAATTTTCATTTTAAAAACTAAAGCCCTGTTTACACGACATCAAGTTTTTGGCGCCGCTGCCGGGGAGCGGTTTGTTTTGATTCAATAAATTGGAGTTTGTTTAGTTGTTACTGGTCTATTTATTTAGTAGCTATTAGCTTTGTTTCAACTTTTATCTATTAGGGTGCTTTTGTGAATATTAATTTGAGTTGTTTTGTTAGGGTTGTTAGAGTTGCTTGTTCTACTGACTTTATAAGTTATTTGCAGGAAGTTTATGACCCGAACAACGGAACCCGACCCTACCTATCCTTTCGAAGAACCCGAACGCATATTTCATCAAAGAAGACGCGCTGCTTCCGCACCTCCTAACTCGCCGTTAATTAACACTTTTCTTGTCAACGATTTCGAGGTTTTTACCAATAACCTTTTCACTCCACGAACCCGTAACTAATATTCGTATTTAGAAAGCGATTTCAGGGAGTATTTACAATTCCTTTTTAGCGATCAATCAGAACCAGATAACATAATGGCAGAAGATATCGCTAACATGACTTTAGAACAGTACTCTAGCAGAATGCGCACAGATCTTGGGCCAGGAGTTGTGAGGCCCACCATTGCGCGAGAAGTGGAATTCGAAATCAAGGGACAGTTCCTCAAGGAACTTAGAGAGAACCCTTTTCTTGGCGAAGAAAGAGAGGATGCTAACGAACACGTCAGAAGATCTTGGAAATCGCCGACATGTTCAACGTTCCCAACATTACGCGCAATCAAGTCATGCTCCGAGTGTTCCCAATAACACTAAAGGGAGCCGTTAAGAGATGGATTTCAAACGAACCAGCTGGATCCATCACCACGTGGGAAGATCTGCGCACGAAATTCTTGAAGATGTATTGCCTACCATCCAAAACATCGAAGATGATCGATGAAATTAGGAATTTCAAGCAGGACGTCGACGAATCACTTCACCAAGCGTGGGAAAGATACAAGGATTTAATGCATAGGTGCCTACAGCATGACCTGAACGATCAACAGGTAGTGATGGTGTTCTACAAAGGAGTGGATCGTGCAACAAGACAGCAGTTAGATGCTCAAGGATCTCTACCGAAGAATATTCCAAGAGACGCGTTAGATGCAATTCGTGACCAAGCAAAACACTCTCAGCTTTGGGACGATGGAGCCAGTTGGAGAAGAAGGTCAGTTAGCAATGAGGATGGACTCGCCTCCATCACTGCTAAGCTTGACAACATGGGAAGAGATCTAAAGAAGGTAACCGAAACAGTTCATGCAATCCAAGTCGGATGTGATAACTGCGGAGGATCGCATCTAGTCAAGGATTGTCCCGAGATTGAATCCGGAGAAGAAAAAGAAGAAGTCAAGTTTGGCGAAGGTCAGGGAAACTACCGCCAAGGCGGAGGGACCTTTTTCCGACGACCTTATCAGGAAGGAAATCGCCCGTTTTGCCAAACTCAGCCGGGACTTTACACCAAGGAGCAACCTGCAACACCTTTTCCCGAGAAAAAGACCAACCTTGAAGAAATGATGGGAAGGTTCTTGACCACTAATGAGCAATTTATTGCTAGTTTTGGACAACGTATGGACACGACTGAAGCATTAGTGAGAAATCAAGGTGCTGCTATTAAGCAGATCGAAGGAAGTATCTCGAACTTTTCTAAAGTTCTCCAAGAGAGATTTCCTGGAACTCTTCCAGGATTCACCAAAACCAATCCACATGATCAGGCTAAAGCAGTAATTACCCGAAGTGGAAAGGTTCATGAAGATCCACTTGTAACGAAGAAGCCTGTATCTTAACCTCTACCTGAAAAGGAGAAGGAGGTAGAAGTTGTCGGAAGCCCGAAGGTGAGTACTAAGGATGATCAAAGTGCTAGGGATGAGCAATATGAAAAGAACCATGCACCTCCACCACTTTATCCAACAGTTTTGAGAAGAGGGAAGGATGAAGCTCATTATCACCAGTTTCTCGAGAACTTGAAGCAACTCCACATCAACATTCCATTTGTGGAGGTCATTGCTCAAATGCCTAAATATGCAAAATACTTGAAAGAATTGTTAACCAACAAGAGCAAGCTAATGGAGGCAACTACAGTAATGATGAACGAGAGATGCTCAGCGGTGATGCATAACAAATTTCCACCAAAGATGAAAGACCCTGGGAGTCTTACTCTTCCTTGTCTTATTGGTAGTTTGGATATAACTAATGCACTGGCTGACTTAGGAGCAAGAATATCAATAATGCCTTATACTATGTATGTTAGACTCAAGTTAGAGGAACCAAAGCCAATTAGAATGTGCATTGAGTTAGCGGATAGGTCCGTGCAATATCCTAAAGGAATGATAGAGAATGTGTTGGTCAAGGTAGATAAGTTTGTTTTCCCTTGTGATTTTGTTATTCTCGACATGGTTGAAGATTCAAGGGTACCTATCATCTTGGGAAGACCTTTTATTGCCACAGCGAGGGCATTAATTGATGTTTCCAATCGAAGGATCACACTAAGGGTAGGAGATGATGAAGTAGTTTTTGATGTTAACAAGTCAATGCAATATCCGGCTGCAGTTGATGATACTTGTTACTTTGTGAGTGCTAGAGAAATGTCTGATGATGAGGAATTCCTACAAAGTCTCATGAAGATGAAGATCTTGATCCCATGATTCTTGAAGGATGGACGGGAAGTCTAGAAGCAATCCGTGATATCGAAGAATTCGATAAGTTGCTTGAGGAACTAGAAATCACGAGTGATGAGGAGTTAGAGAGTGACAAAAATAAGCTGATGGAGAGCGAATAGTCGGTCTTGACTGATGGTATTTTAATTAAGAAAGAGACTCGCATCACTATGCATGGGATCCCTTGCTCAAGAGAAGAGGTGTTGGCAGTAAAATCTTCGTTTGAAGAACCACCAAAGTTAGAATTAAAGGATTTACCAACCCATTTGGAATATGCATACTTGCAAGGAGAGTCGGATCTGCCGGTTATCATTTCATCTCAGCTATCAGCAGATGAGAAAGAAAGCTTATTGAAGGTTCTGAAGGAGCACAAGCATTCTATCGCTTGGACGATTAGTGATATAAAAGGAATTAGCCCCTCTTATTGCACGCACAAAATTCTCATGGAATCTGATTTCAAACCAGTGGTGTAACCGTTGAGGCATTTAAATCCTAAAGTGACTGAGGTGGTTAGGAAGGAGATCATAAAGTTGCTTGATTGTGGGTTGATATACCCAATTTCTGATAGTCCATGGGTTAGCCCCATTCATGTGGTGCCCAAGAAGGGAGGTATGATAGTGGTTGCTAATGAGAAGAATGAATTAATCCTCACAAGAACTATCACCGGATGGAGAGTCTGTATCGATTATAGGAAATTGAATGATGCTACGCGCAAGGATCACTTTCCTTTGCCATTCATCGATCAAATGCTCGAGCGTTTAGCCGGAAAAGAATACTATTGCTTTTTAGATGGATTTTTTGGTTACTTCCAAATTCCGATAGATGCACATGATCAAGATAAGACCACGTTCACATGCCCATTCGGGACTTTTGCTTATCGGAGAATGCCTTTCGGTTTGTGCAATGCGCCCGCTACATTTCATCGGTGCATGATGGCGATTTTTGATGACATGGTGGAGGATAGCATGGAGATATTCATGGATGATTTCTCCATTTTCGGAGATTCTTTTGACAAGTGTTTAGCAAATCTAAAAAAGATGTTGCAAAGGTGCGAGAGTTCTAATCTTGTTCTCAATTGGGAGAAGTGTCATTTTATGGTTCGTGAAGGAATCGTATTAGGACACAAGATTTCAAGTGTTGGGATTGAAGTAGACCAAGCCAAAATCGAGGCAATAGCAAAGCTGCCACCCCCAACAAATGTCAAGGGAATACGAAGTTTCTTAGGACATGCTAGGTTCTACAGACGATTCATTAAGGATATTTCCAAGATAGCTCGTCCGATGAACAAACTGTTGGAAAAAGATGCGAAGTTTGAGTTTTCCATGGAATGTATTGATGCATTCAATCTTTTGAGGGAAAAGTTAGTATCTGCACCCATCATGATTAGTCCAAATTGGGATCTCCCATTTGAACTAATGTGCGATGCTAGTGATTATGCTGTAGGAGCAGTGTTAGGGCAAAGGATTGACAAGAAGTTTCAACCTATTTATTATGCTAGTAAAACCTTAACAAACGCGCAAGAGAATTACACTACGACCGAAAAGGAACTGCTTGCAGTTGTGTTTGCTTTTGATAAGTTTCGGTCTTATTTGATCCTATCAAAGACTGTAGTGTTTACCGATCATTCAGCGTCGAGGTACTTATTTAGCAAATAAGATGCGTAGCCAAGATTGCTACGATGGATTATGCTACTGCAAGAGTTTGATATAGAGATTCGAGACAAGAAAGGAGCTAAAAATTTGGCTGCTGACCATTTGTCACGATTAGAAAATCCAGAGCTGGATAAGTTAGATGAATCGGAAATTCAGGATAAATTTCCTGATGAAAGTTTGTTAAAGGCAATTTTGAATGAATTTCCATAGTTCGCCGATATTGCAAACTTCCTAGTTACAAACACTCTTCCGTCTGGATTGGATTTCTACCAAAGAAAGAGATTTTTCTCATCTTTACGATATTACTTCTGGGAAGACCCGTACTTGTTCAGACAGTGTGCTAATGGAATTGTCCGAAGGTGTGTAGCTGGAGAGGAATGCGACATAATTTTAGAGCACTGTCATGATGGTCCGGCTGGAGGACATCATGGTCCTAATTATACTGCAAGAAAGGTATTTGAGGCAGGTTTACTGGCCAACAGTTTATAAGGACGCATTCAAGTATGTGAAGGAGTGTGATGCCTGTCAACGCACTGGGAGAATTTCTAAGAGAGATGAAATGTTGCAAAATCCAATAATGGTAAGTGAGATTTTTGATGTTTGAGGGATAGATTTTGTGGGCCCGTTTCCACCTAGTAATGGAAATAAATATATTATTGTGGCTGTCGATTATGTTTCTAAGTGGGCCGAAGCCAAAACATTACCCACAAATGATGCTAGAGTCGTGGTGAAATTTCTCAAGCAGTTGTTTTTGTGTTTTGGAGCACCGAAAGCTTTAATTAGTGATCGGGGGACGCATTTCACAAATGCTCAGTTGGAAAAAGTGCTGCGAAAGTATGGAGTAAATCACAAGTTTTCGACTGCTTATCATCCACAGACAAGTGGTCAAGTGGAAGTGACAAATAGAGGGTTGACGCGTATTTTAGAACGTTCAGTTGAAGGAAACCCTAAGAATTGGTCGTATAACTTGGATGATGCATTATGGGCGGCACGAACAGCTTTTAAGTCATCAATTGGAACAACACCTTATCGTCTTGTTTATGGGAAGGCTTGTCACTTGCCTTTTGAGTTGGAGCATAAGGCATACTGGGCTCTAAAGCAGTGCAATCTTAATGATCAGTTAGCTGGAAAAGAGAGAATGGCACAGCTAAATGAGTTGGATGAGTTAAGGGTGAATGCCTATGACAATTCACGACTGTTCAAGGAGCGAACAAAGAAATGGCATGATGCTCATCTTAAGTCGAATCATACATTTGAGAAAGGTGATAAGGTTCTATTGTATAGTTCTAGATTACATCTATTTCCAGGAAAGTTGAAGACACGCTGGACAGGACCCTTTGTGGTCGAGAAAGTTTATCCTTTTGGTGCTGTTGATCTGCAAGGACATTCTGGGAAAACCTTCAAGGTAAATGGAAGTCGGTTGAAGAAGTACTATGGTGATGTAAGGGACTCCAAGCGTGATTTGGAGATGAATTTGAGTTAAGATACGGAGCAGAATGTCGAGCTTACCGACGTGATAAACAAAAGCGCTTTTGGGAGACAACCCGCTACTTTGTTTTTCTTGTTTTTATTTGCAGGCTTGAACTTTGTGGGTGTGTTCCCTGGAAACCCTCACGAGACTACAACTCGTCTACTCAGGATGCTGAGAGGTTTAAAGGCTTGTTGCATGCGCTAAATGCAACCGTGTTGCCTACGGAAGTGTGCTGTTGTATAGTTTTGAAGCGTATCGGTCAATAAGTTTTCTTCTAAGATCAAGGGAGTTTCTGTTCACTTCTTTTCTATTTCCCTTATTTTTGTTTTCTTTTGCAATGAGGACATTGCATACTTTTAAGTGGGGGATTGGGGAAAAGAAGTCTTTTTGTCCTTAATATATGAATGGTAGATATTGGCAAAAATTTATAAGCTAAAGGGCATTCTATGTGTTAGTCATTTTTCAGCCCAATTGTATTCTGCATAAAGTTTAACGAATCTTGTAACATATTATGGGAATTCAATGGATGAAATGAATCTAATTTTTAAATATTAGATAGTTCATTATGTGATGTATCGATAGGCAATCTATTTGAAGGTTATTGAGCTATTAAGAAATTTAATACTTAAAGTAGGGATTTATCTTAGGAGGATCTTTAGCAAGGTATGACTTTATTCCTAATTCTTATATGATAGCGTGTTATAATCCATAATTTTGGGATCCTAATTATCTTCATTTGGGAATATATTGGGTGTTGACTCCTCTGTTGTACGTAAGTATATACCTGGTTTCCGTCAGTATATTTGATAAAAAAAAAAGAAAGAAAAGAGTACGAAGGACTCATGAATTGAAAAACCAAAACCAAGTTATGTCACTCTGTTGTACTGAGGTACAGACCTGTCACCAATGTCTTGGTTTGAAAAATGATTGATTTATTTGGATGTTCATTATTTGGAAAATTGTGACACGTTATTTATATGAGAGTATTTTGCTATTGAGAATCAAGGGTAAAGCCTGCTAGAATAATAAAAGTTGAGCTCAATTTCTGAAATTTAGATTGTTTAAGTGGTCAACAATATCGGTAATCTGAGTGAATTGTCTTTTATGTCTAATAATAATGTATTAGAAGTTGTTTCCTTTAGAGAGTTTCTTGATTGCTAAGCTTTAAGGTAGAATAGATTTTAAGATAGGAATTTGGTTTGTCGAGTGCTGTGTAGAATGTAAGTCCTTTTGCACTTTTGTTTGCCGTTCATATCTAAAGTTTGGAGTTTTAGAATCGATAGTCTACTTGAGGACAAGTAAGATTCAAGTGGGGGATGTTTGATGAACGCCAAAATGTACTAAATTATAGTGCTAATTACCCCTTTGTTTAATTAAATTCTTATGCATTTTGTGTGAATAAGATACTCAATTCGTTCATATTTGCATTTAGGAATTATTTGGAACTTGAATTGAAAAAGAAGCAGAAAACGAGTCATTATTGAAGAAAAGGAGGTGAGAAGTTTAAAGTTTGAAGGTTGGAGGTCGTGGAGCTGAAAAGTTACATTTTTCAATCCATACGGCGTATGGATTTCTATAAGGCGTATGGATTGAGTGAGCCGGGCCGCCAGAGTACGCGGGTTGGATCCATGGGCTTTTCAATCCATACGGCGTATGGATTGCGTCGACAGAAACCCTAAATAACTCATTTTTGCTTTCATTTGAGGGGGACCACACTTTTTCTCCGTTCGTTTTTCTCTCAATAAAAACCCTAATTACAGAGAGTTTTGGAGGAAGAAAGAAAGAAGACTTGAAGGCTTTTGTTCATTCAATCATTATTTCAACTTTTCGGTTCGAATACATTACTTCTTTTCATTTGATTATGATTATGACTTTGATTTTGATTCTGATTTTCTGTTATAATATGAGTGGCTAAGTTTTTAATACAATTGTTTAGATGATAATACTCAGATGATGATTTGATTATTGAATTGCATATTTACATTGGATTTTATGAATGTTTACATGTTTACTTGATGATCCATGTTTAATTATTGATTATTGATGATAACCTAGCGTGATGATCTATTGATTTATGATTGAGTTCTTTATTGATTGATCATTATTGATGATTGTTAATTTTAATTGATGATTATCACTAAATAGATTGAGTTTGATAGGCTAGGGTTAATTATGATTAATAATTGGTAATGAACGTGATAGCTATTGATTAGTTATAAATTTTGTTGATTCAAGTTGCAAAAGTAAATCATATAAAAGGTGTAGTTTTAATTCATAATACAATTTGGTGGATAACGTTAAATTGAACTGTTAACGGGTTGAAAACAACTTTATATCTTTCTTGATTGTGTTTAATCAATTAATCTTGTAAGGGTAATTGATACATTTGTTATGTTACAATAAAATCTATATATTAGCGATTCAATAAAAATGATAATCAGATTCTGAGGAAAATAATCTAAACAATTGTGTTTCTTTTATCATTTGAATTAAATATTTTATTTAATTAATTATTTTTATCATTTCTTTATTTTCTAATTAAGTTTTATTTAATAAATCAATTCTCATAATTGTTTGCCAATTGTTCGAACGGAACTCAAACGTTCCCCCTTCTTTTAATTGCTTTAAATAATTGAATAAATTTCCATTTATTTGAATTGACATCCGTTCTCTGTGTTCGATTCGGACTTATCATACTATACTATTATACGATCAGGTATTCTTGCATGTGTTGTGTTTTAGCAAGTAAGGTAATTTTCATTTTAAAAACTAAAGCCCCGTTTACACGACATCAGTAAAACAAACTCATGCAATCAATATATCGATGTTTTGTACTTGTGTTCACATGTAAAAGTAAAACGGAGCATGTATTCCCACCCCTGGGTTGAAAACAGAAAATGAGGGGCTATGAGACTCACCTGAGTCTGATGCGTTTGCTAATAGCAAATAACGATGGTGTATAAGTTAAGCTGTCGTCTTAACGATCGTAACATGTCGGGCGTCCTAAATGCGCAAGGTTGTGGATATAAGTAGGTATCTCTAAAGATCACCTATGCTAGTTGTTTATTCAACTAGTAATGTCCAAATGATTTGGTTTGATTAATTAGGTTTGAGTTTTGAATAACATGTACGGCCCGTTGGTGACGTTTTATGATAACAATTCCTAAAGTGTTATTGTTATATGTTTCATCGTAATGTATACTTACAAAGTATATTTGGTGTGTTTATTATTCGTATTGCATAAGCATAGGGGCGTTGTCTCATTCATCGTTTAGTGTGAAAATAAGTTATAAGTTTTCCATTTTTGGCGACACTAGTAGGCGACACTAATTAGCTTTTGGTGACACTATGGCAAGTGTCGCATGTTATCTGAAGTTTAATATTTGTTGGTGACAGTGGGTATAGGTTGCAACACTGGCACTAGTGTCGCATGATATTTTAAAATTGGAATTATTTCGACACTAGAGTTAGTGTTGCAGTATGTGACATTCAATGATTTGGCGACACTAATATTAGTGTCGCTTCCTGCGACATTGCAATTTAATGCGACACAAGGACTAGTGTCACTACGTGCGATAATCGGATTTCATGCGACATTAACATTAGTGTCGTAGTATGCGACAATCGAATGGTTATGCGACACTAGCTTAGTGTCGCAATCAGGTTTGGCCCTGATGCGACACTAGCGGCTGTTAGTGTTTTCTTGGTTCGGTTTTGTGGTCAAACGACCTTGGTTTGACCCGAGACTTTTACCCAACCCTTAAAATGGTAAAATAAGTCTATATAATTTATCAGTTCGTGTCGGGGTTAATCCTAAGTGTCGGTTTTTAAAACGCGCGTTCTAACTTTATATCTTCATGTTTTTCCAGATTTTAACCCGATAAACCTCTCGTTTTCTTTAACTTTTGTTCCGAATCAAGCATAACAAAAAATCACACAAGTTCTCCTATATGTCTAGTTTGTTTCTGCATTTTATGGTAACTTTACAAGTTCATTTACTATTTTAAACAAAAATGGAAGTGGAAAGCGGCCAGATTTGATCGATAAACGACCTCAGTCCATAAATCGGTTTCTACAACAAAATCAGTGGGTTTTAAAGTCAGGACATAGAATAAGTTTTTGTATAGGACATTCATACGAAGATTTCGGTATAAGATTCATGTGTTGGTTCATTCTAGAGCTCAAGTTATAGCCGAAATGGTGAGACCCATTTTCTGGACAGAAAAGTGATGTTTGTATATATGTATGAAAAACGTGTTTTGAGTTTAGATTTGGACATTTTCTTGTTAAATGAGCATCTAGACATGTTAAATAATATTAACCAAGTAAATATAGTGAGAGAAGGTGAGTTCTTACTTACAAAGGTGATGATCTAGAATAGAAATGAAATGGTGATGCTTGATTCGAGTTCCTAGCTTCCTTTCCTTGCCCAAAAGTGATGGTGGTTGATGGTGGTTTGTGGTGGTGGCGTGGCTGATCAAAGGGAGGGAAAAGAGAGAGTGTAAGTGTGTGTTTTAGAGAGAGGAGTTAGAGAGAGAGAGTGGTGGACATGAATGAGGGAAATGGGGAGTCTTGGTGGCTTATGTTGGTAAAAAACAAGATCCCCAAAAAGGGGGAGGGGGGATTGACCGGCCAAGGGGCCCCACCAAGGGGTGGTGTCTCCAAATTTTGTTTCCCGAGTTTGCATTCCATGTGGTGTTCGTTTCCTCGGTCGTTTAAACGTTCGTTTATATGTTAAACGTTATACGTACATTTTTTTTAAATAACATTTGAATTTCGATATTTTTAGATTAAAGTATTACTCATAATACTTGATAACATTTATAAAAGTGTTTGGTTACGGTGTCGGTATTGGTTTGCGATTTCGTGTTTCAATTGTTTAATCGTGTAGCGTTTAAATTAAACATTTTTGTCGTCGGGTTGAAATACGATATTTCAAATAAATACTTACTATCCAAAATAATATATTTTAAGTTATCAAATATATTTTGACTTTTATTCAATTGTCGGGCGTGTTTCGCGCATATTTGGTCATTTCTGAGCATTTTATACGATACGAAATACTTACGTGATATTATCGAAATAATATTTAGAAACAATTATGTTTATTAAATAATTCCATTTTATTTAATAAAATATGTTCACCAACGTCCATATTACTGAGTCGGAATCCATCCGATTATGATAATGGACGATTTAAACAATCCCGTATGTAGATATATTTCAAATATACATAATGATACATACAATTAGCCTAATACAACACTAATTACATGTATTAACAAGTAATTAGGACCTAATAACTAGCCCTAATTTGTCGGGTGTCACATTGTAGGTGCTTGGTTCGGTTGAACCAAATGGCTAAAAAGTGTAGAAGATAGATACAAGTGATTAGCGTGGAATGGAGCTTGCTTTACGGTTAGATAAGCTCCTTCTTTTTAAATGATCGTTATGAATAGCCATTTGTATAATTCACACAAGGAAATGTTTTAATGTATAAAGTTGTAAATGGTCATAATTTATATCGTTGACTTTCAAAAGTCAAAGAAGAAAGAGGTTATGTATATTGTTTAAGTATATGTTTTTGAAAGTCATGAATGGTTAAAGTGGAAATGTGGTCAAATATGGAAAGGAAGTCTTTGGTCGAATTAGGTAGTGACAAGTAGTCAACTACTTTGAAATGGTCAAATGTATGTGAAAGATGTTAGTGTAATGGTCAAAGTATAGTTGAAATAAGAAACGAGTCAATCAGGGTCCAAATGGGTCAATTGTGGCTCAAGGTATCAAAATGGGTTATAGTCATGGTATGAAAGCTGTAAGAATTGCTTTAAGTCCCAATTAGATGGTCAAAGTCGGTGCCATAAGTTGAAAGTCAGATAATGTGTGGTTTGTGAATTAGGTTGCTCACAAAAAGTGGTCAAAACGACCCTAAATTGGTCATAAGGCTAAAATGGTTATTTTTGTGAAATTTGATAAAGTATCAAAAGGGAAACCTTCATTTTGGTATGGGAGCTGATTTTGGCAAGTATTCTTTTACTTGTTACAAGGAAACAGCTGTATAAACAGTTGTATTGAAGGTATAAACAGTTGTACCGTTTCCTTGTAACAAGTAAAAAATTACTTACCAAAATCAGTTCCCTTTTGGTATAGTGAAGGTGTGTGCAAAATTTCAGCTCCTAAATCCTAACGAGTAAAAAGTTATGCGCATTTGAATTTGGGCAAAAATCTGAATTTTGTTGAGTTTCAAAAATAGGCATGGGTACGCGATCCCAGAAAAGTTCTAGGATTGCGTAAGACAGTGTATTTTCATCACAGAAGGATTTCCTTGAACATACGCGATCCCATTCCTTTTCGGGATCGCGTACGATAGTGAAAAATGGATATTTTGGTTTTAAAAGCTTGTTTTAACGGTGGGAAAGTGTTAAGGGTCAAATATACCAATGAGATAGTTGTGGGACATTGTCGAGAGTGCTATAAACCGAAAAATGAAAAGAAAAGAAAAATATTTGGCTCAGATTTTCAGGGCGTCTCACTAAAGGTTGTTTTTTCTTCAAATAACATACGCTAGAATTGAAATTGATAAATATGAAAAAGAAACTAGCCGTTGGTGTTTCTTTCAACTTCTTTAAAAGTTTACTTTGTATTTACCTCTCTATAAATACCGCATTTCTACAAAATATAAACACACAAATTTACCATACAAATCACAAACTCTATCAACTTTTTAAATATGTATCTTCTACATTTCTTTAACACCGTCCCCCACCAACTCAATTAATGCATTTCAAGTTATTGTCCTTTCACTTAATGTAATTTAAATTTATAAGAATTTAAAGTTTATGTACTTTTTAATTATTAACATATATCATGTTTTCATTGAGTTAGTATAACTTTTATTTTAATTTATAAATAAATAAATATAAATATTCACTACTTGTAATATAGTGTAAAATAGGTTAACGCGGAGTATACCTTCGGGCCTTCAACTCCTTTAACTTAGCCGTCATTTCTTCAATTAACATATAGAAGTTAAAATTCATAACTATTTGAATATCAAAGGGTCATCAATGACAATTTTAATTGGCATATCTATCTTTTATATTTAGTATGTATATTG
This sequence comes from Pseudognaphalium luteoalbum, assembly GCA_963422505.1. NCBI lineage: Eukaryota > Viridiplantae > Streptophyta > Magnoliopsida > Asterales > Asteraceae > Pseudognaphalium > Pseudognaphalium luteoalbum. The sequence goes on from OY730194.1 coordinate 86,050,127, forward strand.
TTTAATTGTTAATATATTTAATCTTGGGTTTTTATAACCATGGCCCTTAGATTATTGGTTAAGACTACTAAAAATAGTGTTAAACATTAAATAAACAACATTGTTACCATAATTATCACCAACTTATCAATTCAATATGGAAAGTGACTTTGTGATGGCTTATAAACATGGAAAATTAGATGTTCATTTAATGTTTATGTATTATTTATGGTAATCTTAATTAGTGCCCTTAGGGCACTTGTTATCAGAATTCTTTAATCTTTTGGAAAGGTTTTATCTTTTCCTCCAAGATAGGGTTATGGTTTATATAAGTATTCTAGCTGCTAAGGTTTAATGTAAGTTGATTATGAATTATTGAAAGAGACTTTTCTCGAGAAGTCTTGTTTTGGGCAACCTTTTGAGGATTTATCGAATTTTCAATCTTGTTTATTTGTGTGTTCTTTTCACTAAAAACCCTTCATCATTTCATATCATAACATAGGTTTGGGAGAAGAAATCGCACAACTAAAGGAAGCCAATCTGAGAAAAAAATGAAGAAATCCTTCCAGTTTTGTCATACTCTGCGCAGATGGTAGAGAATAGACGTCAGGGGTTCGTTGACTGTTGGATCATTATAGCTTTCGGATGTGTAGTTGAGAATACACAGATGCACAATCTGACCATTGGGATTTTCGATTGGATTTTTCTACAAGGAGATATAATTTTCCGAATTTGCTACGGTTTTCTGTAACGAAAATGTTTTGATTTTGGTAATCGTAGATTCGATGGAATAAGCAACGATATAGCCAACCGTTGACACGCACGTGTGTTAGAGGATGAAGACCCCATAAACAATTGGAGGAACTTTAGACGTGTAAGTCCCTAGTACGTGGATCGATAACGAGGTTATCTTAGGTATTAAGGCGAGGAATTCCTCAATACTTGGTTCACAATAAGTGAACAATTTGTTTCGCAAGATAATAGCAAATTGATTTATCAACAAGGTTTTGTATCGATTAATTAACGTTAATCGATCAATACCTAACCTTATGACTGCTTAGAATAGTGTTTTTGTCCTCTGGAAAACGAATGGCCAAAAGTCTTTTTCGGATTAAACCTAATTGAGTATTTATAGGTTTTAATCAAACTCGATTCGCAGGTCGATGGACTCTGCGAGTTGAGTTCAACTCGCAGCCCACAACCAAGCCCATCTCGACTCGGTTCGCAGCTCTGCGAGCCCAGATCTCATCTTGCATAACTAAGTTCTGCGACTTGAGATCTTATCTCACAGACTTTAGTTTGTAACATCGTATTCAATATTCGTCTAACACTTTATCATACTAATATATTTAACGAATATTAATACCAAACTAATATCATTTACAAATCCAAATCAATTGTACAAACTTGATTACAATAATCACTAGTACTATTACAAGCTAGATCTCTTGTCACACATACATGTTCCAACAGACTCCCCCTTGACAATAGCTCTAGCATCTATGCTATTATGTCTTCAAGTTGTCTTTGTTTTTTACTTATAAATCTTACTACCAGCATAAATCTTCAATTTAATACAAGTCTTAACCATCATTTGATAATCACGTGCTAAGTCACCCCATGCTACTGTCGTTAAGATTCTATTTTCATTCAATTTTATCAAATCTTTCTTCGACATGTTCATTAGGTGTCGATGGTCATAAACTCTGAAGATTTCTCTTTCACCACCTTCAACCTCATCATCAGATTCAACCATCACAGCTTCTCCAGTCTCTGAATCCACATGCCAACTCTTCATATTTTCCAAAATATCTTGTGGCATTGTCTTCAATGGAATCTGCTGTAAACACTTAACAGATGGATAAATCTTCTTTCTTCTTCTTCGTCCTGTTCTTTAACTTCTCTCTGCCAGTTTAATCATCTTTCCTTTTCTTGGCTTAATCTTTTCAAATTTATTTGCTCTAACCTCAGTCTTGATTATGTGTTCAATATATTTTCCAACAAAATCATCACTTGGGTTATTCAAAGGTAATCGAGCCAAATCTCGAATCTCAGATCTAGGCAAAGAACTAAATACTGCAAGCTTTCGCTCAAGATATTGAACTCCGTCAAACCTCTTAATAGCAAACAGCTTCAGTTCAGAGTCAAAGTACCAACCAATAATCCCTCTTTTAGGTTCCCGTTTCCCAGTTATATCAACTTCAGAAACTCCAACCTTCTTTTTCTGTTTAGGAAGTTTTCTAAGAAAAACTGCTGGATTCTTGGTAGGAATTAAGATTTCATCTTTTTCAGAATCGGTTGAGTCATCGATTTCTTCATCTACATCGACAACTGTTGGACCTTGATTATTTTCAATAATAACTTCTGTCCTGGATGGGCTCACATGATGTTCATCAATATGTGCATCTGGATCTACACCAATGTCTTGCTCATTCTCATAGACAGCAGTCCAATCCTCAGGTAGTAAAAATTCTCCTTCTTCAAGATCAAAATCAATTTCTTCATCGATTTTATCAAGAATATCACTTCCAGAGTCACTCAATTCTAGCATTTCCATATCTACACAAATCAAATTAATAATATAAATTCTTTTATTGATTTCTCTGAATCAATCTAAAAATTTCATTATTCATTTCAATTGTGTTAATATATCCAATCTATATGACTTATAATTCTTTTATTAATTACCTTGAATCAATCAAAGAATTCTTAAGTCTTATAAACACTTAACAAATATTAATTAACTTTAAATTCTAATGCATTGTGAATAATCACCAAGCATTTAAATTCACTGTTAATTACCTTATATAATTTCCAAGACTTAATTGAACTGTTATATCACAAGAACTTAACTTTCAATTATATCTTTAAATTATATATCATTTGTCTAGTTAAAAATCATACATATTTAACTTGTCAGTTATTAAAACTCTCAAGTCTAAAATGTCTAAGTTAAAATAAACTTTGACCGCTGAAATAAATCAGAACACGCCGCTTGACTTCTCAATAAGTCGGAAGACTTTCGATCACTAATTTATATAACTTTTCAAAATCAAATAACTTAAACAGTTTCTAATGTATTTAACCTTGTAATAAAAATCTCAAGCCAAATATATTACAAAAAACTATTAAGTTACAATTATTCAATTACAATTATAAATTACAATTATAATTCAAATAAAATTTTAAGTACAAATATCTACACAAGCCTAAGCTGTCTTACCAGCTTCACTTGTACCCGCAGCACTTGTACCAGCACCATCACCACTAACACCAACACATGCAGACTCCCCCTGAATAATAGCTTGCTCACTAGTCTTTGAAGGACCAGTCGGCTCACCATCTTTCTGAGCATCGGGATCATCATCTTTATCATCTCTTCTCTTCTTAGCTAACTCATCCTCTTTGCAAGCTTCATGAAATAGCATTATCTCCCCCTGAGCAGACTGTCCTGAATTCACTCTCAACACCAAACGTTCTAAGTGTTCAAGCTTCAGTCGCTGGGCAGTAAAATCAGCAAGCAAAGTATCATGAGTCTTCAGTAGTGTCAAATGTGATTCACTGATATGAACCATCTGCTGAGCAAGAGAAACATTCTCAGCTAACAACCCTGGAATCCTCGAAGTACTCTGTTCCAATTCCTTAACTCTTGACTCTAAGGATGTAATCCTTTCAGTATCAGTCGTCGGAATAACAGATATTGTAGATGGTCCAGGCGGTGTCACTGAAGCAATGTATGATTCACGTGTGAGTGGTGGAATAGCTTTAGATAATGCTTCTTTGAGAAGACTAGCTGCAAATCTACTAGATTTATTAGTCGGAAACTGAGCATCATGCACCAGTTTTGCAACTCCCTCCTCAACAGTCTTGGAGACCATTTCTGGTTCCACTGACTCAAGCAGTTTCTCAGCCTATAAAGTTAGATATAATTAAATAAGTAATTGTTACAGATAACTCTGTCTCAATCTCTAATTAAATATTTATAATACTCGTAGTACTAAACGTTTATCTCATACCTCAGATGGTACAGATACTGGTTCAGTAACCACCGATATCATCATCTCTACCTGGGATGTATCTTGAGCAACTGTCACAGAATTAACTATCTCAGTTTAACTCCTGATAAACAACAAGTTAAGATTACCTAACTTTAAATAAAACATACCATCCTGAATGATCAATGTCCTTGAACGCTTACGACGTTGAGTAATAAGAGGTATATCCTCTTCCTCAGGACCTTCATCAATAATACTGAAGTCTGGGTCGACTTCCTTAGCCTTTCTCTTTTCCTTCAGTGCTGGATCTGGAATCATCCGAGATCGGTATCTAATATAACCAGCATCTGGAGGTGGAGAAGGAGTACTATCATCATCTGAAGCCGATTGGCCATCACGGCCTCCAGATGGACCAACATCAGAATCCTAAATATTAAATATATTAAACATTTATGATTAGCTAAAAGCTCTATCATACAAGTTCTATTTATTTATGATTAATCTGATAAATACCTTAGAAGGTAAAACCTCAGATCTATCAAGCTGTCCCTGCTCACCCTCAGGTCGAGTGACCTCTGGGTCTGCAGTCTCAGCTCCCTGATCATAATGATATTTATATTTTATAATTAGAAATAATATCTAATTAACTAAATATCTATAACATATGCATTATATAATAAAGTGATAATAATATAACAGTGAAGTACCAATATTATTATATAATTATAAAATTACCTCAGATTGTGCAACATAACTATCAATATCCCGTAGCAAGGGATCTGTATCATCATCAATCTGTATCAAAACCTCATGAAGAACCTCAGCAGCTAACTCAGGCACAACTTGTTGGCCTTGATGTTCAACCTGATGTAAAACATCCTCAATGAGTTCCTGTGACTCTGCTGCTGGTTGAGGTTGAGGTTGAGCTTGACCGTGAGCTCCAGCATCCATCCAACCATTATTTGGTGGAGCAACAAAATTAGCATCAAGAAGATGCCCAAAAAGATCAGCAGCCTCAGGCTTAATCTCATCTTTACGCTTGGATAGCAAAAAGCAAGCGTTGTAACCTCGCAGTCCGATGGTCTCAACTTGAAAATCAGCTGCATAAGCTGGCAAGTTTGGAACTTGAGCTCGAATCAGGAGCATGCAGAATCTAGGATAAAGAATAAACAACGTCCTAGCAGCTCCGGTGATCTGTCCTCTGAAGGACTGAAAGATATACGAAGAAAAACTGTATGGTTTATTGTAAACCAGTGACAGTACAGCTGACATCAACTCAGGACTAAGCTCATCTAATCCTGACTTCTTGTTTCCAAAAATAGATACTATAACAGTAAAAAGTAATCTCCACTGTCCTAGTACAAAAGCCTTGACAAACTGGCGTCCTCTCCTAGGACCCGAATAACCAGTACGCCCTAAAGCTCCTTCTATAAAATCAGCTGAGTAAACAGGTAGGCCAGCTTCTTGAGCAGAAGTGCCTAGCTGCAGTAGCTGTCGTAGATCATCTGCAGTAAAAGAAATAGGATGCTGATTTACCATCGTACGTATTGTAGGCGGATTAGCAGCACCGTCATATTGAATATTCGTCCAAAACTGCGTGAGAAGGTCTTTGTTCAATGGAGGTGACTCAGTGATAGCAAATCGAATTCTCGAACGTGCTAAATATGTCAAGATCTGCTCAAAGCGCTCAGCACCACACTCATTGACATCTAGATTCACCAAGATGTTGTGACCCTTCTCAAAAGATCTGTTAGCCATATCTGTAATGTAAAATTACACAAATAGCAAAAATGTTAAGTTAACAAGCATTAGATAATTTACACTTTAACGTATTATGATCAAAAAGATCATCAAACGTCTAAATATACTATTAACTAATAACATAATTCACTGAAACTCAATTGAATTAACAAGTTCAATTATATTCTATAAATTATATATAAAGCTCGTTAGCTAAGGATAACAATTTGAGTTATCATACCGCCTATAAATATCGAGACACGCTGCACGACTATGCTATGAGTCGGAAGACTTTCGATATGAAATAACTTAAATTGTTAAGATATTACACATATTTAAACTTATAAACAAAAATTCTTAAGTCTATATGTATATAAACAAGTAACTTGTTAATTATTTGTAAACAAACAATTCTCAAATCGATAACAAGTTATAATTGAAAAATTATAAAATTGATTTAATTTTTCATCTTGGTTCGCAGAAACCCTGCGAGTTGAAGTCAATTCGCTTCGGTCAACCCAAGTCAAACAAGTGGAACTCGTCTCGCTTCGGTCAACAGAAGTCAAACGAGTTGAACTCGTCTCGCTTCGGTCAACTCAAGTCAAACGAGATGAACTCGTTTCGCAACTTATCTCGATTCGTTGGAGCGGGCTGCGAAGCGAGATAGATCTCGGTTCGCAGGACCATCTGCTCAACGAATTCAAACATCAATCACTAATCAGATGTGTTTCAAAGCAATCAATCGATTATAACATGTTTATTAACCATCGATTAAGCATTATAAACATGTGTTAGGTTTTCTAAATCACTAATTTATATAAAATCCGTGATAAACTAAACCGACACATTCAAAACACAAACCACTCAATATCTCACAAATTACATGGTGAAATCTCATGAAACTTACTTCAAAAGATGCGTAATCAAAAGTTGTAAAAGTTCCACGGATCAAAAAGTCCTTCCTAGTACTAAAAATCAGAAAATCAATCGAAATGTATATTCGATTCGTTTTGCCAAATTTCGAGTCGCAGAGGAATTGTGAGTTCGGTTCGAAGAGTAAATGGCAAGTGTGAGTTGGACTCGTTGGACTTGCTCCATTTATACTATGTACTCGCTTCGCAGCACTAGTCTCGCTTCGCAGCGTTGACTAGTCAAAATTGCAAGTTTTCACAAAAACTCGATTTTAGTACTTAGTATAAAGTGAAACCCATACATACCGTACAAGTCTAAAATAAAAATTATTTTTCAACTTGTATTTGTTACATTTATTCAACATGGATATAAGATAGCTAGTAAACAAGAAGAATAATTAAAAGTATTATTGATTCGAAGAAATAATTACAAAAGTTAAAATAATAAAGCTACTAACATTCTAACAAATTAACTTAATAATAAACACTTAAAGTTTTAACTGCTTAGGGATCATATTAGAAAGAATAAGCTGTACTTAATAGATTGTAATAAGCCTAAGACGATTGTTAGTATACATACCTCATGAAATTCATATAAGCACAATAAAATCACAACTTTAATCAGTAATAAACTTATATTTATAAAATTATATCTTATGTACCTTTATCCACATGATATAACACTTCATTGAAATATAACTTATAATTTCTTATTATTCACAAAAGTGAATGTTCGAATATCATAGACATTTCAAGACGATTACCGATATTATGATCCACATAAACAGATTACACACAGGTTTCTGAGCCAAATTTTTATTGTTAATGTGCACAATATCTAGTGTTTTCTACTATACAACATACTGAAGAATTCAAGTACAACACATAACACTGTATCTTGTATTAGCAAGGTAGAGATTACTAAATGATGTTCTTTAGAAGCATATAACATACACTTGACACGAGATACTTTGTATATTTCATATGTAAGGTAGAGGTTACTAAATGATGCCCTTTCGAAACATGTAACTCACCTTTTGACATTATGATACTTTGTATCATTTCAAATTTTTTTATTTTAGATCACAGTGCACAGTAATACTATCATTCAACAATTAAGACATATGTCATACGTTATATAACAGATCACATAAGATATTACACATGAAAGTTATACTTCTTAACTGCTCGGAAATCTTAGCATAACCTGCCTACCAATAAATCGTATGATGAACCTGACTAGACTTAAGTTATTCTTATCACTTGTTATTTAAAAGGACAAGTTATAATCAGTGGATATAGGTGTATAATAAGATAAATATAAGTGTAATCCTAGATAAAAATCGTTATTCTAATGCAACTTATAAGAATCTACTAACACATCATACTTAATACTTAAGGTTATTATTCTTAGACTTATTCTTCTAATGTACTATCATTTCCCAAGTTTTTACAGCCAAAACTTAAAGCTTTTCCTAAAAGAACTCCAGTTGTTCTTTTATTGGAGGCGATTCCCCGCAGGTAACAAGCAAATGAATGCCATACGCCTTTTTTTTTTTTTTTTTTTTTTTAATAAGTACTAAAAATAACTACTAACTACTACTAAAATACCCTTGGAAGACTAATCACTCTGGATTTCTCATTCCATTCAGTTGAACCAATGTCTCAAATCTTGCTCTGTCGAACGCCTTCGTATATAGGTCTGCTAAGTTATCCGCAGTCGGAACCTTAACTAACCTTATCATTTTCTTTTCAGCACAATCTCTAATAAAATGATGTCGAATATCAATGTGCTTAGTTTTACTGTGCTTCACAGGATTGTTAGTGATCGACATAGTAGATTCGTTGTCAATCATCATAGGAGTATTGGTTATATTTAACCCGTAATCCCGCAGTTGCTGTTGTATCCAAAGAACTTGAGAACAACAGCTGCCAGCTGCAACATACTCAGCTTCACATGTAGAAATGGCTACTGAGCTTTGCTTCTTGCACTGCCAAGATACTAATCTACCTCCTAAGAATTGACATCCTCCGGTCGTAGATTTCCTATTTTGATTGCATTCTCCATAATCCGAATCAGTATATGCTACTAGATCTAAGTCTCCATCAATTGGATACCAAAGTCCCAGCTTCGGTTGCCCTTTGAGGTAACGGAAGATCCGTTTAACAGCCTGCATATGTGACTCTTTCGGATTAGCCTGATATCTAGCACATAAACAAACAACAAACATAATGTCAGGTCTAGAGGCAGTCAAATACATTAGTGATCCAATCATGGCCCTATATAAAGTAGGATCCACATCCTGATCACTCGATGTATCCGGACCTAGTTTGTGATTAACTGGAATCGGAGTATTGTAGACTTTACTGTCATCCATCTTAAATCTTTCTAATAACTCATAAACATATTTAGATTGATGAATAAAGAAGCCATCCTTCTTTTGGTCAACTTGTAACCCTAAGAAGAACTTCAACTCTCCCATTGCAGACATCTCAAACCTTTTTGTCATGACTTTCTCAAATTCTTGACACATCTTTTCATCAGAAGATCCAAAGATAATGTCAACAATGTAAACTTGTACTAATAGAAAGTCTTTATTGTTCCATTTTACAAACAATGTACTATCAATTTCTCCTCTTGTAAATCCATTATCAAGTAGATACGTTGATAGTGTTGCATACCACATCCTTGGTGCTTGATGTAATCCATATAGAGCCTTATTCAAACGATATACTCTATCTGGATACTCATGATCAGCAAACCCTGGAGGTTGAGCAATATACACCAATTCTTCTACTTTGCCATACAAAAAGGCACTCTTAACATCCAACTGATAAACTTTTATATCATAGAATGACGCGAATGCTAAAAATACTCTAATTGCTTCTAGCCTAGCAACTGGTGCAAACACTTCATTGTAATCTATGCCTTCTTGTTGATTAAAACCTTGAACCACTAGACGTGCTTTATTGCGAGTAATGACTCCCTGATCATCTCTCTTACACTTAAATACCCATCTAGTTCCAATTGGATATTCTCCCTTTGGTAGGTCAACCAATTCCCAAACTTGTAATTTTGAGAACTGCTGCAGTTCTTCCTGCATAGCTTCAACCCATGAGCTTTCTTTGAGAGCCATTTGCACATTTTTAGGCTCAACTTGTGAGATAAAGCATGAATATAGACATTGATTAGGAATCCCTGTCTCTTTCATTGCAGTATACAAGCTTTCTAAATCTTCAGAAGTACTAGCTTTAGATTGAGTCCTAGTCTGAACAGGAGTATTAATATCACCGATGATGTTTTCAACGGGATGATTCTTACTCATTCTTGTAACCGGTATAGGATCAACTATTAACTCATCTCCTAAGTTAGTACCAATCTCTTCTAATGAAGGCATTTCTTCTGAATTTTCTGAAGAGATCTTTAAATGGTTCAAAGAAGTAAGTACATCATCAAATGTTGTTTGAAGATCCTTTTCAGAATCTTCTGTTTCTTGATACTTATCCTTTGAAAATTGTCAAGACCCACTTGAAGAAGCTTCATTTGAGTCATCTGATGTCCTGATTCCAGATTTCGGAACACTCGATGTTGAAGATGGACCATTGTCCAATTCTTCATTCAATAAGTGCTGAGAGATCTCTGAATCACTGACAAAATCACTTATGGGAACCTTAAATGACTGAAAGAGATCTGAATAGTCAAATTGCCAATCTAATCCCTTATGCACAACAGGTACATAGCTCGTAACTTCAATGTTATAAACTATCTCCAGACGACTAGTGACCTTATTGAAAACCCTTTTATTTGGAGAATTAGGCATATAACCCAAGAAAAATCCTTCGTCAGCCTTCTCACCAATTTAGCTCGATTCCCAGTTTTCAATATTGTACAAGCAACTCCAAAGGGTTCAAATCCTTTTAAGTTTGGTTTCTTATTGTTCAAAAGCTCATAACAAGTCTTATTATGCCTTTTAACCGTAAGAACTCTATTCAGAACATGACATGCTGTATTCACTGCTTCTGCCCAAAAGATGACCGGAAGCTTTGAATCTGCAAGCATTGTTCTAGCAGCTTCAATCAACGTTCTGTTCTTCCTTTCAGCCACACCATTCTGTTGAGGTTCATATGGTGCATTGAATTGATGAATTATCCCTTTGCTTAAGCAATAGATATCTAACGTCGAATTCTTGAACTCTGTTCCGTTATCACTACGAATACGCTTAACTCTCGTTTTGTATACATTTTCAATTTGATCTAAAAACTCAATTAGAATACCTGGAGTTTCATCCTTAGATCCTAAGAAAAATACCCACGAGAATCTAGAGTAGTCATCTGTGACAACTAGACGGTACCATTTGCCACCTATGCTTCTTTTGCTTATTGGGTCGAAGAGATCCATATGTAGCAAATCAAATGGAGAGGAGATTGAGTTTTCAGTCTTAGATCGGTGTGGTTTCTTATGCTGCTTTCCTTTCATACAAGGAACACACTTATCCTCAGACTCGAAATGTTTTTGCGGTACACCCAAAACTAAACCATTTTTGGTTATGTAGTTCATTTTTCTCCAGTTTAGGTGTGCCATTCTCCTATGCCATAGTAGCGCGTCTGCTTCCGAAGCCTTAGATAATAAACATGTAGATACCATTGAAGAATTAGAAACACCCATGTTTATCGCATAGATGTCCTTCTTCCTTGGTGCCCTCATCAATATCCATTCTTCAGGAATCGTGAAGCCTGGCTTCAGGACTAAAGCCTCCTCTTCATTAAAATGAACTGGATGACCTTTATCGCAGACTTAGGAAACACTCACTAGGTTATGAGTTAGTTCTTCAACATAATTCACATCCTCTAGAGTTAAAGTTCCATTTGAAACTTTTCCTTTCCCAGTAATTACTCCTCCTTTGTCTCCTGCAAAATTTACTTTTTGCTTGAAACCTTCTCTGAAGTCCTTCAGTAGACTTCTTTCACCTGTCATGTGTCTTGAGCATCCACTGTCTACATACCACTAGCTGTCCTTGTTCACAGTCTGCTCCTACACATCACAAGTTGTACACAGTTAGTTATCAAGAGGGACCCAAGCCATTACGGTCTTGGTTTGTCCCTGGTCATCTACAATCTGAACCTCCTTAAAGTAACCATAACTATTCCCATCAGGAGTCTTGGTAACCTTCACAGGAGTTTGAGATTGTTGATGATCTGTAGTCTTAGGCCTATGAGGAGAGTGAGTAGAAAACCTCCTAGGCACAAACTTAGTTCCCTGTGCACTCGAAGTAGAACCATTCTCAAATTGACTATGGTTTCTACTTGGGGTCCTAAACCTCGAAGGTGTCTTATCTCTTGACTTATTGAAAGTATTTTCGTTTAGAGTATAAGCCCTTTTAGATTTAGGTGGAGAGACACTATGATTACCATCTCTTTTCAGAATGTTTACATGTTTGCTTCCTAATCCCGGTTTGGAGCCTAACCTATCTACAATCGAACTAGAAATAGTTGGTGTCTTTTCAGTATTCACTAACTTATGTGATACTTCCAACTTCTTATTTGGGCAACAAGAAGCTACGTGTCCTTTTTGGTGACACTTGAAGCAAGACATCTGTTTACGTGACTTACTAGCTTTTGCATCCGCTACCGGAGTTTTAGGCACTAAAGGTTCAATGACATGTTCTTTATTAACCACTTCATTAATCTTAGTATCATTAATTACTCCACCCGATACAAAATGTACTTTGGTGTGAGGAATTTTCTTACTATCATCAGATGAAGGGTTCTTAATAACACTTTTCTGTGCCTCTAACTTATCCGGTTTATTAGTTTCTTTCGTTTCAGGGTTAACATCCGCCATTTCAATATCTACAGGAGTTTTAGTGTAATTTGAATTGAATGGGTGAGGCATATCATTATATCCTAAACCAGACATATCCTTCACACTACGCTAAGCACCTAACATTTTATCCATTTCAGATGTTCTATAGCTCTCAAGCTTACGATTCTGAGCTACAAGTTTTGTTTTGCGATCAGCTAACTCCTTATCCTTATTAGCAATGGACAGATTCAAATCGTTTATGTTCATATAGAGACCGTCTATGATAATTAATTTCTCATTCACAGTATCTCTAAAAGCTGTCTTGTCAGCCGCATCTACCTTAATCTTATCCTTTAAGGCTTGTTTATCATCACTTAACCTACATATATCTAACTTAGCTAGGTCAAATTCAGATCTTACAGCCTCACTGGATTTACTAAGTGTGCTAAGTTGAAATGACAGGGTATTATTAGTTTCAGTCAAAGTCTTATAGGAATATGCATAAGCACTAACTTGGGACTGTAAACTAGAAACTAACTGACACAGATCAACAAGAGAGACAAGATCTAGACATACCCGTTTTTTATCAGTTTGCAGTTCAGCCATCTTAGCTACAAAATCTACGGGATCCAAATCTTCAGTTGAACCCAAGTCTAATACATCATCAACATTAGCTTTAACAGGAATCTCAGGCACCTTTACTTCAAAAGCTGGATCAGTGGGCATATAGGATAATGACTTAGCTTCAATCTCTTGATCGTCAATCTCAGCCATCAAAGCTTCCTCTGACTGAGTTTTCCAATTTTAAGACCCATCTAGCTGTTTCACTACTAAGGCTTTGGAATGCAAAGTATTTCCCGAGCCTTGTTTCCCTTCACCAGTCTCTACCTTAGGTCTTTGGCATTCTCTAGCAAAGTGTCCGTAACTTTTACAGTTATAACACTTGACCTTGGTTTTATCAAACCCTGATCTGTTGCCAACAACCTTTCTTCCATTTTTCTTTAAGAAATTTTTAACTCTCCTTGACAACAAAGCAAGTTGGTCCTGGAGATCTATTTCTTCAAGATAATCAGGATCTATCTGATCATAGTCTTCATCAAAAAGAATTGGATCATTAATCTTACAATCAATATAATTCTCATATGAAGCTACAAATGAAGCAAGAACAGACAGTTGCTGCTCAACAGATTTCACACTCATAGGCATCTTTTGATGTTCTTGAGGTGACTTCTCAGAAGGTTTCCCTTTAGCTTCATTTCCGGATGATGTAATGAAACACAGTTCATCAGTTATCATTTCACCCTTTCCATCAGCATTACCAACAAACAAAGCAGTGGTCGTGCTAGATGAAGCAGTCGAGATAGAAGTTTTTCCATGATACAGTCCTGGATCCTGAACATGATCAGAATCAGTATCTTTCGACTTCTTAGTGAAATCATATCCTTTGAGCTTGTCAATAACCTGCTCAAGTGTCATGGTTGCATATCTGGTTTCATTGTCTGTAATCATCACACCATACATCTCCCATTTAGAAGGTAAACCCTCAAGAAACTTGTCGGTTTTCTCTACCTCCTCAATAGTGATTTCATGGTTTTCAATCTCAGATAACAAATGGTAGAAACGAGTAACATAAACATCAAGAGTTTCTCCTTTAAAAGCTTTAAACAGAGTAAACTGCTTTTTCAGAAGCTTCTTCTTGCTTGCTTGTACTTGTGGACTTCCCTCACATCTTTTCTCAAGCGCTTCCCAGAGTGCTTTAGCAGTATGAAAAGATTTTAACTGATGATTAATTTCCTTGGATAAACACATCTTGATACAAGAATGAGCTTTATTTTCATTCTCATAGTCTTTCTTTTGTTGTTCACTCATCAGATTATAGGATACCACAACAACAGCATTTTGAACAGTTTGAGTGGGTGCCGTGTATCCTCCTTTGATACACATCCAGATTGAGAGATTATGGAATCTACAGTAAGATTCAAACCTATCTCTCCAACTGTAATAGTCTACAACACGTAACAACTTAGGTGGAGTATTAGATTTTCCAACCTCGTGCTCCATCTCAATCATTTTGCTAATGTCAGACATTTTTAAGAGTTTCGGGAATTAACAATCAGAAAAATCAGAAAGTTCACTTCGCAGAAACTCGATTCGCAGGACAGGAACTCGGTTCGCAGGGGAAACTCAGTTCGCAGAAGAACTCAGTTCGCAGGGTAACTCAGTTCGCAGAGGGGAACTCAGTTCGCAGAAGAACTCGGTTCACAGGGTGAACTCAGTTCGCAGAGGGGAACTCAGTTCGCAGAAGAACTCGGTTCGCAGGGGGAACTCAGTTCGCAGAATCGGCTGAAAAACCCTAAAACGAAAATTTTAGTTTTCTAATCGATTAAACCCTAAGATTTCGGTCGATTACGAAACTAGACACTTCCAGAGACTGATTTTGATCGTTTTTACGAAGATTAATCGTAACAACAACCCTAAATCTATCGTTATTATCCAAATAACCTCGAACTAACTAAGTATTTAGCCCGAAAGCTCTGATACCAATTGTAAGTCCATAGTACGTGGATCGATAACGATGTTATCTTAGGTATTAAGGCGCGGAATTCCTCAATACTTGGTTCACAATAAGTGAACAATTTGTTTCGCAAGATAATAGCGAATTGATTTATCAACAAGGTTTTGTATCGATTAATTAACGTTAATCGATCAATACCTAACCTTACGACTGCTTAGAATAGTGTTTTTGTCCTCTGGAAAACGAATGGCCAAAAGTCTTTTTCGGATTAAACCTAATTGAGTATTTATAGGTTTTAATCAAACTCGATTCGCAGGTCGATGGACTCTGCGAGTTGAGTTCAACTCGCAGCCCACAACCAAGCCCATCTCGACTCGGTTCGCAGCTCTGCGAGCCCAGATCTCATCTCGCATAACTAAGTTCTGCGACTTGAGATCTTATCTCACAGACTTTAGTTTGTAACATCGTATTCAATATTCGTCTAACACTTTATCATACTAATATATTTAACGAATATTAATACCAAACTAATATCATTTACAAATCCAAATCAATTGTACAAACTTGATTACAATAATCACTAGTACTATTACAAGCTAGATCTGTTGTCACACATACATGTTCCAACAAGACGTATTCCAAGAATGAGTCAACCGCAGAGTCGCTGAACGAGACATGAGAAATGCGAGTGAGGAAGAAGTCTCTGGATGATTTTATCTAATGCATGAACAAGATGGATTGTGATTCTCTTTGGATGACCCATGTTAAGGAAATAATTAAAGGTGGGTAAGAAAGTTACAGAGTTCAAGAATTGGAAAGACGAGACTAGAGGATGAGTATTTTCCAAGAGGAGGAGAATGATGCAGAGAATACCTTCGGAACTCCAAATCTTTTGGCTTAGCCTTCGTTTATTCGGTTAACGTGTAAAGTTAAAATTTATAATGATTCGGATATCGAATGGTCATAAATGACAATACTAATGTTCATATCTATCTTATATATTTAGTTTTTATATTGTTTTAATTGTGAGAATATTTAATCTTTTGAAAAAGATTTATCTTTTCCTCCAAGTAAGAATTAGGGTCTATAGAAGTATTCAAGTTGTTAGGGTTTATTGTAAGTTGATTATGAATTATTGAAAGAGAGTTTTCTCGGGATGTCCCGTTTTGGACAACCTTTTGAGAGTTTGTTGAATTTTATTGTTGTTTATTTGTGTAGTTTCTTCTAGTCACAAACACCCCGTCATGAAAGGTTGAAATAAAAATCCAAACTACATCGAGTTTGAATAAATTACTCTTTTTTACGACAGTTTAGCTGAATAATGATTATATTTCATTAAAAATATCAAGTGTTAGTAAAAACTATTTGTAACTACTACATATATATTTTATCTTTAGATTTTACTTTACAAATATTGGTGGGTAAATAACCTAGTTGACGATAATGTAATCCAGGGCGAAAGCTAGGATTTTTTATGTGGAGCAACTTTTTTTTTCTCCCCTTTGTATCTTTATTGTGGGAAAAACTTTTAAACGGCCACTACTAACCTTAAAGAAACTAATCTCTTTTTGTAATTATAGATTTTTTGGGGGTGACTCCCCTACCCCTCTAGATTCGCCCCTATACCTTGACGGCTTGAAAAACCCTAACTTTCATGATGTCTTGATCTTTTTTCTCTCCATCTATGGTAGCGATCAACTACCACATCTGTTGGTTCTCCCCTCCTTTGTGAGTATACTTCTTTCATCTGTTTCCATCAAACCTATGGAAAAGACTAGTTACGAGTTTAAAATTTGAGATCCTGGAATCATCCACACGAGGTACCTACTTAATCTATTATTATTTATCTCAATGTTCTCTTGCAACTAAATCTTTAAATAGAAAAGGGTTTCGTTTGTGTATTATCATGTTCAATGGTATCTTCAAATTCCCTCCACAATAGAGTATAACAATTGCACGATTCACTTATGTGAATTTTCTCCGCTTTATTAAGGTGATATTTTAGTGCGTAGTTGTTCTTCATGTGATGTCTAGAGCAGCCTCTCATCCTCGAATTTCTATGGATAGGATTTCAAATTCTTGACGGCAGTTTGAGTTATTTCCATTCAGTTTGTATGTATATCCATAATTGTCATTTTGAAGTTGTAACTTCTATTGTAATATGTGGATTTATATTCCGTTTAAAATTACCTAAATTTTGAGGAGTAATTAATGTGATAAATAAATAAAATTAAAGCTTTGGCCTTTCTTTTATATATATATATATATATATATTTATTTATTTATATATATATATTTTGAGGAGTAATTAATGTGATAAATAAAAAATATTAAAGCGTTGGCCTTTCTTAAATATATATATATATATATATAGAGAGAGAGAGAGAGAGAAACACTATATGAGTATATGGTGTTGCTGTAAATATATTTCCTAAAGAAGATGCGAAAACGTTTCCAAATCAATGTTTTGAGAATTTTATCTCATTGTCGAGGACAAAGAGAGCTCCTAACTTACTAAATTTTTTTTAAGTACTTGAAAGACACACTACAATGATCAAAGTAGTTAGTAACTTAGTAACCATGAATTTATGATATGGCAGTCCAAAACATTATCGGAAGATCGAGAATCCGAGATCAATAGGAAGTACTATATCTATAACAACATATACGTGTGTTAGATGTTAGTTATACTTGAAGTGGTTATGAATCCTACGTTATACTTGCATTGAAATTATTCTCCTTTCTTTGTGACAAATCAGATGCAACAGATAAAAAAAAGATTTCATTATCCATCTTCATAAACTATAATCAGATATGTAAATGGGCATATATATTTTGACTATTTCACTACACTAAAGGATTCATGTATCCTATTGTATTGTTGAACTAAAGACTTGTGATTGCATCACTTGTAAAAGGGAAGGGATAAGGCAACCAAACTAGTAAACTAAACTATGATTCGCAAACTAAACTATGATTCCCAGTGCAACATACTTGTTATCGGGTTCGCTTTTCTTTGGCAAGTGGAGCGATTGGACCCGTTGTAAGAAGAAAATCAAAACTACCCAATAGAATATACTCCCTCCGTCCCGATTTTATTGTCCAGTATACCTTTTACGGATGTCCCATATTTATTGTCCACTTCCATAAATAGATAAGAATAACAAGATAAAGGTCTTTTATGCCCCTAATTTATATATATAAGATAAAACGGTAGGTAAAAAGTAAAGGGTAAAACTGTCTTCTTATCAAAAAGTAAGAGAGATGGTGATATTTTCTTAAACCGCGTAATTTTTATCTGGGGACAATTAAATTGGGGCGGAGGGAGTAGTTTGAGAATGAGAGAACCAATGATATCGTATCATGTGTACAAAGAGAATGTTCCACATGTACAAAACCCTTTTACCCCCAACATCAATTATCTCACAAATGACAAATCGAAAAATAATGAAAATTGCACCATAAAATTCAACGTTTTTCCCTCTTCTATTTGCAGTCCCTCAAGGCATACTTTCGAGGAATTTTATTATATCTTTTTTTGGTGTGTTTCACATTTACTAACACATGTGTTAAAATTATTTTTCATCTTTTTCGTCCCGAAACCCCAAACCCAAACCCCTAAACCCTAAACATTTTACAAAACTCTAAACCCTAAACCCTGCTAAACCCTGCTAAACCCTAACCCTAAACCCTGCTAAACCCTAACCCAAATTCCTAAACCCGAAACCCTAGCCCTAGACCCTAACCCTGACCACAAATTAAATGTACAACCAATCACTAATACATGTGTTACTAATTTGTAAAACCCATCAAAAAATGAAAAAAAAAAGTTGTCAAAAATATGCCTTGAGGGACAGCAAATCGAAGAGGAGAAAATGCTGAATTTTATGGTGCATTTTTCATGATTTTTTCGACTAACCGTTTGTGAGATATTTGAGTTTAAAAAATGTGGGGGAAATGTGTATTTGATGAAAATGTGTGGTTGATATTGATTACCCTATTCTTACTTAAAATTGATATACTCATTTGAACTCTACTCTTTGCGTTTAATTAAAGTGTGATTAAAGATAAAGATATCGACTTAATTATCTATTGCATAGTGAGAAATAACGTTTCAAACAAGCGAAGTTTTAATTAATCGTCAGAAGTTTTAATTAATCGTCAAAAAATGCAATTGGCCCAAAGTGGGGTTAATTGCATCTTTTGTCCCTGTGGTCTTTTCGATTCTTCGATTTTGTCCCTGAACTTTTTTTTTCACAATGCTCATCCTTTAACTTGTCAAATTTCACAATTTTGTCCTTCCATCCATTTTCAGTTAGTTTACTTCGTTAAATCATAACAAATAACCAAAATATCCCCATCTTCTTCACTAAACATACATCACCAATATATACCCACCTTGACAAAAGTAATTTGCTCCCATCTAATAATAATTGAGACGAGTTCTTTCTGTATAATAATTATTGGGACGATTTCTTTTGGTATCAGAGCTTGAAATAATGTTCTATTTTACTTTATGGAAGGCTAAGCTTCCTATTCGGGGTTAACGGAAGGGTTATAATTATATTAATCTAATATTGCTTGTTTAAATGCAATTAGACATTTTTAAATCGCCACTTATTTGAAAAACAAAAACTAGTTTATTCCTTTATCCCTGTGAAAAATATCCCCTTATGTCCCTTTACAAAAGGTCAAGTACCATTTGATAGCCTAAGAAAGGCGTGCGGAGGGAAAGCTAAGTAAGGTATTGGCATTATTATGGATTGGTATCCATTAATAGGATTGGTAAAGCTTGGTAAACCAGTTCTTGTAAAAGAAATAGGTAAAAAGTTTTCCTATGTCTGATCGTTTTGAACAAGCAATAAAGGATTGGTATGATCATTCCCGTACTGCTAACCTTGAATTTTTAAACTTATCTGAAAATCAAAAACCATCACTTTCGGATATTTATAATAACGTCTCTTGCATTTACGATAAATTGTTTTTATTTGCAAAAATCTCTATCCAAAGTTTCCATCAAATTAGTCAAAACCTTGAAAATTTAAGTCACCGACTTGAGAAGTGAGAAGAAAACCTGAGAAAAACACAGATTGAAACCACAAAAAGCTTCAAACAAATTTCAACCGAAATCCAAGAAATAAAACCTCTCACCAAGAAACAAGTCCTTAGTTTTGTTAACGAAATAGCCCAACAACCAAAGTTAGTCGAAGAACAAGCGTTGAAACTATCTGAGGATCTTAATTCAAAGGTCCAAAGAGTAGAACATCTTTTACAAGAAGTCAAATCTTTAATTGGTTGATGAGCCTAGCCAATCAAAGGGCTAGCTCAGAATACCAGGAAGCGGTAAGAGCAACAGAAGAAATTGAGTCACCAGCACTTGGGTTTGTAAAGCCATCAAATTACAAATCCCCAGTTACCCTCCAAAATTCAGCTTTTGTAAAACAAAATAACACGCTCATATATCTCCTTACTAAACAAGCTCAAAAGTTTGGAGAATTTGAGGAAAAGTTTGAAAGATTAAGACCAAGAATAGAGGCCTTGGGAAAGCGAACAGAAGAACCATCTAACCTATAAGATTCAAATGGAAGTCTCACAAAGAGGTTAGATAACTTGTCAATCAGCGGAAAAGCTCCATCAAGAATAAAACAATGACCAATCTATGTATTCAAAGACCCTACAAATATATTTAAAGAAGAATACGAGAAGGAAACTCAAAAGTGGAATGAGCTCCAACCAGAGGCCGAATGTTCTGAGTAGATCAACAACTACTCAAACCCAAATAGATCTCCCTACTCAAGAAGACCAGATCCGCAGTTACAGGAAGATGACTAGAAACCAATACAATTTCAATAGAGGTCTTAGAAGAAGATTCGGAAGAGGTTACAATCAGAATCTTGAATTAGTGCTAAGTTGTAACACCCGCCAAATTAGGACTAGTGATTAGCGCCTAATCAGTTGTTAATACGTGTAATTAGTTGGTTTTAGGCTAATTAATGTATCGAAATATATATATATATATATATATATATATATATATATATATATATATATATATATATATATATTGTTGAATATATACGAATACGCGATTTGATTAAATCGTACGCAATCCCAAATCGAATGTAATTCGGTTCAAGTAAATACGGACGTTGGTGAATATTTTTATTAAATAGTACAACATTATTAAATAACGCTACTATATCCAAAATATTATTTCAATAATATTTCAATTTCATTTCGTATCGTACAAACAAGGACTATGTTATTAAAATATTAGACGCGCAAACAAAGCGAAACAAGCTAAAGTTATATTTTATATCACAACCATTAAATATGTGATAAAATACTTCAACAAAAATATGGGGTGATTATTCATATTTTAAAACGCATATTAAAACACATAAAATAATTATCTAACGTTTAAACAATCGGGAAAACGAACACCGCACGGAGCGCAAACGCGAGGAACAAGTTTGGGACACACCTACATGGGGTGAGCCCCACGAAAAATCTGCCAAAAGGGGTGAGGTCACCACCTCCCCACCCCATTTTCACTTTACTCTTCTCTCTCTCTTCCTCTCTTTTCTCTCTAAATCACAAACCACCACCACCTCACTAAATCCTAAAATAACACCTCCAAACGACCTCGAATCTTCACACTCATTTGGAAGAAAATAACCACGAAGCAACGATCTACACTTCCATCTTTTCGGAATTTTCATCCGACAAATTGTAAGTTTCCGACAAATCCCGAAACCTATAGATTTCGAGTGTTTTTAGTAAGTAGTTGTTTCTTTAAACTTAAAATGTCCAAATATGGGTTGGGTAAAAGTTTCGGGCCAAACGGAAACCGAAAAACTCGCTTTTGGCTCAAAAATCCGTCATCAGACTTAAGTGTCGCATAGACAGCAGCAACTATGCATCACTTCGTGCGTCACTTAAGTAACGCATTGAGTGTCGCATAAAACCCTCTTTTCCCGACACTCCTACCGTCACTTGACTAGTGACGCACAACAACTTTAACCGACACTTCTAGCGACACTTCCTAAGTGACGCCTAGACCCATACCCGACACTTATAGCGACACTTACCTTAGTGACGCCCTACCATGCGTCACTTCCCCTAAGTGACGCACATGCTCAGATTTACTATTTTTAGCGACACTTTCCAAGTGTCGCCCAAGCCTCTAAGTGACGCTATAAGTGACGCATAAAACAGAAGGTTTTAAACTAATTTTCACTAAGTTTTGAGACCCAAATTTGACGCCCCATTTCACCCAAATTCAAGTCCAGATGCGTTTTTCACCAAAGCAATATAGTAGAAATAAAAATTTTC
The DNA here is from genome assembly GCA_963422505.1 of Pseudognaphalium luteoalbum. NCBI lineage: Eukaryota > Viridiplantae > Streptophyta > Magnoliopsida > Asterales > Asteraceae > Pseudognaphalium > Pseudognaphalium luteoalbum. Next base: position 86,072,405 of record OY730194.1, read on the forward strand.
CAAGCTCGACCCCAGCCAGGGGCTCTGCCCCTTGGACCCCGCTACCAGGGGCGCTGCCCCCGGACCCCCGTCATTAACGGGCTTCGCCCTTACCCTAGGTTCACGAGTAACGGTGTTACATCTAAACTTTCACACAAAGTGTTAAACTTGTATAACAACAAACACGAATGCGACACAACTTCTAAAACACATTGGAACTTACTTTTAGGTATAACACTTCGAAATCATCAAAATAATGTGGGATTATTATTACAAACAATCACCAACGGGCCGTACACATTTTCAAACACTTAAACAATCAACCAAATTGTAATCATTTGGACATTCTAGTTGGACAAACAACTACAAGGTAGTCTTATTAGATGCCTTCACATGTTTATAACCATCGTGTGTCGTGGACACCCTCAGGTTACAAGTCTTTGGACTTCGATTCTTGGCTAATCAATCTCAGTTTATTTAGATAAACTCTTCAGGCTCAGGTGAGTCTCATGGCCCCTCTTTTTACTGTTTTACTAGGGGTGTGATACATTGCTCTGTTTTTAACACATGAACGCGAGTACATATTTCAATATACTACATGAGTTGTTTTCAACTAATCAAATCAAAGTCCTCCGTCAGTATAGTCTGGTAATACGAAAGTAGCGTGAATATTAGTATATGGTACCATATAGGATTGACCCTCCTCGTCCGGGTTAGCGAGCACTAACCGGGTAAACGGACGTACTAATATTTGGGAAGACGAGTGTAGATTAGGCACTCGTGGAGGCACCTCGCTCGGAATTCTCTATATGGGACCCGACCCTCGAGTTAAGCTCAGACTATGCGCTCATGGTTGTATACATTATCTGTAACTTTATTTGCTGGATGCAAATCAATAAATCTTGCGGTTCATAGAATATTATTTGATACTCAAACCTGTGAGCTCACCAGCGTTAGCTGACCCATTTTAGCATGTATCACAGGTACACAGCAGTAGATTTGGACTGCCCATCAGAATGCATCTTAGCTCGAGTCTTCATGCAAACTTCAGAGATTTCATTGCATTATTAGATTTTGTATAACTAATTATGTACTTAAATCTCTCATATTACGATCACGAGCTATGTATGAGTTCAAACTGTTGTAAATCTTTTAATATTAATATATTTTGTTAAAACGACGCATATAGAGTCGTTTGCTATATATCTGTGTGCTTTGATTCTTGATTAGTAACACCCAAAGTATGCTTCCGCGATTCATTAAATTTGGGGGTGTTACATAAGTCCTGAAAGGCAACTGGAAATCTCAAGACAAAGGAGAGCAGAGTTAGTGCCAGCGGAGGTTCTGTATGGAAGTAGCAGGCAGACAGTAAGACATCAAGTCTATCAACACTACTCAGAACAAAGAATACTTTGTGTAGGAGAAACACAGATAGACTTGAGACTCTGCAATGCTCAAAGCCATCAGAGGCTTAGAGAGACAGGCATGCAACACATTCACCTTGGAATGTTCATGATAAGGCTCCATACACTCCATAGAAGAGGAGCGGGAACAATTTCTCTGATGGTTCTGTGGGATACAAGATGGGGAGATGATCGTCAAATAATTGGAACCATGGAAGTTGATTTTTTATCCGGAACACAACTTATCTATAAGGTACCTGATATGGTACTCAGCATAGATGATTTTCATAATCATATTCAAGTTGCAATACAAACTTATGATTATGAAGAATGGAAAGGAGGAGAAAGTAATCTCCTAATAACAATAAGTCTAATTAGAAGAATCTCAAATACAAGTTATACTGGTTTCGAATACAGTGTAGAGAATGTCATAGACCATCTTGCCACAAAAGGAATCACGACAATTCCTGGAGAAAGAAGTAATATTGAAGATTTAGAAGAAAGAAGTTGGAACCTCAAACCTGCATCAATCATAAATGTCAGAATCCCAGCAAGAGTAGAAGTTAACCAGAGACTGGATAGATCTACCAGTCTTAGGTTCAGATCATATCGTAACAACCCTCAACCACCAAGATTCTTTGTTGATACACTAGATAGAGAAATTCATGACAATGGTGAGTTAACAGAGGATAAAGAACAGTTTGTTGGCATGTGTATACAAGAGGAAGTACATCATATTCCTTTTGATGTATGTTCTTACCCAACATGTTTAGAGGAAGCAAAAAATTTAGAAGATGTGCCTTTAAACAAGACCAAAAGAGGTAATAAACCAAAGAAAAGGCAGCGGCAAAGCTGGGAGAAATGGTCAACATTAGGCGAACACTCAGGCAAATGGGACTATTATGTTCGTTATGATAATCCTAAGGAAACAACACCAATTGATCAGATTGTGTCTATGGGATGGGATGATAATGAAGAAGACCCCTGGAGAGACAACCTCAATGAAGGAAAAGTTGTAATCAAAGAAGAAGATCTGGAGCTATCGGAAGATGAAGAAATGCAAGAAAAACTGGAAATGTTACAACTTGTATCATTTCCAGAACACCAGGGTGAGAATGAACATCAAATTTTCCATACCACAGTGGAGCCAAGCAATGATGAAAGCAATCTTGACTACCCAAAAGTCAGACAATTCAAAGAATTTGTCCGAAAAATTGAAGAGGAACAACAAGCATTCCCCTCTTCTTTTGATACAACAAGTGGTGTTTACAATACACCACCAGAGCCAATCATGGGTCCCTCAGTGTATCCTCCCGCAAGAGGACCGGTGCAAAATGTATATACTCCAAGTTACCAATTTCCAAGTGGAAGTAATTGTTTTAAGGGTGAATGTGGAAGGTATTACAATTCTCAATGGACGTTACCCCCAACAATGTTAAGCACTGGAGCAATGCTTGTGTTACCATCAGATCCAGGCTTATGGCCAGATGCAATCTCAAGGTGGGAATCAATAACCATCAATAGGTCAAATGATACCACTTGGTCAGATAACAAGGCAAAACTAACATTCATCGAGAACCTTCTCGGAGAAAATGAAAAGAAGATGTGGTAAAAATGGAGAACAACTTATCCAGAGGCTTATACCTCACTTGAAGCCATGGCTGATGACCCTAAAAATATAACATCTCAAATGAGGCAAATAATTCTCATGGAAGATCCGTATAGAGGATCAACTGAAGAATAAGACAGAGCTTATAGAGATTTGGTAAGACTTACATGTGAAAACACAAAGGATCTCTGGAAGTTCCTGAATGAATTCAGAATTCTAGCATGCAAATCGGGAAGACTGATCTTTCCAGCCACAACTGATAAGTTCTTCACAAAACTACCTCCTGTACTTTCAAAGAAGATTGAAGAAGCATTCAAGAATAAGTATCCAGGACTAACTGCAGGGATATTACCTGCAAACAAGTTCACACATACTTATATCTTGGAAATGTGTACAGAAGCAGCCTTGCAAAAGGAACTAAGGGACTTATCCCTTGTTCTGCCATACCAATTCCTGGTTATACCAATCAGGAAAGAAATATGGTGTGCGTAAATAAAAAAGTTACAAAGGAAAACCTCACAAAACACATGTCAAAGTATTCAAAAGAAAGTACAAGGATGATTGAGGAAGGGTTGGCAAGTGTAAATGTTATATTTTTGGAAGAGAAGGACATTTTGCTCAAGATTAGATGTTAGACTGGAAATATGGCAAGGAGAGTTGTAGTTGATAACCTAGATATGAAAGACGATTGGGATATAGTTTCAGCAGATGTCAGTGATCAAGATACTATTTATAGTATCTCCGAAGGAGAAGGAGGATCAACCTTGATGAATATTGGTGCAATGGTTGAAGAATCCCCCTAGATGAAAATGCATTCGTCTTAAGACAAGATGAAGAAGAGGAGTGTTGCTTTATGATTCATCCAGAAAATCAGGAAGACATTCATAAAAGAGTTCAAGAAGCAGGCTCATGGAGACCAAATAAAGAACTCTCTGAGCAAAGCAAAAACTGTGTGCATAGGTGGCAAGAAAATGAAATGACTAATTACACTTTCTGTCATTTCTGCAGAATTGCTACCACAAATATGTCAAGACTACACTGCTCAAAGTGTAAGCTCACCGCATGTGCGCTTTGCGCTCCATATTACCTAAAGAAAACAGTATCAGTGAAAAGGAACAAAGAAGCGAAAATCATGTAGAAGGAAGAACAGATGAGTCCTGTGTGGAAAATGCTCATTCAAAAGGATCTTGAATGGAAACAAGCCATTATGAGTTCAGCAAAAGAGGCTGCAGAATGGAGAATCAAGGAACAGGAACTGAAGAACCTATTAGAAGAAGGAAAAGAAAAATCCCAAAAGGATGAGAAGGATTGGGCCAAAGAAAAAGAAATGCTAATGAAAGACTTGAACGAGATGTTAGAGGTAATTGAATCCATGAAAGCCCAAATCCAGCAACAAACTATTGATCAATCAGAATGGAGAAAGGCAATCGAAGCCCAATTAAAAGAACAATGGGCAGCTCAAAAGAAACACATGGAAACCCAAATTAAGGAACTCCAACAAGAAAATGAATATGAATATTTGAAAAGTAAGAAAGAAATGAACCGGAATGAAGAATTTCCTCCTTTAGGAAATAAACAAGTGAAAGCTTTAATTGAAGATGAAGTTCAAATCACCATGAAAACAGAAGGAGGTGTTGAGGCAGCAAAGAATAAAGAAAGTCAATAATCAGCTTTATAATGTTGAGGTAGAATTCAATATACCTGGCATCAGACTATTCAAAGTAAAAGCCATTATTGACACTGGAGCTACATCGTGCTGCATAAATAAATTGTCAGTACCAAAGGAAGCGCTGGAAGAAATGAACCAGGTCATTTACTTTAATGGCCTCAACTCAAGGCAACCATCAAATCAACAGATAAAGGCAGGTAACTTCAGGATAGAAGGAAATAAATTTCGAATACCATTGATATTCGCCCTGGATATGAGAGCAGGAGATGGTATTGATATGCTAATCGGTACCAACTTCACAAGAGCCATGAATGGTGGAATAAGAATCGAAGGAGATGAGGTAACATTATATAAAAAGGTTACCAGAATAAAAACAACACCAACAACGGAGGTGGCAACAACGGCCCTAGAAGAATTGGAGATTGATGAGGAATTCTATCTGGAGTTGTAGGAAAAAGTATTCTTTTCAAAAGAAGATGCAGAAAAGATAAAAGGAAGATTCAAGACCATCTTAAGAGACCTGGAAGAACAATGGCCATGATTGTTAACTCAGGAACAATTGTTGATCCAGTCACTGGTAAAGAAACAAAGGGAAAGAAAAGAATGGTGTTCAATTACATATCTCTGAATGATAACACCTACAAAGACCAGTACTCTCTCCCTAGAATCAACACACTCCTGAAAAGGATAGGGAATGCTAAAGTATTTTCAAAATTCAAGCTCAAGTCAGGATTTCATCAGGTAGCAATGGTCGAAGAATCAATACCCTGGACAGCATTCCTAGTACCAGGAAGACTTTATGAATGGCTAGTCATGCCATTCGGACTAAAAAATGCACCGACAGTATTTCAAAGAAAAATGGACAAATGCTTAGGAGGAACTGAAGACTTTATTGCAGTTTACATAGATGATATCCTTGTATTCTCAAAAAATGAAGCAGATCATGAAAAGCATTTAAAGGTAATGCTTAGCATTTGTCAAGAAAAAGGGTTAATTCTTTCTCCAACAAAGATGAAGGTAGCTGTCCCAGAAGTAGAATTCCTTGGAGCCATTATTGGAGAAAGCAAGATAAAACTGCAACCACATATCATCAAAAGGATATGTGACTTCGATGAGGGGAAGCTAAAAACGAAGGCAGGCCTAAGATTATCCTTGGGAATATTAAACTATGGCAGGAATTATATTCCAAAGCTTAGTTTACTATTGGGCCCCCTTTATGAGAAAACTAACCCCCACGGAGATAAAAGAATGAAACCTTCTGACTATGTTATAGTCAGAGAAATTAAAGAAAAAGTCAAGGCATTATCAAATCTACAGATACCACCGGAGGAGTCATACATTATCAAAGAAACAGATGGATGCATGGAAGGATGGGGTGGAATTTGTAAATGGAAGAAAGGAAGATCCCAAGAAAGAAGAAAGAATTTGTGCATACGTCAGTGGAAAGTTTAAAGTGGTGCAATCAACAATTGATGCGGAAATTAATGCATGCATCAATTCCCTGGAAAAGCTAAAGATATACTATCTTGATAAAAAGGAGATAACCCTGAGAACAGATTGCCAAGATATTATTAGTGTTTACAACAAAACTAATAGTAATAAAGCATCTCAAGTTCGATGGCTTAAATTTGCTGATATCATAACTGGAACATGAGTCAAAATCAACATCGAGCATATTGATGGAAAGCAAAATATTCTTGCTGATTCCCTATCAAGATTAGTTAACTTTTGTTTTGCAGGATGTACAGAACAAATAGCAGGACTCCTGATGAAGAGTCTAGCATTAACAGAGGAACTATTAGAAGAAGTTGTTCAGTCAAGGAACAAGAAGAATGATTACGAACAAATAATCCATATTTCAGACCATTGCCAAAGATTTATCAAGGATCATTCTCATTCTAAGAACCAGGAGCTCTCTACATGCACTACCAAATCAAAGCCAACACGACACCAATACCCATCAGAGAAGCAGACATATTCGCTTGAGTGGCACAACAATTGGAACAAGGAGCAGCCAAGGAAACAGTTTCAGCAATGCGAAACCTCCAAGAAATTTTGTATTTTAAAGCCCAAGTCTGTATTGCAAAAACAACAAGAGATAACTACTTGGGCGGTCACTGGTCCGAAGTTAGGAGACACAACCAAGAAGCCCGAAGATTGCTCACTGAGCTTGAGACCCTATGCAACGAATTGGGCCACGTCAAAATCTAAGCCCAAAGAAAGATACAGAAACAAAGCCCAACTTCCAGAATATCGTAGAACCAAAGGCAACTTATTACATGATGAAGTATGGAACAATGCATTACAGCTAGTAGACAAAGAATGGCCCCCACCAGACAACACTGCACGTCGCGCATGCTTATGAACAGCGGAAGCGTGGTGGGAAGTTATTGGACTTCATAAAGTCATATTTGTCATATTGCATTAATCATCACGACGAGTAATCATGTCATATTAAAGTAACAGTGTAAAATACCAGCATGTGTAATTTGAAGTCTTATATGTCAGCCAATAATCAATATGTAGGACATGTGATATTATTATCTTGTACGAATAAGTCATTGATGCCGCCTGAAGCATCAGGTCATAAAGTTCTCTCCTTGTGAAGGGGGAGAACCGTCCTCGTCGTCAAAGGACTAACCCAACGGTATCGGGCTGCGCATCAGGGAGGTTTTAAAATTTGTAAGTGCGGGGCCTAAGTATACTTAAAACTATAGGGGTATAGTAGTAAGTATGACCTAGGGTCGTTCTATAAACCATATGTATTATGAAACATTGACGTTGGAGATGATTTATCTAACTAGTAATGGTTTAAACAGATTTTTGGAGGTTTTGTTTTTGGTTTTTATACTTAGGCAGAAAATTTAAATAAAGCGAATTAAAATATAGGTAGTTAGCAGATAATCTAGAGGAGGTGTTTGCTATGACTCTTCCCGTGGGTATACCAAGTTCTTAGCCGAATTACGGTACCTACTTTGCTTTAACCCCTAGACTTGTTCAACTAAGTTTGTATTTAAGCACAATGATTATCCATCTATGATATAAACCAGCCCTTACTTTAAAATCCCAATAAATCCCTAATTTATTAACAAGGTAATATTTGTGTTCAATGAGAAAACATTATTTCCACAGTCACTGTGTACTTTGCATTCTAATGGGAAAATAGTATTTCCGCAGTTCCGGTGTACTTTGCATTCAGTTTAGAAAACATTGTTCCATAATCACATTGTACTTTGCATTCAATAGTGATAGCATTATTTCCATGGTGACGATGTACTTAGTGTTCGGTTTAGAAAACAATGTTTACACTATTTATAAATCAGACCATGTTTTAGACACAGATAACTAAGCACCTTTGGATAGGGTTCGCGACGTCCTATCATTAAGGTCATAATCACGTTTACTGGTCGAAAGGCGTTAAGCTTAATTGAGGTTTAAAATCATAGATAGAAAGTGAATCAACACACTATAGATCAACATTAATCAACAACGGATTGTGCCCACGACTTTCATAGCTTCCATGTTCAGTACTTCACACATTCGTGATGTTTTTGGCGCTATACAAATGAAAACCGTATAACGTTACCTCTGTTGTTTTCATGATGAAATCATCCCAATTACTACGACTAATTACGTCATAGCAAACACGCAATAATATTACTCGCTAAACATGGCAAACGATCCTAAATCTAGCATGACAACAGTAATAACAATCATCACAATAAAAATAGATAAAGGATAGATATAACCAGAGTAACAGCGTAGCTGAATACAACGTGAATGAATACAAGCGGAACTCCGAGTATTCTCCAAGCAATATTACAATATTACCCCTCTACTCGTCCGGTTAATACCGTGACTAACTAGACACTATCTACGAAAAATAAAATCTAATCTAGAGTAGTGAGAGAAGTGAAGTGTGTGTATGGTAGAAAAAAATGAGAGTGTGAATGTGTTAAATGAGGTGATTTGATCCCATATATATATATATATATATATATATATATATATATACTAGTTGCTCATCCGTATTCCTCAGCCATATTTCCATCTTTAAAATCTCAGCCGTATTTTTCAACCGTATCAAAATCCAACCTTGTACGGGCAAATCATAGAATATGGGAGAAATTGGTCATATACCGGAGAGATTGGCCATATACGGCTGGACCTTGGCCGTATACGGTTGGGTCAGGCCGTATACGGCTTGGTCTTGGCCATAGATGGCTGGGCTTGTCCGTATACGGCTTGGCTCTCCCGTATCTCGGTCTTCGGTTGCCTTGATTCTTCGTTTGGGCGTAACTTTCTCGTCGGTTATCCATTTTGAGCGTTCTTTATATCCACGCGTTTGTAATTTCCTAAGGAAGAAAATGACATAGGTTAGAAGTCATAATTCCAAGCAGATTCCAAAAAGTGCTAAAACACGTGAACGAGAATGCTTAAGATTGTTTGTGCTTTATTTTATTCGTTTTTAGGCCTTTTTGGTTGATTCTTGAAGCATCGTCTATATTTTAGCCATCATTATGAAATTTAGTAATAAAATATATATTTCGAATGTTTTCATTCATAATCGGGTTAAAAAGGTGAGATAATAACGCTCAAAAACTTGACTTTTTGCGTGTTATCAAATATCCCACACTTAGTCTTTGTTTGTCCTCAAGCAAAACTCAAATTTCTCACTTGCTTTCCCAATGAAAATATTTGAAAGTGGTAATGCATTTTGGGTTAATCAAAATGTTAAGAGCAAACAATCTGATACACAAGTAACATATCCTGGAAACTGAGAGAAAATAAGGTATTCGTTTCAAAAGTATGAAATAATTCTCTAGGGCATGCTTTCGGGATATACATGACTAGGTGATCTCAACAGGGTGGTTACTCAATTCACTCAGAAGTATTTCGGGTTTCCTATCATTCTAAAATGAAATCGCTCAGAAGCCAGTCATGCAGCATCCATCGTCATAAGCTTGCTCGAGAATCACATCTCCACCACTTAGGTAAGGACGGTGCTAATCATCCCAGGATATTCAGATGGGTTGTAATGTTTGGTGAGGGTTAAAGGGAATGGTCAGATGGGAAATTGGTTTTAAATAAAAGGGTTTTGCTTATCTTAGGCCTCTTTAAACTTATGAAAAAATTTATTTAGATAAACTTTTTAATGAAAACGGAAACGGATAACGATAAGGGGATGAGATAGCTATTTTGACTTCTATCTCTTTGAAAACATACGAAAGATTTTTAATATCTTTAGAGAGCCGAGTTTTTCGGGAGAATCGAAGCACTTAGCTTTATTACATATTTTCACTTCTTTTCTTTTCTTTTCTATATTTTTGGCTTAGAACTTCTTTGCCAAGGAACTTCTAAGGCATTTTTTTATTGTCCTTTTGAGATCCTTTCTTACTTTCAGTTTTTCGATCTTTTAACAACTTCGAATTTACTTGGTGCCAATTTTTCGCACCACAAGATTCTCATCTTTGAATATTGATCATGGGAACGCACACGAGAAGTTATGAGTAAACACAAATTTGTGGATTTTTGAGTGAAAGCAAAAAGAATATCTAAATAACGTTATTCAAAAATTAAAAAAAATTCTAAGATAAGGTTTTGGTGGGTGTGGAAGCGAATTAGTTTAAAGTTCGGGTTTTTTTAAAGAAACGAAAAGGCTAAGGCTCAACAGGGTTTTCTAGGCGGATCATCAACACTTAAAATGAGTGTTGGAAGGGTTTTGGGCTTGAAGAGATATGTAAAAAGGGTTAAATCCTAAGGAATGTCAAGGTCCTCTGATTGTACCTATACCACGTACGGTACTCTACCAATGTGGTCTCGACATGTATAACAGGAGCAAGTTCTAATTCCGGATGCAAGCATCGGAACACACTCATCAAACGAATAGTGAAGCATTAAAATTGCATGCTTTTCATGAGCTCAAGATACCTCACTACAAGTATGGGTTTTATGTGCCTAGCCATGCGATGCCCTTTTTAGATTATTATTTCAGCTCAAGAAGTTCCTAACTTATTTAATCTTATTTTCCAAAATACACTACTCATATATGAAAATGATTCCCCTCAAGACATTTTAACTCAAAAACTTTGAAAATTTTTAAGCAAAAGTGAGTTTTTATGAAAATTAAGCCAACTGAATGAGTGGCATATCCACTGTCGAAGTTAGGCTTATGAATTTGGAAAAACATAACTAACTAAATGAGTGGCGTATCCACTGTCGAAGTTAGGCTTGTGAATTTGAGAAATATTTTCTGAGTTTTCTTTTGGAGATAAGAATCTAACCTAAGGTATTCTATACCGCTATCCCACACTTAGAGGAACATTGTCCCTAATGTTCTCTTGAGTTGAGATTTTATTGCAAGTAAAATCCCACACTTAGAGTTTGAACATATCGGAAAATGTTTCTCAAGTGTTTGTTTTGGGCTGGAATCCCACAATTAGTGATAAGTTTAGGATATGGCATAGATTATTTGAAAATAAAGCAAAATAATCAATATCAAAACAAGGATAAGAACGAGAGAACTCCCCTATCAAGGTGGTTGAAGGAGGCTGAGAGTCTGAAGATATGTTGCCTTTGAAGAAGAGTACTTGCCAGATATCCTTCTTGTGGCAGTTCCATGAAGTTCATTCGACCATATGGGAAGAGCACTTGGTACAAGATGGCTCAATTCTTCATTTTCTCTACTACTTTCTACAAGATGGCTCAATTCTTCATTTTCTCTACTACTTTCTCTCGTGTGAAAATATCTTGTAGTGTGAACACGTTGGATATACTTTTTGACCAACTTCTCGTTTTATAGCTTTTTACCGAAGGAGTGTCACTATCCCAGAATGCGAAAAGATGTTTTCTATTACAAATCATTTGTAACACATGTGTTTTTAAACGAGTTCGAGCATAATGCATGAAAGTAGCATGCAAGTACCTCAAATGCTCGAAACACATGAATTATCATTTTGAAAATGTTTCCTATATTCTGGAATTAGTGATGTGGTAAAAGTTGTTAGTTTAAAAATGAAGTGGTGTTTTGAAAGCATTTGTATATCCAAGTGTGAAAGATAGTCAGAGCTATTTCACTTCTTGGAATTTCAAAAATAGAATACTACTAATACTAAAGGATATTTATTCCACGGGTTGCCTCCCGAGAAGCACTTCTATTTAAAGTCGAGGGCTCGACTTTTGTTCCTCCTGGATCAGCCGGAAGAGGAACCTCCAGGGCTAGAGATTCTCGGTGGTGCCCTGGAGTTTTGTGGATAGAACCTGAGGAAATAGCAAGTAATGACTTGGGTGATGTTCGGGATTCTTGAGACGAAGAGAGGGAAAATATCAAAGTGTTCCTCAGCCACCCTCTGTAAGTATAAGAGGTCCCAGGATATATCATAGACTGCTTTGGAGATGGGTCCATTGGAATCTATGAAGTAGGTTCCATTGTACTCAAGTCTCTCACGCTCTGGTCGTTCCTGCCTTAACGAATCCATGAATCCGAAGAAGCGCAAATGGATGTCTTCATGAGTGCTGATGCTGGCGCGTCTTCCTAATTCTTTGATGGACTCTAGGATGCCTTGAATGAGCTGCTCTTGATGACCAGAATATCTGAGGTCGGGTTTACGAAATATGTTAATCATTCTATTGTAAACCTCACGCAGTCCATCATGAAACAATTGTCTGGGCTCCCCTGTGAAGACAGTACCGAAGATATCTCTAAGCTGTTCTGTGATGAAGTTCGCGGTGTTAAACAACGAACCATCAGGAATGGATGAAAGGATGTCACGCGTCTTCTCATCATGGCTCACATGCTCTAGCCTTTCGATAATCTTGTGAGCATGAAATTCTAAAGTGCATTCGATGTAAAACCTGTGTGGTGAAGAATCGTCTATATGATCATTATTAGCCGTAAAGTTCATCAATTCCCGAAGATCGTTCATCATCTTTTTATCTACTTCATCATCGGGGTTCCCAGTAGCATAGTCCATATTGTATACGTAAGAGTGTAAAAACTCCAACTGCCTGTGTGAATATGGAAATGCGGACTTGATTAGTGCTTCGTATACCTTGCCATATATGATTTTCTGGTTTTCAAAGAACTCAAGATCGTTTGCAGATAGCTCATCATTGTTCTGAGGTTCTTGCAGAAGCTGAGTAGCGAGATCTTCGACGAAGGCATGGATGCGGTTTTGTAGATGCTGAGGACTTTGAGAGTTGGTGGCACGCTAAACATCATATTCTGCTCCAATTTCTTCGATCAAGTCTCTCTGATATGGTATGTACTCAATTGTAGAATCTCTGATAATCGCCATCAAGGTACGAAAGTCATCCTCGTATTGCTCAATAGCACTGATCATCTCTTCGTGAGTAGAGACGATCGGTACTTGGATAGTTCCGAGAGGAGAGTCTGGAATGTTGGAAGGTAGACGAAGATGAATAGAGCGGATATCTATCGGAACATCAATGAATACGACGTCGTCCTTGTCACTCTCTGTCGCTGGGGGATCAACCTCTAGTGAATCAGGGAACTCCATAACGGTTGATTGTGTTTGAGACTCGTCGATGATCTGAGATATCGGCTGAGAAGAGATCATCTCAATTTCTTTTTCATTCTGAGAATCGGAATCATGACTGGAACCAGAATTACATCCTAGCTCGAGTTGAGTTTGAAGTCTAAGAAAGGTGAGAGAATCGATGTTTGATGCGATGAGTTTCCTCATAGTGAACGAGTGCTCAACATCATAAGAATGATCTTCCATTGGTTCCTCTTCCTCTGAATCACTATCTGGCAGCGGAATAAAACTTCGAGTGTAGTCTATCTACATTATTTCTGCTGTCGGAAGGTATGACTCAGGAAGGTAAGTTGGTGTGGTGTGATCTTCTTCTGTCTTGTCCTCCTCGTCTTCTTCTATTTCCTCTTCAGTCTCTTCCTCTTCTTCCATTTCTTCTTCCTCAGTGTCGAAAGTAGTGGCCTCGTCAGATATCCGTGTGTCTGGTTCAGAATCATCATCCGAAGTAACTCTGCCTGTAGAAAGCATACATATCTCCGCATGCTTGGTCAAAGCCTGGTCATTCTGATCAATCTTGAAGGTGATAGTCTCTCCGTGAGATCTAAGACTGATAGTCTGTGAGTAAACATCGATGATAATACGTGCGGTGTTCAAGAATGGTCTTCCTAAGATGATAGGGATATGCACATCCTTCTGAATGTCCATCACTAAAAAGTCTGTGGGATATAGGAACTTATCTACCTTAACCATAATATTCTCAGCTATTCCCTTAGGGCATCTAATGGATTGGTCAGCTAGTTGGACGCTCATCCTGGTAGGCTTAAGGGGTCCTAATTCTAGTCTCGTGTAAAGTGAATAAGGCATAAGGTTGATACTGGCTCCTAGGTTGGCTAAAGAGTGTATCATGCCTGAGTGATAGATTGAACATGGAAGAGTGAATCGTCATGTATCTCCTAATTTCTCAGGTAAGGAATTCTTAATGATTGATGAATATTCCGTGTTCAGTGGGACATTGGGTACTTCGGGTACCTTGTCCTTGGTTAACAGGAGTTTAAGGATGTATTTTGAACTGGAAGGGGTTCTGGACACCATGTCCATGAACTTTCCATCGAGTCGGAAGGTGTTAGCCTTGTACGCTTTCCCTAGATGGCTAGGAAACGGAATTCGTACTTCTCTTGGTGGTGTAGGGACAGATGTGGTCTCGATTGTCAGTGGGACAGGAGAAGTAGTGGAAGGTTGGCCCGGTGCCTCCTTCTTGTCTGTAGTACTCATCTGTTTAGCCTCTTCTACATGGGGGTTTTGTACCGTGTTACTAGGAAGATTACACTGAGGCCTAGAGTCAAGACGTTGGGCTAGTTGTCCAATCTGGGCCTCAAGATTTTTGAGAACGACCAGTTAGTTCCTAAGGTATAGGTCAGTTTGATCTTGCCTAGCTCTAGTCTTTTGGTTGAACTGGTGTTGACCTTGGATGAACTTGGTGAGGGTGTCATCTGTACTAGTAATGGGCACAAGGGTTTTGTTAGGTTCAGTCGGTTGAGCTGCGTCGGGTGCAGTCAATGACAGTGGTTGGTTGTAGGTGAGTTGGGGTTGTTGTGGGTACCTAGGTTGGTAGTTAGGTTTAAATGGTGGTTGGTTCCTAGGTGGGTATTAAGTGCCTCTAGTCCTAGGGGGAGAGGTTCGAGCGAAACCAGATGGATTTTGAGGGCGAGCTGGAAATTGAGCGTAGTAAACTGTGCCGTCAGCAGGATCCTCGTACTCAACCTGATAAGTAGTAGTAGGAAGGTTGGCACAGTTCTGGCATTCATGAACTTGATGGACGTGCTGGGATGGTTTCTTCATTTCACCGATCTGTTTTGTCAGGGTTTCGATCTTCTCTGTCAAGAACTTGATAGCTTCAGCCTGGATTGGGTTGGATGTGGCAAGCGGTGCTGATGATGAGGAATGCTCACCAGAGTTCCAATCGTGATGGTGCATCGTCATATTTTCAATCAGGTTCCACGCCTCTTCGTGAGTTAACTGCATGAAGTTGCCTTGAGCAGCAGCGTCAAGATTGATGCGGTGGTTTGGAACAATACCATTGTAAAACGTGCACAGCTGGTTGGTTTTCTCAATTAGGTGGTTAGGACATTTGTTTAGGAGACTCTTGAATCTCTCCCATGCCGTATAGATAGATTCATCATAAGCTTGGTGGAAGTTCATGATGTCATTCTTACATTTGGTTTGTTTGGTCGGAGGGAAGTACTTAGTTAAAAACTTAGAACCCATCTCCGCCCAAGTGAAGATAGAGCCGGTCTCTAATCCCTCAAACCAAATTAAGGCATGGTGAGTAAGAGAATAGGGGAACAGGTGGAACAGGTATAGGCGGACTATGTCCTGATCAACCCCATTCTGCTTATAAGAGTTGGTGGTTTGAATGAATCGGTTTATGTGGGCATTGCGGTCTTCGTTGGGTAATCCATGGAATTGGCAGAATTCCTTGATTAGTTGAACGATATGGTGCTTAAGTTCGAAAGACGCGCCTTCGATAAATGGATAGTTGATAGGTCCACCTCGTCCTTCGATTGATGGTTTAGCGCTATCGGCGAGAGTGACACGAGCAACCATCGGTTGTCAAGTGCGTTTTTCTTTGCGAGCGGTTCGGATAATCGACTCAGGATCGGGTACGAACATGAGAGGTTCAGATCCGGATGATCTGGTCGAATATCATTGTGGGTTGTGGGAAGGAATTTTCGTTTGGAACAAGGAAAGGAAAAACTAAACTATATTTACTAGAAAGAAAAATTTATCTAGAACGTCTTCGGATCTTACAACTGGTTCCCCGGCAGCGGCATCAACAACTTGATGCCGCCCAAAGCGTCAGGTCGTAAAGTTCTCTCCTTGTGAAGGGGGAGAACCGTCCTCGTCATCAAAGGACTAACCCAACAGTATCGGGCTGCGCATCAGGGAGGTTTTATAATTTGTAAGTGCGGGGCCTAAGTATACTTAAAACTATAGGGGTATAGTAGTAAGTATGACCTACGATCGTTCGATAAACCAGCTATATTGTGAAACATTGACGTTGGAGATGATTTATCTAATTAGTAATGGTTTAAACAAATTTTTGGAGGTTTTGTTTTTGGTTTTTATACTTAGGCAGAAAATTTAAATAAAGCGAATTAAAATACGGGTAGTTAGCAGATTATCTAGAGGAGGTGTTTGCTATGACTTCGGTAGCTTTCTTAACTGGGATGATGTATGATTTATAAAATTATCTTAAAAGATTTGTATTTCGTTCATTCCAAGTATTAGTGGAGTAAGCACTAGTTCCCTACAGATAGATTCCTCGATCAGTATGTCATTTAGTAACTAGGCTATCATGATTCTGATCGGAGTAGTTTATCTAGCCATACAACACCAACCGATGAAGGTATAGTGACCCTTATATGGAAATGAATCCTGGGAGCATGAATATGATGACAAACCAATCTCGATGTCCGACCGTTCTTAACCCCACAAGAATACTTTAGTCTAAACAAAACATTTAAGTTCAAGATCAGGTTTTGTGTGTGTTGATCACTCTCTATCGATGGGTTTGTAAGGTCTAGGTACGATGATTTACACAGTAGATAACTACGACTCTTCCCGTGGGTATACCAAGTTCTTAGCCGAATTACGGAACCTACTTTGCTTTAACCCCTAGACTTGTTTAACTAAGTTTGTATTTAAGCACAGTAATTATCCATCTATGATATAAACCAGCCCTTACTTTAACATTCTGATAAATCCCTAATTTATTAACAGTGTAATATTTGCGTTCAATGAGAAAACATTATTTCCACAGTCACTGTGTACTTTGCATTCTAACGGGAAAGCAGTATTTCCGCAGTTCCGGTGTACTTTGCATTTAGTTTAGAAAACATTGTTCCATAATCACATTGTACTTTGCATTCAATAGTGATAGCATTATTTCCATGGTGACGATGTACTTAGTGTTCGATTTAGAAAACAATGTCTACACTATTTATAAATCAAACCATGTTTTAGACACAGATACCTAAGCACCTTTGGATAGGGTTCGCGACGTCCTATCATTAAGGCCATAATCACGTTTACTGGTCGAAAGGTGTTAAGTTTAATTGAGGTTTAAAATCAGAGATAGAACGTGAATCAACACACTATAGATCAACATTAGTCAACAACGGATTGTGCTCACGACATTCATAGCTTCCACGTTCCGTACTCCACACATTCGTGATGTTTCTGGCGCAATACAAATGAAAGCCGTATAACGTTACCTCCGTTGTTTTCATAATGACATCATCCCAATTAATACGACTAATTACGTCATAGCAAAGACGCAATAATACTACTCGCTAAACATGGCAAACGATCCAAAATCTAGCATGACAACAGTAATAACAATCATCATAATAAAAATAGATAAAGGATAGATATAACCAGAGTAACAGCATAGCTGAATACAACGTGAATGAATACAAGCGGAACTCCGAGTATCCTCTAAGCAATATTACAATATTACCCTTCTACTCGTCCGGTTAATACCCTGACTAACTAGCCGCTAACTACGAAAAATAAAAATCTAATCTAGAGTAGTGAGAGAAGTGAAGTGTGTGTATGATAGAAAAAATGAGAGTGAATGTGTTGAATGAGGTGATTTGATCCCATATATATACTAGTTGCTCAGCCGTATTCCTCAGCCGTATTTTCACCTTCAAAATCTCAGCCGTATTTCCCAACCGTATCAAAATCCAACCTTGTACGGGAAAATCAAAGAATATGGGAGAGATTGGCTGTATACGGGAGAGATTGGCCGTATACGGTTGGGACAGGCTGTATACGGCTTGGCTTGGTCTTGGACGTATACGACTGGGCTTGGCCGTATACGGCTTGGCTCTCCCGTATCTCAGTCTTCGGTTGCCTTGATTCTTTGTTTGGGCGTAACTTTCTCGTCGTTTTCCATTTTGAGTGTTCTTTGTAGCCACGCGTTCGTAATTTCCTAAGGAAGAAAATGACATAGGTTAGAGCCTATGTTGCCTTGATCCCATATATATACTAGTTGCTCAGCCGTATTCCTCAGCCGTATTTTCACCTTCAAAATCTCAGCCGTATTTCCCAACCGTATCAAAATCCAACCTTGTACGGGAAAATCATAGAATACGGGAGAGATTGGATGTATACGGGAGAGATTGGCCGTATACGGTTGGGACAGGCTGTATACGGCTTGGTCTTGGACGTATACGACTAGGCTTGGCCGTATACGGCTTGGCTCTCCCGTATCTCGGTCTTCGGTTGCCTTGATTCTTTGTTTGGGCGTAACTTTCTCGTCGTTTTCCATTTTGAGCGTTCTTTGTAGCCACGCGTTCGTAATTTCCTAAGGAAGAAAATGACATAGGTTAGAGGTCATAATTCCAAGCGGAACTCAAAAAGTGCTAAAACACATGAACGAGAATGCTTAAGATTGTTTGTGCTTTATTTTATTCATTTTTAGGCCTTTTTGGTTGATTCTTGAAGCATCGTCTATATTTTAGACATCATTATGAAATTTAATAATAAAATATATATTTCGAATGTTTTCATTCATAATCGGGCTAAAAAGGTGAGATAATAACGCTCAAAAACTTGACTTTTTGCGTGTTATCAGTCATCCCTGTAATTATTATTGTGTGCTTGTATTAAGCAGCATCGATAGGTATTACAGTGTGTGCACTTCTCTCCAAGCTCATCCTTGTTCCAGTACAATTAGCCAAAGGGGCAGGTTTCTTCCCTTGCATCTCTAAAATGTACTGGATGATTGGTCTATCGAATTCCATGGATCTCCAACCGCTAGTCCTCAACCAAGTCTAGATTCATCCTATTCGGTTCTGGGTGCAGGTGGCCTTGGCATAAGTTAAAGGGCAAGTTCTTGGAGAAGTCAATAGAAGATCTGCTGAAGCTTTGTTGGCCTAGAAGCTTGTATCAAAAGAATAAATTTTCTTTATAAATAAAAAGGTGTGTTTATTAAATTTATCATTAACTATTAAGTTTTTAAATTACTTTTTAAACCCTTTCTTCCTCCTCGAATCCTAATTTTACACTTACTTATACATGAACAAAACATAATTGGTAAACTATAAACAATAACAATAACGAATAGGAACATAGATACATAAAACTCATAGATTCAATGACATCGATGTCCGGCCAAAACAATAGTTTCCGGTGAAATTCTTAAAACACCAAAGAAGTTGGTTTAAAACAATAACATTTGAGATCCAAGAAAGTATGTATAAAAAACCAAAATAACATCAAAAGAACTTTAAAATCCGTCTAAAAACGTCTAGATCTGAAGAAATATAACAAAAGAACACACTTTGTCTTTTGTGTTTCTACATATCTGGTTCATAATTTTCGGAGGTGTTGGGGGAGCTTATTTTCAATGTTTATTGCTTATAAGCAAAAAAGCCCAAATTTTGTAGCTTATTTTCTAGCTCCCAACTTCTCCTCACAAATAAACAAATAAGCTTATGAAATAAGCTCCCCCAAACACTAAAACTTGAACTTATTCTTTACAAATAAGCAAATAAGCTTGGAAAATAAGCCCCCCCCCCCACCCCCAAACACCCTTCATCCGATTAAAATCATAACGGCAACAACGATGGATAGCAGCGAAGGATCGGCAGAAGAACGAATTCCGCCGACGACATAAAAACTCTGGCCACCTGCAAATTTGACAGCGTTCACTAGAATAAAAGCTCTGATCATTTTCGTAATCACCCACTCGAGAAAATCCATTTTTCTCTACACAAAATTGTAGATTCTTCTTCTCTGATTTGTGATTTGCGTACAACCACCACCGGAGTTGTGTGGTAGAGCAATGTCACCGTTGTTGGTGGTAGTCACCGATGAGGGCTACTGTAAATGGGAAGGGGGAAGGGACACATGGGGGTGATCACTTGGTTTAATGATGGTCGATTTAGGCCTGTCAAAGGGGCGGGACGGGTCGGATCTTGACAAGATCCAATGCGTCACCAAATCCATTTACATCGGTCTGGATCTTGCTCATTAGTTATTGGATCATGATCCGATCCAAGATCCAACAAAATTATGGATTTAGATCTGGGTCGACCCATTTAATGTAAAAAAAATAAATTATATTTTTATTTCAATTAATAAGGAATGTTGATACAATATAAACCAATTATAACTTTGAAAAAATTTCATTTATTTACTAAAATTTAACCAATAGTATCAAAACATTGAAAACATTAGTATATCCTAATAATTTAGATCATTCTATTAGTTAGTTTTACATGAATCATTTTCAATCATATGTGGATCGGTTGATAAACTGTGATACGTACCGTTTGATAATTTTGCTACGTCGATTATATATATATATATATATATATATATATATATCATTAAACTTGACATAAACATCATTTTTAATTTTCATAAATAGCAATTGTCCCATAATGAAAAAGTATATTATTTGTAAAATAGTTATATATATATATATTAATTGTTGTTTTCTTATAACTTAAATGGGACGACCCGGACGGGTCATGGGTCAATTCAACTAGAGATCCATCTAAATGGATCGACCCATTGGATCCCTTATTGGGTCCATAGATCCATTTTTCCGACCCATTGGGTCACATAAATGGGGTGGGGCGGGGCGGATCTAGATCAAGATATGCCCCATTGACACCCCTAGGTCGATTGTGACAATTGAACGGGAAAGGAAGGAGGGGAGATAGGGGTTGATGTAAATGGTGTGTTTCAATTAGGGTTAGTGTTGTACGATTTTGGGTCCTATAGTGCAGGAGAAGGGAGGAAAAAGAATATGGAAAAGAGGGTATTTTAGTCGTTTTTCATGGTTTAACGGAGAAAACTAACTGAATATAGACGGAAGGACAAAATTTGTGAAATTTGACAAGTTGAAGGATGACCCTAGCGAAAAAAAAGTTCAAGGATAAAATAGGCGAATCGAAAAGACCATAGGGACAAAAATTGCAATTAACCCATAAAAATGTGATTGTTATGATTCAACACTTTTGTAAGGACAAATACGATAATATGGAAGAAAGATGTTGACATTTGAAAACGAATTAATGAGACAATTTCATGCAATTGTGCCACACATATATTGTTTCATGAGTGATAAACGTCAAAATGTACTAAATTGTAGTACTAATTTACCCCGTGTTTGATATGTTTCTAATGCATTTTATGTGAATAAGATACTCATTTCATTCATATTTGCATTTAGGAGTTTAAATGGAGCTTGGATAGAAAAGGAACAGAAAACGAGCTTATTGCGAAAAAAAGTTGCTAAAAGAATAAAGCATTGGACAAGAGAGGATTGGATCGAAGTGTAAATGAAGCTCGAATCGGAAAAAGAATGAAAGATGAGCTGAAAATGGAGAAAGAATGTAAAAGATGAGTTTTCGACTATGCGTTAGTATTTTGGCCATAACTTTCTCATACGAACTGCGATTGGGGTGATACAAGTTGAAGAATTTAGCTAACGGAGAGGGCTACAAATTTCGTTTTGACCATTTCAATGAATCCATCCGGCGGATGGATTGAAAAATGGGCTAAAATGGTATCGCGAAGCTGGGCTGGGCTTACTTTCATTCCATCCGGCGGATGGATTAATCCATCCGTCGTATGGATCACTTTTTCAGCTATTTAAGTCCGTTTTTAGGGTTTTCAAACCAGAACTTCACCACCAAAACCCTAATACGAACAACGACCAGAGGGAGTTTTCTCCCATTTTAGGAGAATTTTGATGGCGAATCGGAGGCGTAAAAGGCTAGGATCGATTCCTATTGATTCTACTTCATTCGGTTTATGATTCGGTTTGCGTATCTTTTTCCGATTTCAATTCGAACATTGTCTATGTGTTTTGTTTGAGATTTTGAAACTGATTTTTGTATAATTGAATCATGAATTAGATTATGTATATTGTTTAGTTTAATAATCTTTGATTATGAATGTTTGAAGGTTATAATTGTGTTTTGAATCAATTGTCTAATTGAATATTGTTACGTTATTTGTGAATCCTTGTTTATCGGTGATTATTAGTTGCTATTACTTAACGTGGTTAATAGTGTCATTGAGATTGAGTTCTTTTGATGTTATTGATTATTGATGATCATGAATCTAGGTTTATGATCATTGCTAAATAGATTGAGTTTGATAGGTTAAGATAATAGTAACTAATCGATCTAAAATGAATGAGCTAATAAGTAATTATTAGAAGGTATTGTTGAGTCATACCATGAGAATTAATCGTAACAAGTCATGAATACTTAATGCACAATCTAGGGAAAAGCACACAATAGAGCACCATCCTTGTGACATCGGATCGATGTTTAATGTGGAACCCTAGATTGTAGATATTAGTTAGACCCGGAACATTGGCTAATATACATTTAACTTGGACTCTTTGATTAGTATCTAAGTTAATATAAGAGGAATCACAATCAGATAATCAAAACACATGAACCGGATAATATGAATCTGAGTATGAATACTCTGAGCAATTACATATCTATCTCCGATTGTTTATCTGTTTCTCTTATCTTGTTTTATGTTGTTTGGTTTAGTTATTTAGTTCATATTGAACGTTCGTACGGAACTAAAACGTAACCCCTATTTTACCGCTTTATTAATAATTCCAATTTAATTGAATAACATCGTTCATGTGTTCCTGTGTTCGACCTGGACTTACCATAGCTATACTATTCCGATCGGGTATTCTTGCCTGGTTGTGTGATAGTAGTGATTGGTATATCCTGTACTTTATAAATAATAAAACTAGACGCTTTCACACGCATCAATGAGTGAGGTCGATATAGGAATGAGAGTTTTTGTGAGAATTGAGGAACCAACCAGAAAGTGCCATTTGTCACAAAACCCAATTTCCTCACATTGTTTTTTGAAATTAAATATCTCCCAAATGGTAAGTTGAAACATCATAAAAATTCCACCATAATAATAAGCATTTTTTCCCTCTTCGATTTGACATCTCACAAGGTATATTTTCGACGACTTTTTGTTTTTACAAATTGTACAAAATTAGTAATATATATTTTACCTTGCCTGTCTCATATGTGTTACCAGCCTGTATGACATGTGTTACATGCTTGTAACACATGTGTTACCAGCTTCTAATACACGTGTTACTCATTTTCAGAACCCATCAAAAACGAGAAAAAAAGTTCGTCGGAAGTATACCTTTTCACATCTCTAATTGAATAAAATGAAAACTTTGACTTTTATTGTGCAATTTTTGTGATTTTTCGACTTACCGTTTAGGATATATTTAATTTTTAAAAACGTTGGGGAAAGTGAGTTTAGTGACACGTGACGCATTCTATTGGTTCCCTCATTCTCACAGAATATTGTTGTACTCATTTGAACATTACTCATTGTTTCATATAATAAATGTGGAATACAATATTTATTTTTATTTTGATGTTATAAAGTATGAGGTGAATAATTCGTAAACTACGTTTTTTTTATTCGTACACCATCATTATAATGTTGTATTGTACAACACTGTAAATTATATTTATTAATCTACGATTAAAAGGTCATAGTGTACAAATCAGTATCTTTAGTATATCATCCACAAATTATACATGTAAGATGATAGAATCCAAAAGTTATAATGAGTAAATGATCAAAATAATATATAGATGATCCCTTTTTATAATTAATTTTTCTTGTGATAACACCACATGAACTTCAAACATCACTTTTTTATTTTTAATATGTGATTGGTTATAATGTTTTAAAGTGACCGGTCTTTGAAACATGACGAGTTGAAAAAGAAAAAATTTCAAGCATCACGTTTTTCATATATGAAACAATCAAACGACTTTATTACAACTTCCATTAAAATCGTCGTACACACATGTTTGGATGTTACCTTGCCCTTGTCTTGATCAAATATTTGTGGAGATCTCATTTTGTATCAAGCTCGTTTTTATGTTTTCGGATATTTTGAGGAAAAATTCATCCTTAAGTTGAGGGTACATATTAAAAATCTGGAGTAAAATACCAAAGGGTCTATAATCTTTAGGTATGTGATGAGCTCATCAACTAAGAGATGGTGGGTTTAATCCTTATGAAAATATTGATCAAGCGTAAAAAGGCTTGAGTGCAATAGTGTATCATGGTGGGTGGATGTTAACCGGATTTCACTCTCCATTTGCTGTCGTAACCTGATTCCGGGGGGATACAGGTGGTAAAATCCGATTAGGGTTAAGTGTAAATGTGTATGTATCAACTGAATCCCTGTGGATGCTAAGTTTGGCTTTTTATATGTGATGGGGGGAGAACCGTTGGAAATGCATGGGCCTGGGCCGGCCCATGGTAGTTTCCCGCCTAACGGTCATGTTCAGATCGTCGAGGAGATTGGCCGAAAGTAAGCTGTCACTCTTTTGGCTCTATATCGCAGCCAATGGGGAAGTGTGACAGCTGGGGGCATCGTAGTGTCTAGTGGGTAAACCAATGGGACACAAAGAAGGGAAGTTGACTTACTTGTATTTCTTCTGACACAGTACTATTCATGGATATGCAGTGTCAGGGAATGTTTTGTTTGTATGGTTAACCCTGCGGGAGTGTGGTTCTCCCCAGGGGTAAACCGTGGTGTTAGCTCTGAGGGGTGGTTACACTATTAAGTCCCCCCAGTTCGATTTGCTATCTTTGTAGAAGTTGGGGAGTCGAACTCCGTACTCTGCGCGGTGTGTCTTTCGTTTACACTGTGCTTTATCCTTTTAACGCGTGCCCCTCGGGGCTAACGTTGTAGTGGTAGTTGGTTAATTAATGTTGAGACTGAACGCATTCCACTACGGTCACTTCAGACGTTTCTTTCGAGAGTAATTATGACGCGTAGGCGCGTGTGGCGGTGATTTGTCCACGCATGAGGCAGTTGTCATTTCAAAATTTGAAATAGTGAGATGTTGCGACACGTGTAGGGTTGTGATAAAAACCGCAGTCGATCCGACCCGTTTTTTCCGGGGTACATATTGCTTTAACCCGCCTTTTTCTTATTCAGTTACCAAAAAAGAGGAATATATTTTTTCAAGTCAAATTAGGGTTTCGTGGTTCACCGGAAAGCTCTTTTTCACCGTTTATTATGAGTGATCGTCGATTGAAGCATGACTTTCCTTATAGTTCTTTTATCACTTTTCCCCTTTTATACTACTATGTCTGTTTCATCTTCCAATGCCGCTAGTGGTCCCGCTGGGGGTTCTGAAACTCTGGTGGAAATTCCGGTTGAAAACACATCCACTGTTTCTAGACTTAGGAGTAAGGTTAGCGATGTTGTTCTTGCTGCCTTGGAGGTGCAGTATCCTAGTATAAAAGAGTACAACCCTGTGGCCCCGGGGCCAGACGCTAAGGCCCATCGTCCGCTGGCGGGCAAGGTGGCTGTTTATCACAGATATTAAGATGCATCTAATTTTCGGTTGCTCGTAACCCCTTTTGTCGTTGATGTATGCGAGCATTTCAAGATTGTGTTTCCCCAAATTCATCCCCTTGGTTTGATGAGAGTCTTGATTTTTGAGATGTTCTGTCGTGGCCACGGTGGCAATCCTAGCATTGTTTTACTTGTTCGTCCTTTTAGGGTGTCTAGACAGGATTGTTGGTATTCTTTTGATAAGAGGCCCTCGTCGAGGTTTACGACGTCGAAGGTTCCTGGTTTGAGGCCATGGAAGGAGGGGTTTTTCTTCGTTGATGTCAGTTGTTTGTCCCGCGTGCCTGCGGGGTTGCTTGTGTGGAACCTGGAGGGTGTCAATTCCAATCTCAATGTGATTCCTTAGAGCCATGGGGATGACTCCCGTCTCTTTAACCTTTGTGAAAACTCTTCCCTATACATGCGCACTTATCATCAAGAAGAGATTCTGTTTGCTCTAGGAATAAGCCCTAGTTGGAAGCATGGCACAGCGAATCCCGTTTTCAAAAGAAATGGAAAGGGTAGGGGCGTGCCACAGCTGTGTGCTTGTTTGTTGGCCTTTTTGAAATTATTTTTCCTGCCACGTAGGCCGCGTGCTTTGGTTGTATTGCTAATTTAGACCTTGTGTGTTTTTGCAGTCATGCAGGTCGTCTATTGTTTGTCTGATGATGATCATGATGACGTGAAGGTCGGGAGAGAATGTTGTTCTGATGCTGATTTTAGTGGGTTGAATGAGAATGTGGTTCAGGAGTGTAACACCCCCAAATTTAATGTTTTTCGGAAGCATAATTTGGGTGTTACTAATCAATAATCAAAGCACACAGATATATAGCAAACGACTCTATATGCGTCATTTTAACAAAATATACTAATTATTAAAAGGTTTACAACAGTTTGAATCCGTACATAACTCGTGTTCGTAATATCAGAGATTTAAGTACATAATTAGTTATACAAAATCTAATAATGCAATGAAATCTCTGAAGTTTGCATGAAGACTCGAGCTAATATGCATCCTGATGGGCAGTCCAGATCTACTGCTGAGTACTTGTGATACATGCTAAAACGGGTCAGCTAACGCTGGTGAGCTCGCAGGTTTAGATATCAAATAATAGTGTGTGAACGCAAGATTTAAATGTTGATTTGCATCCAGCAAATGATAATGATAGTGTATACAACCATGAGCGCATAGTCTGAGCTTAACTCGAGGGTCGGGTCCCATATTTAGAATTCCGAGCGAGGTGCCTCCATGAGTGCCTAATCTACACTCGTCTTCCCAAATATTAGTACGTCCGTTTCAGAGGTTAGTGCGACTAACCCGGACGAGGTGGGTCAATCCTATATCGTACCATATACTAATATTCACGCTACTTTCGTATTACCAGACTATACTGACGGAGGACTTTGATTTGATTAGTTGAAAACAACTCATGTAGTATATTGAAATATGTACTCACGTTCACGGGTTAAAAAATAGAGCAATGTATCGCACCCCTAGTAAAACAGTAAAAAGAGGGGCCATGAGACTCACCTGAGCCCGTAGAGTTTATCTAAATAAACTGAGATTGATTAGCCAAGAATCGAAGTCCAAAGACTTGTAACCTGAGGGTGTCCACGACACGCGATGGTTAAAAACATGTGAGGCATCTAATAAGACCACCTTGTAGTTGTTTGTCCAACTAGAATGTCCAAATGATTACAATTTGAATGATTGTCTAAGTGTTTGAAAATGTGTACGGCCCGTTGGTGATTGTTTGTAATAACAGTCTCACATTATTATTTTGATGATTTTGAAGTGTTATACCTAAAAGTAAGTTCCAATGTGTTTTAGAAGTCGTGTCGCATTCGTGTTTGATGTTATACAAGTTTAACACCTTGTGTGAAAGTTTAGATGTAACACTGTTACTCGTGACCCTAGGGTAAGGGCGAAGCCCGTTAATGACGGGAGTCCGGGGGCAGTGCCCATGGTTAGCGGGGTCCAAGGGGTGGCAACCCCTGGCGGGGTCCAAGGGGCAGAGCCCCTGGCTGGGGTCGAGCTTGGAAAATTTTCATTTCTACTTAATTGCTTTGGTGAAAAATGCATCTGGACTTGAATTTGGGTGAAATCGAGTGATAAAATTTTAGGTCTCGACACTTAGTAAAATTTGTGTTTTCTTGGTTCTGTTTCATGCAACATAGCGTGTGACATACGGCTTTGTGTCGCTAAGTGCGACATAGTCTGTTGTGTCGCAGATCATATCTGCGACATAAGGGTTTGTTTCGCTAAGGGCGACATCCGCAATTTAATGCAATGTAGGGCGTTGTGTCGCTATATGCAACGTCCGTAATTTCTGCGACATAACTATTTGTGTCGCTATATGCGACATCCGTGATTAGTGCGACATAGTGGCTTATGTCGCTATATGCGACCTAAGGTCTGATTTAGCGACATAAAGGCTTATGTCGCAGGTGGCCTGGAGCCTCTGCGACATAACGCGCTGTTGGCCGGAAAATGAGCCGAAAAGATGTTTTCCGGCCTCCGTTTGACCTGAGACTTTTATCCAACCCATATTTGGACATTTTAAGCTTAAAGAAACAACTAGAACTTAAAACACACTTGAAATTGAAAGGTCTCGGGTTTTTGTCAGAAACTTACAAAGTTAACACCGTGAAAATCCAGAAAGATGGAAATGTAGATCGTGAAGTGGTGGTTACTTTTCTTCAAATGAACGAGATGATCCGAGGTGGTTTAGTGGTGTTATTTTGATGATTTTAAGTGATGGTGGTGTGGTTGTTTAGAAAGAAGGAAAGAAAAGAAAAGAGAGAGAGTTTTGACAGGATGATGATGTTGAAATGAGGGAAAGGGTGGGTTCCCCCCCCCCCTTTGGTGTCTGATTTCGGTGGGGGCCCACTGGAGTGTGGGTCTCCACTTTCTAACTCCGTGTATTCGCGCTCCGTGCGGCGTTCTTTTAAACATTAAATAATTATTTTATACATTTAATTATATGTTTTAAGATACAAATGTTTCTTTATTATTTTTGTTGAAGTATTTTACCAAATACTTAATAACTTAAATGATTTCGTTTGTTTGTGTGTTAAGTGTGTAAGTCGCGTAGATGTTTATTATATAATACGAAATGAAATTGAAATATTATCAAAATAATATTTTGGATATAGTAGCGTTATTAAATAATGTTGTACTAGTTAATAAAAATGTCCACCAACGTCCCTATTTACTTGAACCGAATTACATTCGATTTGAAACTTGTACGATTTAATCAAATCGCATATTCGTATATATTCAACAATATATATATTGGTACATTAATTAGCCTAACACAGAACTAATTACACGTATTAACAGAGAATTAGGTACTATTTTCTAGTCCTAATTTGGCGGGTGTTATAGCCTTGATTCCCCTGGGAGAGATTATGTGACCCAAGAATTTGCCTTCCTCCATGCCGAATGTACATTTTGCGGGGTTTAACTTCATACCGATGCTCCGCAAGATAGCAAATGTTCCTAACATGTCACTCAGTAGGTCAGATTGTGAGTTGCTTTTGATCACTATGTCATCAACGTAAGCCTTGACGTTCCTACAAATCTGGTGCTGGAAAGTTGCGTCAATTACCCTTTGGTACGTTGCCCCTGCGTTTTTCAATCCGAACAGCCTTTTTTGGTAGCAGAAGATGCCCTTGGCGGTGTGGAATGTCGTTTTGTCTTAGTCTTCCTTTGCCATGAAGATCTGGTGATAACCTTTGTATGCATCCAAGAAGCATTTTAGGCGGAACCCTGCGAGAGACTCTACTTTCCAGTCAATCTCCGGCAAGGGGTAGTTGTCCGTCGGGCAGACTTTGTTGAGGTCCTTGTATTCGACGCACATTCTCCAATCGCCATTGGATTTTTTCACCATGACTGGGTTTGCCACCCAGGTCTGGTATTTGACCTCTGACACCTGCTTTAACCAAACCGTCGACCTCTGCGGTTAAGAACTTGCTACGCTCTGGGGTCATGCCCCTCTTTTTCTGCTTTACTAGGGTGAGACTGGGATTGACATTCAGCTTGTGCTCGGCTATGCTCCGAGGTACCCCTGTCATGTCAGCGTAGCAAAAGGCAAACACATATATGATTTCGCGTAAGGTTTCTATTAATTGTACCTTTGTTTCTTCCGGGAGGTGCTTGTTGATCTTGATCGCCTGTTGTGGATAAGACGGATTTATTATCACGTCTTCCTCTGCTGGCCCTGGGGGGCAAACTTGTTTGACCTATGCTACCCCCACTGGTGCACACATGGTTATTGCTGCAGGTGAGCATCTTAAGGTGGCGATGCCCTCCAATGTTGGGAATTTCATTATACCGTGAACCGTCGAGATTACTGCACAGAATGCTTGCATGCCCGTTCTTCCCAGAATGATGTTATGTCGCGACGGTGATCGAACGACAATGAATTCCAGCGTGGTTGTCCTGTGCGTTGGGTAGTGCCCCAGGCATACCTCGAGGTTTAGCTTTCCGAGTGGCCAATTCGTTTCCCCTGAGAAGCCTACCAGGGGGGAGTTATACGGGTTGAGTGACTGCTGAGTGTCCCTCGGGAGTTTCAAGAAACAATGTTCGTACATTATATCCAGCGCGCTGCCACTGTCGACGTAAATGCGCTCTACCTGGTGGTTGGCTATTCTGCCGGAGATGATTAGAGGTTCTGCTGACGGGTTAGCGTCTTGTATTGGGGAAAAACTTATCTCTTGCCTTTCCCATGTGTCGAGCACCTCTGACTTTCGCCTTCGACCGCTTTTCCAACATTGTATCATGTGAATTGTACCCTCTGGGGGTGGGAGCCCTTGTGTTTTTCGCCTTTCACCCCCTGTGGGTTTATCGTCGTCGTTCTTTTGGATGGCCTTGGCACCTACGACAAGGTGTTCTAATTTCCCTGCTTTTACAGCGTTGATGATCATTGATTTCAACTCTCCGCAATCATTGGTGTCGTGGCCCTTCTCTTCGTGGTATCTGCAGTACTTGTTGCTTTGCTTACCGTATTTTGGTGCCATTGGACGGGGTGGAAGGAAACGCCTTGCTTCTTGCTCTGTTGCAAGTATCTCTTTTGGTGTTTTACTTAGTGTGGAAAGAAGGGTGTGCCTCTCCGCATGCCTGAATCTAGGGTTCCTATACCCTCCAGGGTTCCCCCTATCGCACCAATGTGACGCGGAGGGCCCCGCGGGGTAAAAGTGGCCTCCTCTCGGCCTTGCTTGTGGTCGGACATCTCCCACTCTTATGAAACTTCTTGCCTTATCCTGCATTACGACGATTGTTGGGGGTATGTTTTTTGACAGCTGATCTATGAGTGCACTGAACCTGTTTTTGTCCACGCACATGATAAAGCCTGATATTTGTTGGCTCTCCGGCATCCCTGGTATCCTGAGGCATTCGTTTGCGTGCCTGTCGATGAAATCGGCAAGGCTTTCATCGTGTCGTTGGTATAGATAGTGCGCGGCCATGTGCGATAACTGCGCCGACTTTCTTTGGTGAAAACGCCTTATAAATTTATCCCTCAGGTCAGCCCAGCTAGTGATGCTTTTGGAGGGTTTCTCGTGGATCCATCGCCTCGCTAAGTTGTGTAAGACCGACTGGAACATGTGGCATGTGACTGCGTCGTCCCAGTGTTGTGTTTTGATTGCATTGTCGAACCCAGATAGAAAATCCTCCGGATCCGTGGACCCGTCGTAGGTGCCCACCCCAGGAGGCACTGACGTGTTGTAGGGCAGCGGTGTGGCTGCGATGTGATGCGCGAAGTGCATGGCTACGTCTGGGGATTGAATCTGCCTAGGCGCAGGGAGCCCCATTAGTGCTGCCCGCAGATTTGCCACCATCGGGTTCTCAGGTGCTGGCACCGGAAGTGGTGGAGGTGGTTGCATCGCCTGGTTGAGTATTTGGGCTAGCATGGCTGCAGGGTTGGCGTTTTGTTGTTGCTGTTCTGGTAGATGGGTAAGTGGTGCTGCTGGGGAGGTACCCAGCGGCGTGTGTTGTACTATTGGAGAGGTGAAGTGGTGTAGGGGTGTATGTTGTTGGTAATACGTTGGTGACCATGCGAAATTTGTTTGTGGTGCAAATGTTTCAGGTGTAACAAAGTACCCCATCTGTGACAATAGTTGTTGAGCCATGCCCAGTGTTAGCATTATATGTTGTGAGTGCACGATTGGTAGTGATGACGTGGGATTGGAAACTGGCGTATCCGAATGTCGCGTCGTGGTGCTGTTACTTTCTACGCCGGTCGCCGGTGTTGAGAACAAGAGGCGCTGGCGGTTTGCCTCGGCGGCGTCACGGCGGCGTTGTTCCTTGTGGATGTTCGACGTGTGCCCTCGACACATTGGTGTCTGTAGGATGGCGTTTGTGATTTGCTGGCTGGCTAGTGGTGGGTACGGTAGCAGTTGTGAAGCTACTGGATCTATCGCCTCGAGTGTTCCCGGAGTGTACGGCGGCGTGGTGTCGCCGGAAGTTGCCATGTTTCTCTTCTTTTTTTTTTTTTTGAGTAGGTATGTCAGTGGTTATGACAGGGTTCGAGCTAGTGAAGTTGTAGCTTAAACGGACGGCGCCATTTGATCAAGCGTAAGAAGGCTTGAGTGCATTAGTGTATCATGGTGGGTGGATGTTAACCGGATTTCACTCTCCAGTTGTTGCCGTTACCTGATTCCGGGGGGATACAGGTGGTAAAATCCGATTAGGGTTAAGTGTAAATGTGTATGTATCAACTGAATCCCTGTGGATGCTAAGTTTGGCTTTTTATATGTGATGGGGGGAGAACCGTTGGAAATGCATGGGCCTGGGCCGGCCCATTGTAGTTTCTGTAACACCCCCAAATTTAATGTTTTGCGGAAGCAAGATTTTGGTGTTACTAATCAATAAAAAAGCACACAGATTAATGGTAAACGACTCTATATGCGTCGTTTTGGTAAAATATATTAATATTAAAATGTTTACAATAATCATCCAATACATAGCTCGTATTCGTAGTATGAAGAGATTTGAATACATAATTAGTTGTACAAAATCTAATAATGAAGTAAAATCTCTTGAATGTTTGCATGAAGACTCGAGCTAATATGCATCCTGTTGGGCAGTCCAGTTCTACTGCTGTGTACCTGTGATACATGCTAAAATGGGTCAGCTAACGCTGGTGAGCTCACAGGTTTAGATATCAAATAAATTGAGTGTGAACCGCAAGATTTAATCGTTGATTTGCATCCAGCAAATGATAATAGTTATGTATACAGCCATGAGCGCATAGTCTGAGCTTAACTCGAGGGGTCGGGTCCCTTATAGAGAATTCCGAGCGAGGTGCCTCCACGAGAGCCTAATCTACTCTCGTCTTCCCAAATATTAGTACGTCAGTTGCAGAGGTTAGCGCGACTAACCCGGACGAGGTTGGTCAATCCTATATGGTACCATATACTAATATTCACGCTACTTTCGTATTACCAGACTATACTGACGGAGGGCTTTGATTTGATTAGTTGAAAACAACTCATGTAGTATATTGAAATATGTACTCACGTTCACGTGTTAAAAACAGAGCAATGTATCACACCCCTAGTAAAACAGTAAAAAGAGGGGCCATGAGACTCACCTGAGCCTGAAAAGTTTATCTTAATAAACTGAGATTGATTAGCCACTTGTAACCTGAGGGTGTCCACGACACGCGATGGTTATAACATGATTGGGTATCTCAAAGATCACCCTTGTAGTTGTTTGTTCAACTAGAATGTCCAAATTACCACGATTTGGTTGTTTGTTTAAGTGTTTGAAAATGTGTACGACCCGTTGGTGATTGTTGGTAATAATAATCTTATCATTATTCTTGAAAAACGCGTTCTAAAGTGTTTTAGTAGTCATGTCGCATTCGAGTTTGATGTTATACAAGTTTAACACTTTGTGTGAAAGTTTAGATGTAACACTGTTACTCGTGACCCTAGGGTAAGGGCGAAGCCCGTTAATGACGGGGGTCCGGGGGCAGCGCCCCTGGTTAGCGGGGTCCAAGGGGTGGCAACCCCTGGCGGGGTCCAAGGGGCAGAGCCCCTGACTGGGGTCGAGCTTGGAAAATTTTCATTTCTACTTAATTGCTTTGGTGAAAAACGCATCTGGACTTGAATTTGGGTGAAATCGAGTGATAAAATTTTAGGTCTCGACACTTAGTAAAATTTGTGTTTTCTTGGTTTTGTTTCATGCGACATAACGTGCGACATACGGCTTGTGTCGCTAGGTGCGACATAGTCTATTGTGTCGCAGATCATCTCTGCGACATAAGGGCTTGTGTCGCTAAGTGCGACATCCACAATTTATGCGACATAAAATGTTGTGTCGCTATATGCGACGGAATAGGTTTTGCGACATATTCACTTGTGTCGCTATATGCGACATAAGTGAGAGTTTAGCGACATAAGGGCTTGTGTCTCAGGTGGCCTGGAGCCTCTGCGACACAACGAGCTGTTGGCCGGAAAATGAGCCGAAAAGGTGTTTTCCGACCTCCGTTCGACCTGAGACTTTTACCCAACCCATATTTGAACATTTTAAGCTTAAACAAACTATAAACATGTAAAAATAAGTGAAAACGATGAATTTCGAGAGTTCGCCGGAAACTTACGAAGTGATGAATCGAAATTCCGAAAAGGTAGGAGTGTAGATCGTGACGCGGTGGATCTTTTCCTTCAAACGGGTGAGAGAATTCGAGGTGGTTTGGTGGTGGTTTTTAGTGATGGTTTATGGTGGAGGTGTGGTGAAAGTTGAGAGGAAAAGGAAGAAGGAAGAAGGGGAGAGGATGAGAAAGTGAGGGAAAAGGAAAAGAAGGGGGGGGGGGGAAGGCAGATTTTCGGTGGGGGCCCACCGGAGTGTGGGTCTCCACTTTTTAACTCCGTGTATTCGCGCTCCGTGCGGTGTTCGTTTCCTCGGTCGTTTAAACGTTAAATAATGGTTTTACGTTTAATTAGAAGTTCCAAAATACGGATATTTGTTCAAAATTATACTTGAAGTATTTCATCAAATACTTAATAATTGAGTCATAGATTGTAGCTTAAATTTTATTTCGGTTGTTCGCGCGTTTAACATTTTATCGCGTTGACTTTGTTTGTACGATACAAAATAGTTATGAAATATTATCAAAATAATATTTGTGATATAATAGTGTCCTTAATTAATATTACATTATTTGATAAGAATGTTCACCAACATCCGTATGATTTGAATCGAATTACACTCGATTTGAAACTTGTACGATTTAATCAAATCGCATATTCGTATATATTCAACAATATATATATATATATATATATATATATATATATATATATATATATCGGTACATTAATTAGCCTAACACAGATCTAATTACATGTATTGACAGAGAATTAGGCACTAATTACTAGTCCTAATTTGGCGGGTGTTACAGTTTCCCGCCTAACGGTTATGTTCAGATCGTCGAGGAGATTGGCCGAAAGTAAGTTGTCACTCTTTTGGCTCTATATCGCCGCCAATGGGGAAGTGTGACAGCTGGGGGCATCGTAGTGTCCAGTGGGTAAACCAATGGGACACAAAGAAGGGAAGTTGACTTACTTGTACTTCTTCTGACACATCACTATTCATGGATATGCAGTGTCAAGGAATGTTTTGTTTGTATGGTTAACCCTGCGGAGGTGTGGTTCTCCTCGTGGGTAAACCGTGGTGTTAGCTTTCAGGGTGGTTACACTATTAAATATCAAGTGTCGTAAAAATTATTTGTACAGTTCAACTGCATAATGATTTCATTTCGTTGAAAATATCGTGTGGTAAAAATTATTTGTAACTTCATTTTTTTATTTATAGTTTTTAGTTAAAAAGATACTCGGGTAAATAACCTAGTTGATGATAATATTATCCATAAAAAACGGAAATTTATTGAGGATACAGTAAATTTTATACAGTAATATTGAAAAACTCTTGTATGGTATTGCTAAAAATATAGCTCCTAAAGAAGATGTGAAAACGTTTCCACATCAATGTTTTGAGAATCCTTATCTCATTGTCAAAGGACAAAGAGAGCTCCTAACTGATCAAAGTAGTTCGAAACGTTGAATTTATGATCAAAGTAGTTAGTAACTTAGTAACCTTAAATTTATGATATAGCAGTCCAAAACGTTGTCTGAAGATCGAGAATTCGGGATTATATATAACAACATATACGTCTGTTAGATGTTAGTTCTATAATAAACGGTTGTGAATCGTACGTTATACTTGCATTGAATTTATTCTCCTTTCTTTGTGAACAAATCAGATGTAACAGATTTTTTAGGGAAAAATTTCATTATCCATCTCCATAAACAAGAATCAGATGTGTAAATGGGCATATTTATGTCGACTATTTCACTACGCTAAAGCATTCATGTATTGTATTGTATCGCATTGTTGAACTAAAGACTTGTTGTGATTGCATCACTTGTAAAAGGGAAGGGGTAAGGCAAACAAACTAGTAAACTCATGACTAAAACTATGATTCCCAGTGCAACGTACTTTTTATCGGGTTCGCTAATTTCTTCTGCAAGTGGAGCGATTGGACCCCGTTGTAAGAAGAAAATCAAAACTACCCAATAAAATGCCACATCGTCTAGTAAAGAGGACAGCCCCAACAGAACAATAGAAGCAGCTGAAAAACGAGATGCAGCCTGCAAAAGACAACGGGCTATTTATATTTGCGGTTAATCAGTTTCATGATACTTTAAGTTTCATCATGTGGCAAAGATGGCAATGTAGGCCCATCCAGTTATGGATAGGTGGATTTAGGTTTTGTTTTATCTTGAACAGTATTAAAAAAAAAAAAAGAAACCTCTATCAAAAGGAACAAGTCAAATGAGTCAAACATGCTGAAAGTTGATCAAGGGTTATTTACAATGCATACACCAATTCATTGATTTGGGTTTATTATTGTAAGCATAACGAATATTTGATTATTTACAAGAAAATGGACAAAAAGGTGTTTGCAGGGCAAATAAATGTGAAACAATCTGTTTCAAATCAACCCGTTTTGACATGTGACGCAACCCACCTGACCTACACTTATTGCAATGAGAAGTGAATGGAAGTCACGAACTAAAGAATGGTATTAAATAACAAACCTTTCATCCCAATTACTGATAACTAGATATAAAGATAGCCAAAAAAGTGTTTGTGGTTCAAACCAACCTGGCCCGTTTTAACTAATTACCCCACCCTCCCCACCTGCCCATTTTGCATTAGAAAGTAAATTATGGTTAAGAAGCCAATAAAGGAATAGAAAAACAAACCTTTCGTCCCCATATTGCAAAAGAAATTCGTCCACCATCTAGCTCTCCTGCAGGGATGCTGTTGATTGCATTGATGAGAAGTCCCGCCCATGCCCAGATTACCAATGGGTTCAGTGATATCGTTGCTCCTTCCTTAAGAACATCACCAAGAAGCAGCTTTGCTATACATATAAACAAAAACGAACTATTTAATTCAAAAGGAGAACATAATATATAATTATGTGGCAAAAAGTAAATGGGATAAGACATACCTATCCCACCAGCAAGAAATGATTCATGAAACACAGAAGCATCAACAATGACACCAATACCATCGGCTGGTGGCAAATAAAATCCCAAGAGAAGAAGAACGAGACCTACTGAAAAGCCTGCTAAAGGTCCTGCTGCTGCAATCTTAAGAAGATCCTCACGGTTTGGGACAATGTTTAGAATCCTTGTTATTCCACCAAACGAGCCTATCTGCCACCAAAGTAGATCATTATTCATTAGTTTTGACTTTCTTTGTGTCTGTTTCATATATCTTTTTTTTCTGTGTGTTTTTTCGCACACATTTGCTTCAGTCAGTGGTATTATTGAGTAAACTCCATGAAATAGACCACAATAGAAAAATACTACATTTGGAATTTCCATAGGATCAACTAATGAGCACCTCACACATATAGCTAAGTATTAGAGGTGGGAAAATGGGCAGTTTGGCAACAGCCCATGATGGTTCGGATCAAAATGGGTGGCTTATTGTATGCGTCCAAACACCATTTGTCCACAACACAAAAGTTGTAAATAGTTAGTGACATGAATACAAAATTATATTATCTCATAAAGAACCTAACATATGACCAAATTTATGTTCGAGGATTTCATTAACGATAAGAAATAACCCGAATCGGCCAATTCATATGTAAATGGAAAAATGTGCCACATCTACTAGGTACAAAACATACAACTCCAACCTACCTGCCAACTTGGTACAAAATATGGAACCCCAAGCTTAACTCCTGCATTTCTGGCAACTAAAATATGGCTGATTTCGTGTACACCCAAAGCAAGTGCAGTTACAAGAGCTCCAGCAAGCCCATCCTTTAATAACTCAGGATTGTCAAAAACAGATCTGTGACATTACAATATGCAGATTATTGTTCATTCAGCAAGTTCTATTAAGTCAACATTCATCGTAGGTGGGGCAAATAAAACTTCTACACTCAATGGTAAGTTAGGATGAACTCTTCAATTCAGGGCTGAGGAAGAATGAGTTAACTCTAACGGTTCAAATCAACAAAATCAGTCAAACAGGCTGAAAACACCCAAGCCAGATGATTATAACATCCTAATTGTTTTTCTTCGAAGATTTTGACTATCATAGTAATAATGTCAGTTTCGTCATCATTATTTACACATTAACTATTCAAATAAAATTGTAAAAAATGTTACAAAGTGTTTGCAGGTCTACCCGCCAAACCCGTCACTCCCCATACTAAAAGATGACTCATTTCAACCCAAACATGTTTTGACCCATCACCCACCCTCCTAACTCACTCATCTTGCTACCTCTAGTAGTCTAGTAACTCTAGTTCAAGGTAACAATGAAAATGTATTCATAAATGGACATCAGAGAAACCATGGTGGGATTTAAATTACTTACAACAAGTTGGACTGCAATGCCGGAACGTTACGTAATAATAATGTGAATATTGTAACTAATCCAAAAGCTCCAGCAGCAAACCATTCAGGGACAGCTGCAGGGAAATTATAAAACCATAAATATTAGTGTTCAACTTCAACGTTTTCTAGTAGATGGTTGTTCTTATAAAAGACAGAAAATCATAGTATCTACATGGTACCAGTTGTTTCAGGTTGTAAGGTCTTTCTTGGAACTACAACTGCCACAGGTTTATCATCCTCAGGATTTATAAGAAGGAAAAGCTTATACTGATCCCCAAAAGTCTCCTACACAACAAGTAAAAATTATATAATTAACCTTTCTTATGGTTTTCAAAAAGGGATCTGTGGGTAAACTAACCTGCAGCCTTTTTTCTATCTTCTTGTAACTCACAGCAGCCTGTCCACGCAAATTTCCTTTGAACAGTACTCCACCCTGTAACATAAAGTATCATAAAAGAGACTCCTTTTAACGATGTAAATGATATCCATGTATTTAATCACCTCATATGGTTCCTGACTAGTGATAAAGAAAGTGTCAAATCCAAACACTTGGTCTTTCAGTATGTCAATTGTTTCCTTTGGGATCGCTATTATGTCATCAAATTGCTGTGGCTGTTCAAAATGATTACATGTCAAAAAGAGAGAAAGGTATGATATGCATAAAAGTGGATATGACATAAGTGACATATTCACCTTCACACCTGGCAGGGGTGATCCACTTGCAATCTCTATATTATCAACCTCCTATTTAGAGGACAGAAGTTAATCGTATAAATAATCAATATACTTAACTTCTGGCAAGACTTGACTAATATTATACGAGAATTACCTCAGTGACTTCTTTCTCTTTAGCTTCAACAACATCTTTATTTAGTAACTTGTTTAGCATCTCCAGCTGAGTAATTTTGCCTTTATCCTAAGAAGAATAATTTCAATCAGAAATCTAAAAGAATG
Source organism: Pseudognaphalium luteoalbum (assembly GCA_963422505.1). Lineage (NCBI taxonomy): Eukaryota > Viridiplantae > Streptophyta > Magnoliopsida > Asterales > Asteraceae > Pseudognaphalium > Pseudognaphalium luteoalbum. The sequence continues at coordinate 86,111,901 of OY730194.1, forward strand.
ACTACACATTTGTATTTAAAACAGTTAAACTTGGTAAATACCTCATTTAGTCCTTGAGCCCTTGAGCCATCTAGGAACTTGTTGAGTGATTCCAATTGGCTGAGTTGGCTCTTATCCTGATAAGAAAGGAATTTTTATACTTATAGAACTAAGAATCTAACATCCATATATAGAAGATGATTATATCGATCAATGTGGTTACTTGTCCTTTATCATCCCCACTAACAGAAGCATTTGAGTTTGTTGATTCTGCAATTTCAACCACTTCATGCTCTTCATTTTCCTAGATAAAATGAGAGAAAATCAAAGCTTGTAACTTGACATAACAAGTTCAAAAGGTATTTCACTCATACATATTAAAGTTCATGTTTTGGTCAACGTGGTTCTACAGCTCTAGCAATTGAACTCTTGTGATTCATTATTTAACCACCGAGATCACGATGTGCAGATTTCATTAACAATGTTGTCTACATTGTTACTACAGATTCAACAGCGTACAAAAAAATCGATGATTGCCATGTCATATATGCCCAAGGCTACTGTAGTAAACTCTTTAAACTTACGAGTACAGAAACAGAAGTAGTACTCTGGTCATTCTCCTTTTACATATAACGATTTTGTCGATGTGCATTAAGTGAATGACTTAATCACTTTCAATAGTGGTCGAATCATATCAAACATTATGAAATGATATAGACATAACTTCAAAATTATCATACAATCTGTTTCTACTTAACAATTCAACATATAAGTCAAGTATCTTCACACATATACATATGTATACTAAAAAAATGCAAACAAAATAAGTTGCATTACTTTATCGTTATCATCATCCGGTGCAGTGTCCGACTCAGCCGCTCGACATTTAACCACTCGGTTTCCACTAATCACTAACCTAAATGCACATATCACAAGCATCAATTATACTCCAAACACAGAATTCACAAAATATCACAGTGAGCACAAATTCAACAAACTTCACCTGGAAATGCATTTCACGGGATAATTACTCCGTGTCCGGCCGTACGATGAAATGAACGGCTGAAATCGAAGATCACAACATGAGCTGCAATGTGATAACGGAACGAAGTTGCCGCGAAAACAGGCCGGTGTGGTCATACTTGCTGTGAAGCTCATGTTAAAGCATGAGACATTGAGATTATTAAATCAATTAATTAGGGTTTTAGGGGAATTGGATTGATACAGTCGAGATTATTTTTTTTTTTTTTGGGTGTATGGATTGTTAAAGGTGGAGAGGGAAAGGAATGGGATATTTCAAAATCAGAAAATCTTATCTTCTCAAGAATATGCTAAAATAGAAAGAAAAACATAATGGAATTGTTTTTTTATTTTTTATTTTTAATTATATTACTATTAATTAATTGTCAGTTATTATTTACCCGCCATAATTGTATTGGATTTTAGTAGTGGGCTAGAGGGACCCCTGTTATTGGACGGTAGACTTTATATTTTGGGCTTTAAGCCTATTGGGGCCTTGAATATGTGCTATTTTTAATTTGCAAAATGATAAAATGAATCCTTAAACTTTCAATAAATAAGACACTAAGATATGCTTCCAAAGTTGTATCAAGACCTTAACAAATATCTTCCCTCCTAAATATATGTTGATCATTTGAATTTTATTTTAATGTACAACCACTTATGCATGTAAAAGCTTATTAATGAAAGTTCTAAGGGCTTCTTTAAACTAAACCAATTAATTTTAATGGAACTTACAAACTCCAGTTGAGAAATGATATCTTCACATTATTTTTACAAAATAAATTTTACAAAATAAGTTGTACCAATCAAATTAAATAAAAGAATGATGAGAGAGAAAAACAAATGCATTTTATTGGTCTATATCGTGTTCAACATCATTTTGTGAACATGTATTTGTAAGATTATAGTAATTCTAGTATTTTCTCTAATTATGTTCGGCTTAAAAATGATGTGGTTACAAAAATTTTATAAACACTTTCTTACAAAATAAGATAGAATACAATGTATACCAATCAAAATTAAATATTTCTTCCTCTCTATTGTTATCTTTCATTACATGACTGCTACATAATTTGTGTACATATTTTTTGTAAACTTTCTATAAGTATAGCATTGCTCTGTGCATAATAGATAGTTGATGAAGTAAATTACATTCTCGTTCATGTGGTATGTCATCCATTTCACTCTCATTTCTTATATAAAGTTTTTTGCGAGTTTATTCATTTTTACTCAAATTTTCAATTCGCTTACGGTCCCTCTTTTTCATAAAATGACTAAAATATCCTTAAAATTTCATAACCTTTTTAAACTCGGGAAGGACTACTGGGAGTGAAATAAAAATTCGCGTTAAGAGACTGAATCTGCAATAAACTTGACTTAGCATAGGGAGTGAAATGGATGATATACCATAGGAGAGGAAGGGGAATGTAGTTTACTTATAATTAATAAAAGGGGTTAAGTATCTGGAAATGCATCCAACTTGTCTCGAATGTCTATTGGATGTATCATACTTATGGGAGGTGTATTTAATACATTCAACTTTTAAAAATGGTTTATTGTATGTATTTTAATGACGTGGCATCGTAAACGGCTGACACGTCATCAAAATACATACAATAAACCGTTTTTGAAAGTTGGATGCATTAAATATACCTCCCGTAAGTATGATACATACAATAGACATTCAAGATAAGTTGGATGCATTTTTAGATACTTAAACCTGATAAAAATCATATTTGTTTTTTCCTAATAAAATCTCTTTCTGTTTAGTGTTTTTAGGAAAATATATTAGAGGATAAAAATACTTTTGAGTTATTTTATAAAATAAGAAAGCTTGTGTATAGTTATAAACTTTAGGTGAATATACCAATGGGTGATGTTACTATACAAGTTACACTAGCTTTACTATTAGTATGATTTATAAGTTTGATCAAAATACATATTTTTGGAAATTACTTTTTCTTGCCTTAAGGTATAATACTACCTCATACATGCTTGTAATTCTTTACATTCAAATTTGCAGCGTTTTAATCTAGTAGTTTTGTATACTCTAAAATTGTGTGCTATATGTCGTTTTTCTAAATTTATGTTCAAAATTAGATGATTGGCTCTCTGCTATAAAACAGAAAGCAAAGAACACGACGTCATAACTGTTTTTACGACCAAGTCACCGCTGATGGCTTTAAAAATCGCCTGGTTTACCTTTGTAGCCTCTATCATATGTATCCCCTTTTCAAAGAGTGATGATTCTTACATCACTTTTTAATTTTTATTGGTTTACAGTATAGTGTTTTACTTTACAAAATCATAAGACAGAACTAGTAGTGTACGGAGGTGGTGTATGAATCAATGCCATTTCTCTAATCAGGCCAAATCAGACAAGTAAAACATATATTAAAAGTGAATAAACTTTTACTAAAAAGGATCCATACTTGGATCTACTATCAAGTAGTGACACTAGAGATCCAACAAAAGTGGTAACTTGTTCTCAAAACAACAAATTTCATATTACATTATAATTCACAAAAAATAATGTTCTGTCACAAATTTCTATCTGTTTAAATGGTTGGCTACGAACAAGGCATAGCCCAAAAAAATGTACAAAAAGCACCATTTATAATAAGAGATGTAACTACTTGTAACATGAGACATATTAAGCCAGAAAGAATAGAAAAATGATCAGAAAAACTATCAAAATAGCAAATATCTTAATCAACAGCCACCTGTTTGATGATATCCGGTTTAAATGTTTCAAAAGAGCTCCACGAGCACCTTCAACATTTGATAACGTTTCTTCCATATTATCATCAATCCTGATTTAGCATTAAATTATTATAACATGAAAACATATTTATAAGACTTAATTAACAACTGTACACTCTTGTGTCCCTTTTTAAATTACAGTCTACAAGGTTAACTACTTGCTACCAATGTAGAATACCTTTTTATGACATAGTAAACAAAAGTTGTAACTGATGATTACCTATGTAAATAAGAAAATTGAACTAACCTGATAGCTAACTCTCCCTGGTGGGCAACCATTGTAGCCAAATTTGTGAAGATCCCACTCAGTTCCGTAATTGTAGACTCAACACTCTGTAGAGCAACTGCACGGTTTTGGGAATAGTTTTCTTGTTGTGGAACCACCTGCTGCAACATTGATGCTTCCATTTGCAGGGGTGGAGAACTATCAGCACCTAATCTCCGTCTGCATCCACAGAATTAATAAATGTTGACAAAATGCAAGAGAAAAGTTTTACATGCTTATAACAGACACCCATACATGCTCATCTCTTGCACCTAACAGTAATATTATACATATACTCATGCAAGTAAAAAAAACTTACGACATATTTTAGTTTTTTATCAAGGTCCCCTTATTTGTTTACAACTCCCTTCATTCCATGATATTGAATTTGAAAGGGGAAGGAGCTTTCGATGCTAATAAATTTAAGTTATTTAATTTCTTGAAAATTTAGGTGACTTTCATATCCTAATCTAAAATCAGATCACCTAGTGTGAAGTTTAAGTGCAGAAGTTTCTATCCTCGAGCTAGCTTTGTACAAGTGTACAACCCAACAGATTAAGCTTAGCTGGGACTACATATGTTTGTACAATAGTTAGAAATTATTCGACATTACTAGGATTTTAAGTGCTTATAGAAATAAGTAAAGAATTTGGTCAAAGGAACTTTAAGGAAGTAGATAGGAAGGCACAATATAACAACAATTAAGAATAGCATATTCATACTATATACCTTAGTTGGTTGCCAACTTGAGCTCCAGTTCCCGTAGATCTGAGAAAATGAAGCAGATCACGGAAAATATAAGAGAAATCATTAATTAATATTCACATCACATGAGGTACAGTACTAAAAATTTTAGACACGCCTACGCCGTATACATTTTTTTAAAACAATAAATATATAAATGTGTAACATTATATATTCTTTTATTACTCTAGTAGTTCATGACTTCATGTTGAATTGTTCTTAGGCCAGGAACAGCCATACGGATCTAACAAAAGTACAAGCTCACTCAGATGGTAGTAGATTTCCAGATGATTTAGACGGACTTGACCAAGGAGGTGGCTCCATAACATTATTTGTTTGCTGCCTTAACGGATTCTCTCTTGTCATATTCGTAGAAAAGATTTGTCTCCTATTTTCATGAGCCTTGATGTTCTGCGATAAGAACAACAACGACATTACTAAAGTACAACGATAACAAGGCACAATTCTTGCATTTGTAACACACAAAATGTGAAAATAAAGAAACACACTACACCACGATTACAAACCTCTGTCCGAGCTGTTAAAACATCCTGAAACTTTTTTGTAGCTCCCATCAGCTTGTTCTTCAAATCATCACAAACCGTGGTATTATGCACAACTCTATCTTCTGAATAGTTACCATCCGCGATTTCAATGTTTTGAAGAGTTTGCAAATCGGAAATAGCTACATTGAGGGCTGTGATATCATTCTTTATTAAGGCTGTTAATTCTTGAATCTCCTTTAAAGGATCATCAAAAATAGACGACTTCTTAGCTACTGCATGTCCACCCAATCAAATCAAAAGTTAAGATGTGTAGGTTTCCCTATTGGCATAGCCTTTTAAACTCTAATTAGAAACTGTAACAGCTAATATCTAATAGAGTATATATAAAATTGTACTCAACACTCTATATAATCATCTAATTCAAAAGGATTGAAATGATAACATGATTAATAACCCTAGGTTTACAAAATCAAATGTATACAGTAAGAATTGCTTACAATTAGCGAGTCTGGAGATCTTTTTGGAGGTTTCATGGATGCGTAATAAAATAAGAGAGGACTTATTTTTGAAATCAGATCGAAATGAAGAAGGTGATGATGATGATGATGCCGGTGATTTACAAGATGAAGATTGATCGTTTTGGTGATGTGAATTATTATTAGCAGCTGTTAATACCCGGCCGGATCTGATGAATGTGTCCGATAGAGATCGGAATTCAGAAGTCCGGTCTCGGAAAGCGGAAGTACCGGCGGACGTCATTGATATCGGTAACTTTTTAGTTGCCGGAATAAAAGGAGCAAATCGAAGGTCTGTAATTGAGTCACTCCATTACACTACTTCCACTCTGACGTCATATTGAAGTCTTAGTTTTTACATTTGGTGCCAATAATTATTATATTTTTTAAAATAATTGAGTATTTCACATATTTTGTTAATCTTCTCGTAAGAAAAAAGAACTTGTGAACAAGTCAAATAGTTAATCAATAAAAGTTTTCCGTACAGACCTCTACCGATGTCACACAACAAAAATTAGAAAATTGTCTTCGTATCTTTATCTAATTAGACCATTTTTGATTGAAGCGTATCTGATAAGTCGTTCATGCCTTAAAAGGATACCATTGGCACGGAAGTGTTTTTGGGGCGTCTTTCTCGGATCCATCGTGAAATAAACAAGAGGAGGCGGTATCTTTGTGGCCAATTTTTTTTCTTTGGTTTTCATTTTTGTTTTGGGTATATGACAATATATTATTGATTAATATATCACCATTGACGGTGTTTAGTCTATTTAAATACTAACGTGGCCACTTAAGTTCTTCAATCCACCATTAGAAGTGATCCAAGAAGTTTGAATAAAATAAGACAAGTTTAAGTTGCCACAGGTCATCCGGTAAGTTTGACACATCATCATAACGTAATTGAAATAAACTAAAACATAATTTTTGAAAGTTTGATGCATTAAAAATAACAAAACAAAGTTGGGTCACACAATAAACATTGAAGACGAGTTAAATACATTACTAGACATTAAACCCGAACAAAAACTTATTTTTAATGATTGAGAAAATGAGTTAATTGCTAAATGTATTTGATTTTAAAACTTTGGGTATACCCCTTCACCCAAAAATCATTTGCATTATTATGCACTTGGTTGTACATAAAGGCAAGGTTCTTTAGATTACAATCTCCATTTCACGACTCTTCGAAGTGGTACGGGTTGATATCTCATATTGTAGTATTCACTTAATCAATAGGCCTTTGTCAAGTCACGTTCATCAGTGGTTCACTATTTTATTACGAAGACATTAAATTATTTGTCATGACGGTATACTTTGATTCGTGCTGCAAGGGGATGATAACTCATTACAATATAAGTTGTCAATCAAGATTATCAACGAATTCCAAAATCCAAAACAAAGGTTATCCATAGGTACAACCAACCGAACGATCGATATTTGTTAAATTTAAATATCTTTTGCAGAATTGATTTCTATAGTAATGGATGGTATCCTTTTCTTCGTTTCTAGTAAATGAGAGTGATACAGTTAAAAATTCATCATCGCAGTTAAAACTTTAAAGTAATAGTATTACACATCATACCATTTTATTATTTTGTTAAACCTATACAATTGTAACCAAAACTAAACGACAATTGTATATGTTTGATGGTGAGCGTAATATTAGTATAGTTGTAATACAATACAATTGTATATGTTTGATGTTGAGAAATTTTAGACATTCAATTGTTTTTTAGGACATACCAAGATATTATTATTATTATCAACTGCTATATATTTTAACATGATGTAGGCTGCTTCTATTGATCTTCTGTAGAAAAAGAAGAATAAACATCATTCCGGATCATATCACAATTAAGCAGTGTAAAATAATGAAATGAGATTTCTTACAATGGCACTCTAAAGCGCCAAATTTCTCACAATTGCAATCTGAAACCCCGGCATCACCTCCATTACATACGATTCAAGGTCCATTGCTTGAGTTTGCATTCCCGATGGCGGTAATAACCACTTGTGTTTAGTTTTTTGTATCATTGATAGATCTATCATGGGAGTGACGTCCCCGTCCGGGTTGCTAGCTACAACCACGTCCAAACGGGCATTTTAGTAATTGTTATGGGTGTTGACACCGTTCGGATGGCACAAATCGGGTTAGGCCTCGAACCATGGCTTAATGCAATACAAATGTCATTGTCGGTAAATCTAATCGGTAACCTTAATTGGTTAATCATAGTTCGGTAACCTTAATGGGTTAAATCATTGTTCGGAAACCTGAATTGGTTTATCGTTATTCGGTTATTTTATTTAATCATTGTCGGTATTAAATCGTCGGATAATCATGTTGATCACATCAATGTTTTATGTTAAACCTGTGAGATTCACCAGCTTTATAGCTGACCTTTTAGTGCTGTATTCTCAGGTGATCAGCAACAATAGGACGGCTTTCAGGATAAGCTATCTACTTATGAGTCGCATACATTTATTTAAGACATGAAGATTTTCTAGCATTATCTTTTGTATAATGGTTATGTATTAAAATCTTCAAAATTCAATTGCGAACTTGCTATCATTGTAAACCTATGACTTAAACTTTGTATTACTTTTGTAAAATGTATAAACGTCTCATGTAGAGTCGTTTGCTTGTACTTTGGTGTTCTGATTATTGATTAGTCACACACAAAATCGTCGCTTCCGCAAATCATGAAATCGGGAGTGTGACAATTCGTAAAGTTAATATATAACTTATGGTAATGATACTTATTTTTGAACAAACTAAAATTATAAGTAACACTTATTTTGATACGGAGTGCCTAATTCTCAACCATTGAAAACAACTCGGTGTTTTTTTCTTCAACTTAAGAGCATTTTGGGTTGGCGAGTTTTTTTCGCCGTTCATGGTCGAGAACGCCGTCAGACGGCTTTCTGCCGCACCGGGATGACGTTCCCGACGACGTTCAAGCCTCGCCGTCCAAAACTCGACGCTATCCAGAGCAACGTTTTCCCATTTTTTTTCTTTTTCTTGTTTCAAACGTTTTTTTTTTTTTTTTTTTTTCTTGTTAAACGGCAACAAAATTTATTTTTTTCAAAAAAAATCCTGAGCCAACGACTCTTTTTTTAAAATATATATATATATATATTTAATTTAAACACATCTCTATCTCTATATATACATACATATTTCACACTAAAATTCACACCTCAATCTCTTCTTTCTCTCAAATTCTATACAAAATACACATACATTTTTAACCGTAAAATGTCATCCGATTCATCCTCCAATGACGAAACCACATACAAACTTCTTTTGCTTGCTCGTAAGTATCGTAACGATCAAGAAGATGCTAAAAGTTCCACCTCTCAGTCCCGTCGTTTCATATATCATGACCGAGTAACCGCGGAGCAAACGTTACTAAACGATTACCTTGTCGGAAATATGAAATATCCTCATGAATATTTCAAACGTCGATTTCGAATGAGTAATCGTTTATTCATCAAAATTTGTGAGGATATTAGCTGTTACTCCGTTGAACCATCCCGACTATTTTTTGTGGTTTCGTCAACGACCCGATGCACGTTGTATATTGGGTTTTACTTGTCTACAAAAAGTCACTTCTGCAATTCGTCAATTGGCATACGGTACATCTCCGGATGCCTTTGATGAATACTTGCAAATGTCAGAAAAAGTTTCTCGTGAAACTTTACAACATTTCACAAGGTGCGTCGTGGACTTATATTCAAATGTGTACATGAGAGAATCAACAACCGAAGACATACATCGTTTGCATGATAAACATCACAAGCTTCATGGTTTTCCCGGCATGCTTGGTAGCATAGATTGTATGCATTGGGCTTGGACACAATGTCCAAATGCATGGAAAGAGCAATACACCCTAGGCGATCATGGGTATCCGACGATTATGCTTGAAGTTGTCGCCTCGTACGACATGTGGATATGGCATGCTTACTTTGGGGTTGCGGGTTCCAACAATGACTTAAATGTTCTTAATACGTCTCCTTTGTTTAGGAATTTGCTAAATGACACCGCACCCCCAAGTTCCATATACAGTGACCGATATGGAATACGATAGAGGGTACTATCTTGCTGATGGGATATACCCGTCATGGGCAGCGTTCGTGAAGGGATTTTATAGTTTTTGTGTTAATGCAATCTACTCATTAGCCTGAAAATGGTGGCTATTCAAAAGGCATCTGTAATTGGACATAGATCTTTATCAACCAAATTTGACTTGAAGAGGCTTAAAGATCTCAGTTTTTGTGTTAATGCAATCTCTAAAAGAACGATTGGCTACTAATCCACAAGTGACATAGGCATAATCTTGTGTAGACAAATTAATTTTGGTAAAACACGAAATCAGTGAAGAGTTTCGAGAAATGGGGGTGGAAGAGTTGATGGCATACATTGATTCGGATAGGAAAAGGAGGATTGGCAAGTTGTTTGGTGATGATTTAGTTACAGTGAAAAGAAAAGATATGTAACACCCTAGGCTGATCCCGCATCGGCCGTGGACATGAGGGATGTTGGGGTTTATAATGGTAAATGGGCGCTTATATGACACAACGCGTTTTGGGACCACAAGTGGCAGATTTCGCAAGAACACCGTTGTTAAGCGTGCTCGAGCGAGGGAAGTTCCAGGATGGGTGACCATCCTGGGAAGTGGAAGTGTGGTCGCCAAGAACAAAACTGTGCGCCTGCAGGCAAAGCGGACAATATTGTGTCATGGCCAGCGGGTTATTACAGTTATGGTATTAGAGCAACTCATGTGCCATTCGGGGATGATGGGGGAAACCTCATCGAGGACGATGAGTCCGTAAGGGGGGGGGTGAGTTGTAACACCCTAGGCTGATCCCACATCGGCCGTGGACATGAGGGATGTTGGGGCTTATAAGGGTAATAAGGCGCTTATATGACACAATACGTTTTGGGACCACACGTGGCAAATCTCGCAAGAACAACACTGTTAAGTGTGCTCGAGCGAGGGAAGTTCCAGGATGGGTGACCATCCTGGGAAGTGGAAGTGTGGTCCCCAAGAACAAAGCCGTGCGCCTGCGGGCAAAACGGACATTAATGTGTCATAGCCAGCGGGTTATTACAAGATACATGTAACAGAAACTCGAAACACGCCCAAATAAGTACGGAGTATGTGTTTTGAAAGAGATTTTGGGATACAAAATGGTTCATTCCATTCTTTGTTTAGTCAAACTCAAAATTGAAAGTAGTCACTTTGTGTTACGATGTTAACTGTAATGTAATGACTACAAAAAAGAACAGTATAATATTTGAATTTTGTAAAATTCACAATGCACCTAAATTTTTTAGTAGAAATATAAAGAATCAATTAGTAATTGAGTTGGAGTGCGATCAACTAAAATCTATAATAAAGTAAACCCATCATCAATAACCTTATTTGATGAATTTTAATTTATCTGTTTAATTTATCCATCTTATTACTTTTTCGGATAGCAGATGAATAAATTCTTAAAATCCCGGTTTTCTTACATTATTACTTACGTCGGACTCGGTCGGAGTAATTTTTTTTTTTGGTACTTGATAGTTGATAGAGTGATTGGGCCTCATACGAATTTAATTGGGCTGAAAGTGGGAGCCCATTAACTATATCATTACCCCGTGTCCCGTGACATGATTAGAAACAACAGATGACTTGAAATGCTCGTGGCGCAAGTTTCCGAGTTCTTTAGTTATATTATAGTACTGTAGTAGATTGCTGATGATATTTTGCTTTAAATTTGAAGTTTTCCTCAAAACCGGTGGTTTCCCCAGCTGCCAAGGATCTAATCACCCAGGTTTTTCACCTCACACAATTCTGAATTTTGATTCCCGATTATGCATTATACCTGTTTGATTAAATGCCTCACTGGATCACAAGTCTTGTAAACATACCTGGGTCTGCAGCAGTTTCAGTTTCCTTGCGGATTTTTATATTATTTGTTTGTATTCTGCTTTTGAGTTTTTTGACTAATGCATCTCTTCTTTTCTATGATAACTGATTAATCTCTTTTACTTTATAGGATATAAAAAAGTTGTTGCCCTTTATTATGTGTTGATTGATAGAACCTGGTTTAGTGTTAAGAGTTAAATTGATATACGGAAATGAGTACTAATTACTTAATTAGCACTGTTTTGAAGACTCTTGCACAGATAGGGTCCTTGTTTTCAGGTGCATAACTAATGACAACATATGCTCATGATAATAATAGACTCGTTGCTTCTGATAACATAATATTAGTGATCAACAGAAGCACTTACAACTCTATGTGTATCAGTGGGGGTGCTAAATTATCACATCATCATCATATACACAGCCCCCTTTTCATATGGTCAAAATGCCCAATGCAAACTCTCAGCCCAATATTTAGCCACACGTTCACAGTTTCAGAAGGGATCAAATCGGTTCTTGAAGGGAATTGATCTGGTTCAGGTCAGGTCTTAAACAATGCACAGTCCTACGTCATATAATATAAAACTTGATTTAGGGTTCCATTTCTTAGTCAGCCGACTAAGGTAAAATGCAACCATTTGAAAGAAGAATCTTGGGTTAAATCTTTCAAATACAGCTTATGCTGTCATTCAGACATTGATTCAATGCAGATGTGTTATGATATGCTTGTTGATAATCATGACTTATTTCATTTTGACGGTTTTGGAGCTTTCTGTATGATATGATGAATGCTTGTTTCAAGTTGAGTAACCTATGTTTAGTTTTGTAGATCAAAGAGCCCACCAGATTTAGTATTTGGACTTGTGCATTCCTTATGAGTTGATCCAATTTTTTATTGTAAGTGTATAACATGTAGAGAATGCCTTGAAACATTTTATTGATAACTGTGTTTGTATATTGTACTGTGGATTTTCTTACCGAATTATCTTGGAGTAATGTTTATTGAATTTTGTAACAGTGGCTGTGATCACTGAATACGAGTGGCAATGGAAGATCAACATTCTTTTAATAGCCCTAGAAGGACCCTTAATTATTCTAGAAACAGGGGAGCAACTTTCTCTGTTTTTGAAGCAGACAACAAGGCTTCTGGTGTTGGTGTTTCAGGAGAGCATGGTCCTAACCTTTCTGAAGTTTACGGGTTTGTAGGAGCTATTTCAACTGTTGTGGCTACAGGTTTTCTTCGTCTTTTATTCTTGTTAACAAATGTTCTTATTATAAAGTTCAAGAGTATATATTAGATGTGACACTTTCGACCATGTACTTATTAAATGGGCTGATTTGCATTATATTTTACTTGGAAGGGGACATGTCAAATGGGTCAGAAGCTTACTGCATTTAATATCATCCTAATTGATTACATTTGAAAAATCAGATTATTACTCCGTATTGAAATTTTATATCATATTTGAATGTTTGCTTCTTGTATAAAAATTAAGTTTTCTGGACAGAAGGTTATTGGGTCAACCTGGCCCAAGCCTTTCCTCAACGTCCAAAGATGATCCATTGTGACTGTTACCCAACTCATCGGCCCCACCAATTTTGCCACCTCTGACTTACATCTAGAATGACTGCCTAAAGGCGTTTGGCAGAGTGTGAATATCGTTCCCTCACATGAAATTTGTAGTATCGTACGTGGAACACAATTGTATACAAATGATTTGACTATTTGTCAATAATTGACAATCATAAGCATTTTTCAACAACGCAGAACTAAAGGAATGTTGTGGACCACAATAAATAACATTTTGAATTAATAAATTCGCAAAAAAAGGTAATTACAGTTGCAATTTTTCAATAGGAAACTTTGCTATCTTCACGGTATTCAAAGAACTATTTGCTTGTGTAGATTATTGAAATTTCAGTGGGTTATGTGTTTAGCTTGCTCAAAGGCTACAATATTTGTGTTGTTAACGTCATAGTTATATGTGTTTGGAGGATTCTAATATCAATTTACTTTGGAACCAACAGTTATTTTCTTGGTATGGGCGTACATTCCTGATCCCTGGTTACATTCTATTGGAATCTTTTACTATCCTAGCAAGTACGTATTCACGACCTCCTTTTAGGTCCTAGCTTGTGCTTGTGGTTTGCTTTAGATACCTTGATATATCATTCTCATCTAGCTTCTAAGTGTGTCTGCAAAACTGAAATGGTATTATCTGAATGTCCACAAGAATGATAACTTTGAGGTGGCAATTAAGACCCATATACTTAATGAATGATCAATTTGGGTTATGTTTTATTTTTAACAGGTCAAATGGGTAAAGTAAAAATGTTAACTTAAAATGAATTGGGTCAAGCGGGTCGAACTCAAGTCACCCATTGTGGCAATGTCCATTTTCAATGCATGAAACCTTCTAATAGCTTTTTTATGGGCTTAATAGCTTATTTCCTCATAGTCAGCTATAAAGCCCCTTAATAGTGTTTGGATGAGCTTATCTGGAAGTAGAGGTGGCAATTTTAGACCCATTGGTTAATTATGGGTCAATTTGGTTAATATTTAGGAGGGGATAGGTTTGTTGGGTCTCCTCCCCATGTTTTGGATGGGTCTAAATGGGTTTTTCAATATAACCTCCAATTGTGTTACAATTAACCAACGGGTCTAGCGGGTGAATTTTTTTTCCCACCTCATTTCATTTTTTTTGTTTTTCACTCAAGTAAAAAAAAAATCCGTGAAAACCCAATGGGTCGGGGTCGGGGTAATAAGCTAAAAAACTTAAGCCCCATTTCTCAGATTTTAGATAACACAAAAGCTTAAGCTAAGCCAAACACCCACTAAATCAAATTACTATAATAATTATATATTATTTAGAAAATTTTATGTTTTAAAATTATGATAACTGACACACGAATTACCAAATCTTGAAAGTTTTGGACAAAAAGTGTTTTGGCTTGACCCAACTTGTATCATATTATCTTGCTTGACCCGAAACCAATTTTATGTTATCCACTGCCTGTTTTGATCCCATCTTACTCCATACATTCACAACACTATGCAATACTCCGTATAATACTTGTGCTCTACATTTCCCTTCATAGGTACTGGGCTTTGGCGCTTCCAGCTTACGCTGCTGTGACAGTTGCAACTATCTTTCTATTCTACATTGGCCTCAACTTTATGGCAACTCCACCTCCGACATCCCTGAATTCTATATATGGTAAGTTAGTTTTCTTTCAATGCTCATATTCAAGATAATAATTATGCTACTGCTTAAAGTACAAAGTAAAGAGTAGCGGTGTAAGCAAGTGAACTGTGAACCAAATAAAGCAAATAAGTAGCTCCAGTTCAGCTTACTCCAGCGACTATTACTGGATCTGATTTGAGATTGAAGGGGTGTAAACTGTCAAGCTTCTACTCAAATTGATATACAAATTTTCACGGATCGACTCGAGTGTCGGAAATCTGATATGTGATGAATATTTTTTGCAGACGAAAATAGCAAAGATCCTGTTCTCTTTGATCCTGCGTTAAAAGAAGATGACCGACCCATAGAACCTTACTCTGATATTGGAATTGACCAAATCAATGAACTAATGTTCGAAGATTGGAAATGATTACCAACCAGACATGATAATTGTTCCTAGATGTATTCAATAAACTACAAGGAATATCATATAATGCTATTCAAGTTTTACGAGTCTGATCGACTTTGCTAGACTGTTTGTATATATATCTGGTTGGAGATAAAGAAAAAAAGTTGCTAATACCCTTTTAATGGCCATCATCAAACATAAATCTGTAATTCTTGATATATATATATATACTAGCATAATACCCGCGCGATAGAGCGGGAAAAATTTATTTGTTTCACGTGCATTCGATGATTAATATTACGTTTTTGACTCATTTTCTAAATCAAAAAACTATATAACAATGCACGAATATATTGTTTTTAAACAAGAATCTTTTTAGAAAATACACAAAATTATAAATATCAAAATATGTCATTGCAAACTCGATGGGCGGAGTTGCTAATATCGGGTTTCAAGTTCTAAATAGCCAGTTTGGATATGTGAAGTTTGGATATGTGAAGTCGTTGGCTGAGTCTAAAAGTTTGACTTTCATTGATTTTTCATTGTTCGTTTGCATATTCGTATTTTACTACCATCAATTGTTTAGATTCATTTTTAATCCTAAAACTTTGTACAAAAATATAATTTCTCAAAAGTAAAAATTGAAATCATAACAATGAATTTAAGCGTATAAATAAAGGTGTAAAAATAAGATTCTATTAAAAACGTATTTAAGCATTCATTTTTTAGTTATTTAAAACTTGCAATACATGTAAAATTGAGGAAAGTTAAGTTTTAAGAGTTTTAGAAACTAAATTTGACCCCGAAAGATGGACAAACTGCCTTTAGCAGTTTTCTAACGTGTTCAACTTATCGCAACATTTTCATCCATAATTGGCATATAATGTAACAATTAACGGTTCAAAAGTTTTGTCTTTTCCAAAAATACTTATCACGTAACTTTAAGTTGTAGGGGTATCTTGAAAAAAATATCACAGATGCTATATATATATATATGTGTGTGTGTGTGTGTGTAAATATGTGTGTGTGTATATATATATATATAGTAGGAGGATCAAAAAAGAAGTAAAATTTAGGGGAGAAGATGGAGAAGGATTCTGAGCCAATCATTTGAATTTAGGGTCAAAGGGTAAACTAGTAAATTGTACTTTTATTAATTTAATTAATAAATATCAATATTATGTATAGGTATTTAACTCTCACATGACAGTTTTCTTTTCCTTCTGTACGTAAATTATGGAGAAAGATTTATAAATAAACATACTCTTGAATAAATGATTTACGCTGCATCAAAAATTAAAGGGGCACATATGGTTTTTTTTTTAAATCAACCGTCCTTTTGAATCCTTATCCAAAATAATCATTAAACATCAATATCATGTAAATGATTAAATATGACATTTAGCATTGACAATATTTTCTTCTTTCAATATATAAACATTCAATTCAGTTTCGATTCGGCTTCGATCGTAAGTATTCAATCGGGTTTGATTTCGATTTTGATTACATAGATAAACTTAATTTTTTGATTTGAAGCACTACAATAATGGCGAATCACATATATTATGATGGTTATAATTTATGTAAGTTTTGATATAGTTATAAATCATTCATTGAAGTGAGTTATGTCTTAACGTACTTAACATTCCGATACTAGGATTCAACATTTTTATACTATGTCTATGATTCAATAAGTTTATACTTTGATTCATAATATTTATATTATGATTCAATATTTTCAAAAATATGATTCAGTATTTTTGTAGTACATGATTCATTAAATTTATAATGATTTGATTATAAATTTATGATTCATGAGCTTTATACGTGATTCATTAAAGTTATCACATTGATTCATATATTATACAATAATATAACTGATGATTGATTCAAGAATTTATTAAAGTTTATCACATTGATCCGTCTATCATAAAATGTCCGATTCAATATTTTCTTTACGAATTTTACTACATTGATTCATATATCTTATATATGAACATTGATTCAGATTTTATAGTATATAATGTGAAATAAAATTACTGAATCACGTATTTCATATTATTACTACATGCAATAATAATGTGCTTATAACTTTGTATGGAAAACATAAAAAAAGAGCATACAATAATATTAGAGCTTCTTTTTTGGAGATGACGTTTGACCATAATTAATGCACTACGAAAATCTAGCTATATTAAATTAGCAATCAACGGTTTATAAATCAGGTTTTCATCAATTTACTTTGATGCCCCTCCACCCTTTAAACGAACAATATTTCCATAAAGAATATGAATCGTTGGATCATAAAATGAAAGGCCAAGATCATTTCTCCATTGATCCTAATCCTATATATATATATATATATATATATATATATATATATAATATAGATATATAGACATTAAGTTAAAATTAAATATATTATATTAATTAGTTGATGGTTTTATAATGATAGTATTAATGTGAATTTAATAGATATAATTATATAGACATTGAAGTTAAAATTAGAAGCACTATATTAATTAGTATATGGTTTTATAAATATAGTATTAATGTGAATTCAATAGATGTAGGGGTATGTTAGTCATTTATATGTATTTTCTAAAAAGCTCTTAGTAATTGTAGGGGTAAAATAGTAATTTTTATCTTATAAAAAAATTCACAAATATATATATAGTGAAGGGATCGGGTGAGAATCATTCTTTACTAAGAACTGTGAGAACTGAAAATATATCCGGCCCAGGTCCAAAGCCAACAATACTCGGGCTTAAAAAAAAGCCCAGACCTAATATCATACTAATTACAAAGCTTTTGTCCTCTCATTCATCAAACACAACCGTGATACAATTACAGTCATCTTCGATCTGTTCGTGAAGCGCCGCCAGTTGTCGTCATCGTCTCTGATCTGCCACGTTTTATTCCCACCGGAAGTCTATATAACACACCACTAGTTCATCCATTTTTTTTTGAAAGGTCGGAAACGAAATCCCATTTATATTATGAACATAGATAACATGACGTCATCTATAAAATTTACATAAGTTATATGTACTAGTTATTAACGTTTACAAAACACTAATTGTACCCTGGGCATTATATATCAAAACATATATCAAAGTTTGAAGAACATCAGAGTATGACTATGGTCAAACATTCTTCAGTCATTCCTTGCCCGGCCCAAATCATCTCAAAACCTGCAAGGAGTAATTAACGGGATTAGCACGAAGCTAAGTGAATAAACCTGTTACTAATAGTTGACTTAGCTTCACGATATTAATTAACAACAAATAACACATAGGCACAACATCATCAAGAGGATCGGTGGTCCTTGTGGCGCCCTCAATCCGCGGTGGCCCACCAAGCGACACTTACAATCACTGCAGACCAATACAGTGATTTACCGATATCTGATTGCTACCTTTAGTCAATATGTGTTCCATTCTCAACACATGATCACAAATCTCACATTGACTAACCTGTAACAATCAGTCCAACATTTGTTGACCTCCAATTCATTAAAACAATACATCACAATAATATATACATATCAACAACAATCAATAATTACTATGTTTATTTCGTTGTAACCAATATGTTACAACTAAACCGAACCAAAGTTCCAAGTCTATTCACCTGTCAACTTTACTCCAATTACTCAGCTGACTAAATCATTGAGTCTTCGAGTTATCTGTCAATACAACAAAACACTTAAGTTAATAACTCAATTCAACTTATTTTAACTTACTTAATATAAATACATATACACTTATGCATTCACACAAAAGCACAATCAATATTTACACTGATTTTAATCCTGTTTAGTTCCATACCCGATCGGCTCACATTGCTTTAGCCGATCGGCTACAAGGCTTTACCCGATTGGCTCACATTGACCCGATCGGCTAGTATAACTAATTTTCAAAACCTTTGTTCAAAGGCCACTTTCTGTCTATGTTTTGTTCTAGTTCAGTCGTATGGCTAAATTTACCCGATCTGCTAAACAATCTATAACCGATCGGCTCACTAGCTATAGCCGATCGGCTAAATGGCAATTTCTAAGACTTTTCTTTCCAACGTAACTTCTGTGAACATTTTATTCTAACTTAGCCATTCGGCTTAATTTACGCGATCGGCTGGAATGTACATACCCGATCTGCTCAGACATTATAGCCGATCGGCTATGAAGGCTAAGCACAAAACCCAGCAACCTGCAAACTTGCTACTGCACGAACCCTAACTACGAAATTAATCCCAATACAGCATCAAGCTCAGGTTTTAACTATGCTATAGTCATATAAACATCATATAACACCAAATAAACATCAATATCAACTTCAAACACTAATTCTATACGAAATCAATCATATATCTAACCTAATTACATCAAACCATATATATCAAATGAAAGCTTCAAATACAGTTACAATTAAAAAGAAGATGAAGATGATGAACTTGACATTAAATCACTTGAATCACAGCTTCTTAATCTCTAATATGTAGATGAAATATAAATAGATTGGATGATGTTTTCTCAAGAATAGGTTTAGTGTAAGATTTGGGAATAGTTAGACAAAAGAGGTCGACTCCTCTTCTCTCACTGTTCTATTAGTTGAAATTATTATATCCATTTTAATTCTATTGTCTGGAACCTAAATACTATTTGCAGGGAAACTATTTTATTTTACTGTGAACCATAACTATTTAAAACGGTTACTAATTCACTGAGTCACAATTAACCCTTTAACTGAATTTTCTAAGTTGTAATCCAAAACATATAAAACACAAATATTTATAATATAACAAATAAATATATATAAATAAAGAAAATTACCTAATTACCCTCAAGCCACAAATGCGGGTGTTACAAATCTTCTCTCCTTAGGAAGATTTCGTCCCTGAAATCTCGCTAGATTCGAACAAATGAGGGTATCGCGAGCGCATGCTCGACTCAGTCTCCCAGGTAAGGTCAGTCCCCAAACTATGTCTCTACTTCACTAAGACCATCGGAATTTCTTTCTTACGTAGCTTAGTCACTTTTCTATCAACTAGCTCAATGGGTTCCTTGACTAATTTCTGACTGGAATCAACTCTAAGGTCCTGTAATGGAAGGATTTGGGATTGATCCTCCATATTTCATTTTCTAAGATAACAAACATTAAAGGTATCGTGAATGCCAGATAATTCAGAAGGAAGATCCAAAGCAACCGTCTGATCATTTACCACCTGTCGAATTCTAAATGGGCCAATATACCTTGGTCCAAGTTTTCCACGTTTTCCAAATCTAATGACACCTTTCCATAGGTAAACCTTTAAATACACTAGTTCACCCTCAACAAAAATAACAGGTCGACGGCGCGGGTCAACATACTGTTTCTGTCTGTCTCTGGCAGCTTTCAGTTTCTCACGAGCTATAGCAACTGTATCAGCTGTAATCTGAACAATATCAGGACCTGCAAATTTCTTTTCTCCAGCCTCTAACCAACAAGTAGGTGTTCTGCAACGACGCCCATATAGCATCTCGTACGGTGGCATACCGATAATGGAATGATAAGAGTTATTATAAGCAAACTCTACCAAAGGCAAATGAGAATCCCAAGAACCACCATATTCTAATATACAAGCTCTCAACATATCTTCCAGAGTTTGAATGGTACGCTCTGTCTGACCGTCTGTCTGTGGGTGATAAGCCGTACTAAGATTAACTCTGGTACCCAATTCACGTTGTAAACTCTGCCAAAACCCCGAAATAAACCTGAAATCCCTGTCTGATACAATCGATAATGGAATCCCGTGTCTCGAAACTATCTCATGAATGTACAACTGAGCTAATCGGGTCAAAGATGCAGTCTCACTAGTAGCCAGAAAATGAGCACTTTTTGTCAATCTGTCAACAATTACCCAAATTATATCATTACCTTTCTGTGTTTTGGGAAGTTTAGTGATGAAATACATAGTAATATGTTCCCATTACCACTCAGGAATATCAAGCTGTTTCAATGAACCATACGGTTTCTGATGCACTGCTTTAACTTGAGAACGAATATGACAAGATTCCACGACACGTGCAACATCGGTTTTCATTGTAGGCCACCAATATAAAGGTTTCAGATCATTATACATTTTTGTACTCCCGGGATGTATAGACAATTTAGATTTATGTGCCTCAGTTAATATCAAATCCCTAAGTCCCCCAATCAATGGAACCCAAACTCGAGACTGGAAAGTTTTCAAACCCCGAGAATCATTAACTAATAAATCCTTTCGTCTTAACATAATTTCAGATTTTAAATTAACATCCAATAAAGCTTCCAATTGAGCAGTTTTTAACTGAGAAATCAAATCATAAGAAATCTCTAAACGCATAAAACATACCCGACCAAGAGATAATTTTCTGCTCAACGCGTCCGCCACCACATTGGCTTTACCCGGGTGATATCGAATTTCACAATCATAATCCTTAATTAGCTCTAACCAACGTCTCTGTCGCATATTCAAATCTTTCTGTGTAAACATATACTGTAAACTTTTGTGATCAGTACAAATAACGCATTTAGTACCGTATAAATAATGCCTCCAAATCCTTAACGCAAACACTACAGCTGCAAGTTCTAAATCGTGAGTAGGATAATTCTTTTCATGAGTTTTTAACTGGCGAGAAGTATAAGCAATTACCCGATCTCTTTGCATTAAAACACATCCCCACCCAGCATGAGAGGCATCACAATAAACAATAAAATCATCAGAACCACTCGGTAAGGCTAAAATTGGAGCCTGACATAACAACTGTTTCAAAGTTTGAAAAGCTGTTTCTTGCTGATCATCCCACTGAAATCTAACATTCTTACGTGTTAATTTAGTTAACGGACTCGCAATTCTAGAAAAATCTTTGATAAACTTTCTGTAATAACCCGCCAACCCTAGAAAACTCTTAATTTCAGATGGAGATTTAGGTATATTCCAATTCATTACAGCCTCAACTTTAGACGGATCAACCTTTATTCCATCATTACAAATAATATGCCCCAAAAACTGAACCTCCCGCAACCAGAATTCACATTTCGAAAACTTAGCATAAAGATGTTCCCTTTTTAAAGTCTCCAAAACCAATCTCAAATGTTGTTCATGTTCAGACTCAGACTTAGAATAAATCAAAATATCATCGATAAATACAATTACAAATTTATCGAGAAATGGTCGACAAACTCGATTCATTAAATTCATAAACACGGCAGGGGCATTAGTTAACCCAAAAGGCATAACTAGAAACTCATAATGGCCATACCTGGTGCGAAAAGCAGTTTTAGGAATATCTTCTTCACGAACTCGCACCTGATGATAACCGGATCTCAAATTAATTTTAGAAAAAAGAAGAAGATCCCTGCAGCTGATCAAATAACTCATCAATTCTGGGCAAAGGATATTTATTCTTGACGGTTCTTTTATTCAACTCCCTGTAATCAATACACATACGAATAGTACTATCCTTCTTCTTCACAAATAAAACAGGAGCACCCCAAGGAGAAGAACTAGGCCGTACGAAACCCTTATCTACCAGTTCCTGAATCTGAGTCATCATTTCATGAATTTCTGAAGGCGCTAATCTATAAGGAGATTTGGCTATAGGGGAGGAACCAGGAATCAAATCTATCTGATATTCAACTTCCCTAACAGGAGGTAAACCAGGCAACTCATCGGGAAAGACTTCCGGGTATTCAGAAACCACCCGAACATTAGTCACATATTTCTTTTCTAACTTAGTATTTACAACATAAGCCAAATAAAACTCACACTCTTTAGCTAGAGATTTTCTAGCTTTCATCACGGATACCAATGGAATACTACCCTTTTCCCGTTCTCCTCGAGCCATTACGTATGACTCTTCGGAAATTGGGATTTTTATCAACTTTTTATGACACTCAATATTAGCTTTGTTTTGACTCAGCCAATTCATGCCTAACACTACATCAAAACTCGGAATAGGCAATAGAAGAAATGAAACAGGAAAATTATGACCCTCTATAGTAATATTAGCCCCAGTTATCGAGGTGGTAACAGGAACCAATTTGCCATTAGCCACTTCTACTTCAATAGGGTTTAAAATCAATGAGTGACTCAACTTCAACTTTTCACAGAAATTTATAGATATAAATGAACAATTTGCACTAGAATCAAAAAGCACACGCGCTGGTACAAAATTAACAAGAAAAGTACCAGTAATGACGTCCTCAGTGACGACAGCCTCATCAACGGTCATCTGAAATGCACGGCCAGTAGCGGATGGAGGATTTTTTCACTTTTGGCTCGAAGAAGAGGAACCACCACCCATACCCATTCCTTGCCTTCTAGCCTCAATACAATCCCCAGCTCTATGACCTTCTTTATGACAATTCCAACACCTGATTAGGATAAGTACAATCCTTAGCTGAATGTCCCAATACCCCACATTTGATGCACCTAGAAGTTTGAACAGTACAAGACCCAGTATGCCTAGATCTACATCTAGTGCAATATTAATTGTCAGAGGATAAGCTACCAAAACTAACTCTCCTATTCGACTGAGTACCTTGCCATTTCTGTTTTCCCTTACTCGACGAATCACCCTTTGATCTTTGTTGAAACTTTTCTTTATTTTGTTGTTTCTTATCCCGAATATCACTATCCACGGATCGAGCTAAATCGAAGGCTTGAGAAAGCGTACCTGCTAATCTCACGGTGGTACGATAATCAGGAGGTAAAGTCCTAACAAATTGATCAATTTTGGTTTTATCAGTCAGGACCCACTGCTGCACAAATCTCAATTTCTCAGAAAACTGTCTAATAAGTTCATCAATTGACATCTGATCAGTCTTCTGTAGATCGAGAAATTCCTGTCGGATACGCGAAAGATTATACTCAGAACAAAACTGCTTACAAACCTCAGCATGAAAATCTGGCCATCTGATAGCACTCAGCTGTTGTGGAGTCAATGATGCAGTTATAGAATCCCACCAAAACATAGCTTGACCATTTAGCAACTGAACTGCATATTGAACTTTATCTTCCTCCTCACAATGACAAGCATCCAGTTTTCTCTCAATATCACGTAACCAATCCAGGGTAACTGTAGGATCAGAATTCCCAGAATATATAGAAGGATTACTAGACATAAAAGTTTTAAGAGAACAACCTTTCTTTGACTGCTGAAATGGTGAGAATGTAGGTATCTGAAAACAAGAAGATCCAGACGTAGAAATTGGTGCAGAAGTCTGAAAGTTATAACCATGAGGTTGCTGTTGATGAACATACGGAACTGATGTCGGAATCCGAAAAGTAGAGGTAATAGGTGGAGTAGCACTCTCAACATGTGGCTGACTCAAAACATGACGTTGAGAAAGCTCGGCTAATTGTTTCCTTTGATCTATTACTTAGGCCTCTAATCTCATCATATACTCTCGATCTGTTTCTCCACTGACCGAATTAGATGCACCCTGAAATCCCTGATAATCTGGAGGTACATTCGTCTCTGAGGCATTATTAAGGGTAGGGTCCGGTTGCTCATTCTCAGCCATTCCTGTAATCACAACACATCTCACAATTCATTATTTGTTAGCACTAACATACTAACCAATCTCATTTACCACTAATCCCACAACGTGGAATGTTTGACCAATACCACTAGGTTTTGGATTGAACACTTTACTATTGCTCAATTCACCCAAACCTATGCTCTGATACCAATTTATAACACACCACTAGTTCATCCATTTTTATTTTTTTTTAAAAGGTCGGAAACGAAATCCCATTTATATTATGAACATAGATAACATGACGTTATCTATAAATTTTACATAAGTTATATGTACTAGTTATTAACGTTTACAAAACACTAATTGTACCATGGGCATTATATATCAAAACATATATCAAAGTTTGAAGAACATCAGAGTATGACTATGGTCAAACATTCTTCAGTCATTCCTTGCCCGGCCCAAATCATCTCAAAACCTGCAAGGAGTAATTAACGGGATTAGCACGAAGCTAAGTGAATAAACCTGTTACTAACAGTTGACTTTGCTTCACGATATTAATTAACCACAAATAACACATAGACACAACATCATCAAGAGGATCGGTGGTCCTTGTGGCGCCCTCAGTCCGCGGTGGCCCACCAAGCGACACTTACAATCACTGCAGGCCAATACAGTGATTTACCGATAACTGATTGCTACCTTTAGTCAATATGTGTTCCATTCTCAACACATGATCACAAATCTCACATTGACTAACCTGTAACAATCAGTCCAACATTTGTTGACCTCCAATTCATTAAAACAATACATCTCAATAATATATACATATCAACAACAATCAATAATTAATATGTTTATTTCGTTGTAACCAATATGTTACAACTAAACCGAACCGAAGTTCCAAGTCTATTCACCTGTCAACTTTACTCCAATTACTCAGCTGACTAAATCACTGAGTCTTCGAGTTATCTGTCAATACAACAAAACACTTAAGTTAATAACTCAATTCAACTTATTTTAACTTACTTAATATAAATACATATACACTTATGCATTCACACAAAAGCACAATCAATATTTACACTGATTTTAATCCTGTTTAGTTCCATACCCGATCGGCTCACATTGCTTTAGCCGATCGGCTACAAGGCTTTACCTGATCGGCTCACATTGACCCGATCGGCTAGTATAACTAATTTTCAAAACCTTCGTTCAAAGGCCACTTTCTGTCTATGTTTTGTTCTAGTTCAGCCGTATGGCTAAATTTACCCGATCTGCTAAACAGTCTATAACCGATCGGCTCACTAGCTATAGCCGATCGGCTAAATGGCAATTTCTAAGACTTTTCTTTCCAACGTAACTTCTGTGAACATTTTATTCTAACTTAGCCATTCGGCTTAATTTACGCGATCGACTGGAATGTACATACCCGATCTGCTCAGACATTATAGCCGATCGGCTGTGAAGGCTAAGCACAAAACCCAGCAACCTGCAAACTTGCTACTGCACGAACCCTAACTACGAAATTAATCCCAATACAGCATCAAGCTCAGGTTTTAACTATGCTATAGTCATATAAACATCATATAACACCAAATAAACATCAATATCAACTTCGAACACTAATTCTATACAAAATCAATCATATATCTAACCTAATTACATCAAACCATATATATCAAATGAAAGCTTCAAATACACTTACAATTAAAAAGAAGATGAAGATGATGAACTTGACATTAAATCACTTGAATCACAGCTTCTTAATCTCTAATATGTAGATGAAATATAAATAGATTGGATGATGTTTTCTCAAGAATAGGTTTAGTGTAAGATTTGGGAATAGTTAGACAAAAGAGGTTGACGCCTCTTCTCTCACTGTTCTATTAGTTGAAATTATTATATCCGTTCTAATTCTATTGTCTGGAACCTAAATACTATTTGCAGGAAAACTATTTTATTTTATTGTAAACCATAACTATTTAAAACGGTTACTAATTCACTGAGTCACAATTAACCCTTTAACTGAATTTTCTAAGTTGTAATCCAAAACATATAAAACACAAATATTTATAATATAACAAATAAATATATATAAATAAAGAAAATTACCTAATTACCCTCCAGCCACAAATGCGGGTATTACAAATCTTCCCTTCTTAGGAAGATTTCGTCCCTGAAATCTCGCTAGATTCGAACAAATGAGGGTATCGCGAGCGCATGCTCGACTCAGTCTCCCAGGTAAGGTCCGTCCCCAAACTATGTCTCCACTTCACTAAGACCATCGGAATTTCTTTCTTACGTAGCTTAGTCACTTTTCTATCAACTAGCTCAATGGGTTCCTTGACTAATTTCTGACTGGAATCAATTCTAAGGTCCTGTAATGGAAGGATTTGGGATTGATCATCCACATTACATTTTCTAAGATAACAAACATTAAAGGTATCATGAATGCCAGATAATTCAGAAGGAAGATCCAAAGCAACCGTCTGATCATTTACCACCTGTCGAATTCTAAATGGGCCAATATACCTTGGTCCAAGTTTTTCACGTTTTTCAAATCTAATGACACTTTTCCATGGGGAAACCTTTAAATCCTACTGAGGGAGAGGTGATTCGAGACTCCTCTCGGGAGTCAACTTTGTGAATTGACAAGGGCAGCTGCACATGATTATTCGCCATTTATTTGAATCAGGTGGAGTCAGGACCAAGGTGATTCAAGGTGTGCAGCGGTGATAATGAAGGCCAATGGTGGAAGTACTAGGTGATAGTATTTCGGAGTCGGATACGATAAATGTTAGTCAAGGTGGAGATTGTTAGATAATAGTCTAAAATTGTTGGCTCACATCTATTAAGCAGACAAACATGTAGAAATGTCTTTTGCATGCACATAATATGGTTTGTTATTCATCAATAGTATTTGCCAACTTATGAAGAAAATGTGATCGTTTCACATGCATATGAAGTCAAGAAAAACAACTAGTGGCCATACTTGTTTTGTTTGTTTTTCACATGGGTAATTCATTTGTGGCTAAGGATGAGTTGGTATACTCATGCATGGGAATACTTTTGATATAAATAGATGGTCATGCAGAAGGGAGAAGGCATCACAAAAGAAAGAAACAAAGAGTTGATACGCATATCGAACTAGAGAGTAAGTTCTATGTGAGGTGAAGAGTTTTGTTCTTGTAAGGGTTGAAAAAGTGTGTACAAGAAACTTAGATTTTATCCTAAAATTTAAGGGGCTTGGGTTTTGGTTTAACTCATAGTGTACATATTCTTGTACCGGGATCTTTTTCATTATAAGAATAAAGGAAACTCTTGGGGGTGGACGTAGGTAAGGTTGTGCCGAACCACGTTAATCGTCGTGTCTATCATCAGTTACTTTATATTGTTTTCTATATTTCTCGCAAGTTTATCTCAAACAATTATATCCCCCTTTCCGCTCGTGTGGGTGCATTAGGCAAGTTTTCATAACACATGGAGCATGCCACCTGTTAGGGATTCTCTCCATAAGGGCTGCAGTTGAAAGATTCCTACAATAAACAAGTCCAACAAGTCAACAAGCCATACTGGACATCGACTTCATCGTTATAGCAAGAATTTCTAAACGCAGAAAGTATGAATATCAAGCTTCATGCTAGTTAACTTTAAGATATGATATTGCACATATGGACTCAGATATATAACAACACAAGTTCCATAATAATATATGTAAAAGGTACCAGAAAATTCCAAAATTTCAGGAAGTCCCAAGAACAACAGCCGTACTATTGCCGGTTAAATTACCGTCTTCAGTGTAAACCAGAAATTCATTCACTTTATAAATAAACAAAGTAATCTTGAAAAAAATAATAGCAAAGTAGTAACAAATCCTGGAAGCAGATTGGGTTCAAGTTCATCAACATTGAAATGAGTATAAATACTACTGTAAAAGGTTGTTTGGTTAAGCAGGATAGTAGATTTAATCTCTGTGAGTGCCAGTTTTTTTGAAACTTTCGATTCCTACAAATAAATTAAAGCTCAAAAATAAGTCATACATGATTCTTTATCAAATTGATATCTTTAGTTAACACTTAACACTCGTATTGTAATTCTTAACAATTACATTTGTTTTGTATGATGTTACTAGCTTGTTAAAGATAACACTTAATCAACAGTTAATTAATACTCCGTCATATATGTTTTCAATATCATCAAATAAACAACAGTCTTGTTTATTCTAAAGTAAAAAGTTGCACGAGATCAACAAAATCCCTCAATGATGAACTCAAACTTGTCAAAATTTTCACAGCAAGCTGCTGTTAATAGGATTATAATTGCATTGCGGCTTTCATATATGCTTCGGAGCAGCAAGTAACCAATTAATTAAAGCCTATAGTCTTATGTATCAATGATTAGAAATTGAATAAAACGTGATTGAGGGTGAATCAGTAAACAGTGAGATTAAACTTAACATACCCTAGATATACTCCTCGGTTGATCGAACGAATATTATTATTATGAATAAATAAACACGGAATGCAATTCGAACCTTATGATTTTAGCGTATCTTCAGCAGAGGTTCCTAGTTCCGAAATTGAAATTAGGGTTCAAAAAGGAGCGAATGGCATCGGGACGGGAGTACGTTTTATAGATGACGTGCATGGGATATGGAGATTCATTTATTGGTCTTGTTAAGTATAAATTCAATTCAAATACATCTCTTCTCTCTTCTCTCTAAACTTATAAAGAGAATGCAAATTAACTAATCTTCTTTGGGTTTAGATATTAAGAAGTAATCTTGTCCATCAAATTCATTAGTGCTCTTAATTTACTCCATTGATCTAATTTACTTGGGTGATTTATTAATCTCTTTTCTCTACATATTCTAATTTAGAAGTCTTTTTTCCTACGTGGATAGCTTCTCCTCGTGACAACTAATATTTTATCCTAAGTGTCAACTTATTATTAACAACCTAAAAATATATTTGACACCTCATCATGATATATTATTTATGTTAAGTCAATGAAAGAATATATATTTTTAAAAACAATGTAACTAATTTTCTCCTATGATTTTTATAAAGTCAATCAAATATATTTTTTAAAATATTTCAATTCATTTTTTCCTAATAAAGTATATTTTATTAATAATATATTTATATAATATATAGATAATACAATAATAATAAATATATAAATATATACATATACGATAATATAATATTAGAATTAGAATAACAATATATTAATATTGTTTAAAGAAGTCAGTCGGACATAGTAATAGTAATAATAATAATAATAATAATAATAATAATAATAATAATAATATTATGAAGGTAAACAATTATTTATAATATTTATCAAAAATAAAATAAAACTTACGTAGTATCTCTTTTATCATGTTTAATTTCTCTCTATATATATCTCTATCCTTCGATTCTTTTCTTTTATATAATTCCCACTTCTATCAAACTCAAATTTTTATTTCAACCATTCATTTTTTTATATATTCAAGGTATTTACCTTCACATCTCCCTTACATCTTATTAATATATCAATTTAATTTTTATTTACTGTATTCCTCTTCTTTTTAATGTGTGCATACTATTTGATGTTATTACTCTTCTTTTCGGTGTATATGTTATTGGTTGAACACTTATATTTTGATTTAATCTTTATTTTGATGTTATAATTTGGTGTCATTGCTTTTCTTCTTAACATGTGTATTTTTATTTGATGTTATTAGTATTCTTTTTAACGTATGTATTGTTTGGTTGAACATTAATTAACTCATTGAATATTTATTGTATTTTTTTTAGTTTATTCTATTATATTACTAGGTATCAAAATATGAGTATCAACACCATGATGAAGATAAATCCAATATTACATCTATCAAGGTTGTTAGAATTCTAAAAAATTGGCGTCCACCACCTCAAGGTAAAAATTAAAAAAAAAAGGGAGTATATTCTATTGGACGAACATCGTATATTTAAATTTAAATGTAACGCTTATCAATATTAAAAAAATTAAAAATTAGTTTTAATTTTAATATGATATGACTTATCTATTTGTTTCATTAATTTTTTTCATTTTTATTTTCGTAGAATGGTTGTATTCAAGCATCAGTTAAGTTAAGATTGTTGTCGAATTTTCATACAAACGATCACTTTACTCAATTTTTACAGTTTGTAATTTTGAAATCAGTGACAATACATCTCAAATTGATAAAATAATTTTTTTGAATGAAACCGTGGTGATAATACATCTAAATTTTATGAACATTTCAATTTAATATTTAATACATTGTTATCGTTAATTTGTAATATTTCTAACCGTCCAATGGACGGGTTCAACACTAGTTACTTATAAAAGAGAAAGCAAATTAACTAATTTTCTTTGGGTTTAGATATTAAGAAGTAATCTTAAAAAACTTTGACACATTTTTGACATCCTTGTCCTTCCTAGATTAACTCTTGGCTTCCCCGTGTTTTCTTTTTTTCATCTAGACGCAGCAGGAAAAAAAAAACAAACGTATGAGCAAAACACAAGGGCTCATCTTCCGGAATCAAAATTTAAAACAGAATGCATACAATTACGATAACTATATCATCGCATATGAATTTCTTAATATCCTTCATTGTATCACTTGATTTATACTCCAACAATTCTTTTCCAATCGTGTGGTTCTCATCTGTGCGAATTTTGTTGTATCAACCCGGTTACAAGCAACGACATTAATAGGCCAATAACAGGTAATTCATAGATATTCATGGTTAATTTTTATACTTTTTTCGTTATTGATTTCCATAAAATAACTCTTGACTAGCACACTAAGTGTTTGAATGAAATTACTAATTAATTGACTAGCCACAGTTTTTTTTATTTATATTTTCACAGGATTATTGGAACAAGATTTAACCGTAATCGTAGTATTATCACTGTATGATCTTAATTTTGTTTTGCGCTATCAATATTATTTTTAAGAATTCCAATTTTTAGAGGTACAATAAGTATGAGGTATTCTAAGTGTTAGATGTATAATGAAGTATGAGGTATTTTTAGTCGTGTTAAGCATCCTTTAAAGTTATCATTAGACTTTTAAATTAATTGTATATGTAATGAATTCCATTGATTTGATGTACAGTACGTGTTCGTTTCTTATTTATACAATGATACAATACTTTTATGTTTTTTGATAAATTTATATGCTTGTAGGTACATTCTAATGTCATTCTACTATTTTAGACTAAAAAGAACTACAGCTTATGCCGGTGTCCATCATAAACATCTAAGGAGATGTTTTATGTTGATTGATGGCTTTCTTTCATCTGAACTACTTAAGCAAATTAGGAGAATTTTAAGAAACTGCAGGAACTAGAATCACTACTAGAAATCATGGCAATACCAACTACTTTTTATCAACGACTGGATAATCGTTGGCAAATTATCACCTTACCAACGACTTTATCAACGACTTTTGATAAAATCAGTTTTTAAATTTTGCCATGATAATTTCGTTGGTAAATTCGTGGGAGTGTCTCTGATTTTTGGAGGGAAGCTTCCCGCTACTTTTACCAATGACTTTTTCATACATATTTGTGGGTAAACTTGAATTAAATAATTACCAACAATAAAACTTCGTTGGAAAATTAATTCGCCAACGCCATGTACCCACAACTTAAACGTCGTTGGTAAATTGGCATATTTACCAACGATTCTACCAACGATTTTTCATAATTGAAGTGTGGTCTTCTAAGAATGAGATTAGCCACAAAAGAAATCGTTGCATATTTTGTTGGAATTTTTTTTATTTTGGAGGGAAAAATCCCGCCTTTTTCAGCAAAGAAAAAATCGTGGCAAAAATCGTTGGAACTTTTTTTTATTTTGGAGGGAAAGTTCCCGTTTCTTTTACCAACAGTTCTTTTGAGAATACAGCCATGATAATAGGTCGTGGGTAATTATTTGTGTGTGTATATATGAATATGTATTTTTAATTATATATATATAATATTATATGCATATATATGTGTGCACTATATTATACATAAGTTAGATGCTAATAAATCCTTACAAAATTATATATTCGAAATTGTCGATATTTATAACAATTTAACTACACATTCAATACTATATGTTAATAAATTTATATTTTACTACGCTTAAATGATTTATAAGTATAGACAAAAGTGTAAACAAATTATAGTAACATGTAGCCTAGTTGGAAACTGGCGGGAACGTAGTCACTACAAATAGCATAAGGTCACGGGTTCAAACCCTAACACCCTCATTCGCTAAACCGCTGAGCGATACAGGTTTGCTTTTCATATTATGGTTAGGCAGCCGATTGTGGGGCGGATTAAGTTGTCGGTTATCAATCTTTTGCCACATATAGAGTAAACATGTACAATATTACTTGTATATACTCGGTGTTATACATTATTACATAAGCATACATCGTTCGTGTTGTAATTTCATACGAATACATTGTTACCGTAACCTATTGAACATCTGGTATTATTGAGTGAACATCAAGTCATATTTGTGTGTAAGATGATCTTTGGATCCTCGTATTGAGCTTGTTTGAATCTTATATTAACTTTATTTTGACATTAGCCCCCAATTTTATAACTATGATTTATTTTTTAAGTATGTAAACTGATTCGTCAAAGTTTGAATCCGATGATTGATCCTATATATGAGTAATGTTTACGCAACTACACATATACACATGCTAAGGGTGTTATTTATATGTGAGTCGAGTCGAAACGAGATAACGCCAAGCTCATAGTCGAATTAATTAGAAAACTCAAAGTTCAAAAACTGATCGGAGCTTGAATATGCTTGTCTTTTCAAGGTCAACTTGACTACTTAACTAATGTGTTCGAGCTTGGCTCGACTCGGATATCAAATACTAAATACATTAGAAGTAATATTAATTGACTCAATATTTTATTGCGTGACTCGACATGATACTTTCAAGATTGAATCGACTTAATACTTTCAAGATTGACTCGACTCAATACTTTCAGGCTTGACTCAACTTGATACTTTAATAGCTACAGCTCAACTTAACTTGTACCAAGTTGATTTCGAGAATTTCTTTTGTCGATCTCGAGTAGCTTGTGAGTTGTCTAATATTGTTTATACCACCGGTGTAATTTGAGCAAGTTAGACACAATGTTAGTGTTTGGGTAGCAACGAGAAGCGCAACATACTTCACCTTTCCTTTTTGGAATGTCCCAAATTAATGTCCACTTTTTATTTCAACTAATAGGAGGAATCTTTAGTGGGTGAACATTCTATTTGATTGGTTGAAAGGTGTTATGGTCCCACTTTTATTAAACTGTGTGTTTTTTGTTGGTGAACAATAATTTTGGGATGGAGGGAGTAACATATACACACTTTTCAATTTGTTTGGAAATTAATCTATAATTATAATTAATGATAATATATAACTTACCTTTTAAGTCAAGTTAAATCGTAGGCACATTTTCTAATTATTACTAATATATATTATTTGTATATTAGAAGATAGACAAATGAATACTTTATGTTAGATACATTAAGTTATTTATTTTGTGTTTAAGATAGAAATATAAAATAAGCTTACATACTTTCAATCATAACTAAATAATTAAATAGTGATAATCGATCATTTATTATAATATCAAAACCTTAAACCCTTATCATTTTACAAACCTTATCACTACCTACTTTCTCATGGCTCTCACCACCAGACGATTTCCCGAAGCATTACGGAAGCACGACTGTAGTTTCACCATCTAATTTCAACCACCAGCTTAGCACAAAATCCGATCATTCAAGGTTTGGTTTTATTTTTTAATTTTTATTCAGGGCTTTTTTTTGTTTAACTAAAATCTAGTAGATAAATGGTACATCTGTTTCAATTAGTTACTTTTTATGCTAAATATCAAGTTTTGCTTCACCTGCTTGTTTGATTTGTTGTTTATTTAATTTTCTAAGGTGTAAAAAGGTTTTTGTTTGGTTCCATAAAAGCTTTTTTTTGTCTCGCTTTGTTGTTTATTGAATTTTCTAAGGTGTAAAAAGGTTTTTGTTTGGTTCCATAAAAGCATTTTTTGTCTCCTTTTGTAAACTGATAATGTCTGGTTTTTATGAAACAATTTGTGTGGTTGTGTTGTTGTTGAAAGTAGGAATTTGTATGCTAGTTTTTGTGTGGCTGTATAAACTATATAATATTGTGATGTCTCGATATGTGTATGCCCATGGTTATATGTGTATGCCCGTGGTTATATGTGTATGCCCTTGTGTATGTAGTATCATAATCATGGCAGGAAAATGTGTTGTGCAAGTCACCGCTGATGTTTATGTGTGTGTGTGTGTGTGACTAGCTAATGAAAATGGGACTGGAAATATGTGAAATGGGTCACAGGTAAAAAATCACAGGTTTGTAGTATCCTATCAGAAAGATTGATTATATATATATATATATATATATATATATATATATATGATACATGCACATAGACGTAGTAAGCTAGAAAGGGTCAGAAAATGGGTCTCAATAATGTATGGTCAACATATGACCCGTGATTGTCTTTTCTACCTCTATGTTGCTAGAATGCTTGTCGAAAATATGAATTATGACGTGTATGCTACAAAACTTTATATCTCACTTTAGTTTTAGAAATGTTAATCTTCTGCATTTGGTACGTCAATATGTTACCTGAATGGACCACAAAAGATCAGCAGAGGGTTCACTAAAAATATTATATATAAGTTACATGCTAGTAGCATACTCACAATTAAGTAGTCTGACTAGTCACTACTAATTGATGCATTTATAAATGATACAAGTAATTGAATTAGGAAGAGATCCAACAGAACTTGAGTTGTTTGAGAAGGTGCATAAACGAAACAAAGTAAAGGGTGAATGGTGTGATGCGAAAGCTAAAAAGGTTGGAACCACGTATCATAATACTGTCAAAGAGAAAAATATTTCTGAAATGGAGATGGATAATGATGAGATTGCTAATGATGCCGAGCCACCAACTGAGCTTCCTTTTGACTCTGAAGCATGGGCAAAAGCTATTGGTGTTCCAAAGAAAAAGAATGCTTATGGGCATAGCCAAGCAAGTTCATCTCTCTCCAAGGATCCTATTGTCCATACACCAATTATTCCCGTCATCTGTGAAAAAGATGTTATTAAGTTGAAAGAGGACAACACCAGGCTTCAAGGTGTAGTTGAAACATGTATGCGTCGAATGGAGGAAATTCAGAAGCAGTTAGACACTCAGAAGAACACTGCTGCTGCTAGCGAGTAATTTGGTTGTACCTCGACCCATTTTTGGTATTATACTACTAAACGCTTCAGCAACTCTGTTATAATTCTTTCATGAATGCAATTAGTTGCTGCTTTTGTTAATATAATTAGCTAATGGTATTTGCTAGGTTGTCTTGAAAAATTGTATGAATCGCCTATATGTGTCGATTCATATTGTAATTTGATCTAGTTAGGGGAATAGTATTTCCCTTTGGTTTTATACCTGGGATAAGTTTTTGTATAGCAGATGCAAGTTAGATGTATATAGTATCTAATCTTGTATGCCTTTTGGGATTTGGTATGTAGCTCATTTGGTAGCGGATCTAACTATTGGTATGATATGTAATTGATATGTTTTATTAGCCACAGATCAATTTATTTCACTTTCGTTGCTAATTATTTACTGCCACGAATTT
Organism: Pseudognaphalium luteoalbum; assembly: GCA_963422505.1. Taxonomy (NCBI): domain Eukaryota; kingdom Viridiplantae; phylum Streptophyta; class Magnoliopsida; order Asterales; family Asteraceae; genus Pseudognaphalium; species Pseudognaphalium luteoalbum. The sequence continues at coordinate 86,148,423 of OY730194.1, forward strand.
AAATCTGCTATTGATTATTGGATATCCATGACTCTTATTAATGCTATTTAACAATTACCACGACTTTATAGTTATTGCTGTTTTCAAATATCAACGACTCTATTCGTGGCAATTATTCAAATATCAACGACTCTTTTCGTTGCAATTATTTCAAATATCAACGACTTTTCGTTGCAATTATTTCACATATCAACGACTCCTTTTCGTGGCAATTTCTAAAATACCAACGACTTTATTTTCGTTGCTATTTTTTAAATACCCACGACTTGACAATCTTCTGAATTTTATCAACGACATCTATATTCATTGGTTAATTTTCAACGACTGGAAAATTTCATTGGTATTATAAAATTAGCTACGGGCACATTTCCCACAACCATGAATCGTTGATAACGTCGTGGGTAACACGAAACACCCACGAATTATGACTATTTACCAACGAATTTTGGTTGTTGGAGCTGCCAGTTTTTCTAGTAGTGAATACACACAAGGGACTTTTGACCCGTTTCAGTTTTAGCTAATATGTTATATTCTATCCTTTTGACCGTCTATCTCTAGTACAATCCACATTAATATTTATACATGTAGTGGATTGAAATTGCCACCTTCATTATTAAGTATAGAAAAACAAAATGAATTTTCACATATATGTTTTTAAAAAAACACTCTTAAACGTAACTTAGATACCATGTTATATACTTCTTGTTGTAAGTTGTTAAGAGATTATGGAAAGCACTTTGTTTAGATTATTTAGAGGTTTAGGCCCTCATGTTACACATCATCACAAATTTCGAAGATAACATGCTTTCACCTGTCAAGCCTTTTTGAAGTGACATTTTTTTGATATATTAGTGTGCTGAGAAGGCTTAAAGTTTAAAGAATATTTACTCTAACTTTAGGATATTTCATAACCATTTTTAGATCCCCCAGCTTAAAAATAAATAGTATACAAATTCATATGACTTGAAAGGGCTACAAATGAAGAGCTGGTGTGTTATCCAAAAGTTACATCAAACATCTTTATGTAAGATCATCAATTAGTGCTTACATCAAGCCTAAAATATCAAATAATAATCACGCATCTATATTTAAAGAGTTACATGTAAAAGTACAGTAATAATATTTAAAATAATAATAATCAAGCATCTATATTTAAAGAGTTACATGTAACTAATTAACGTCTTAGATCGTAATTGGGTTAATACACATAAATTGGATGAGATGAGAATCAAACGAATCAAATACCTGTGCGACTGAAAAACAGCCCTTGAAGAATATAATTGATCATTTCAGCTAACAGCGTTGCAAAATTTTTGTTTGGTTTTTGAATTCGGGGAGTGGTAGCGCCTGAATTCCTGAACTGATTTTATGCTTCCGCCTTCATTTTTGTGTGCTTATGTGTTTGAATGGAAAAGGGAAAACACCGGGAATTCTTCGTTTTATGGAATGAGGTTTGAAGCGGGAAAGAATCGACTAATTCAATTAGGTATTGGGAACTCCTTATCAGTGCTTCACTACCAATCGCTTGTGCTCTGTGGGTAACAAATTGGTCGAATTTTTTGAAAGAGAAGGGAAGGGACAGGTAGTGTTGGATGAGGGCATATTTGGAACAAATTAGGGCAAAAAAAATTAAGATTAATAAATTATGTTGCTAATGACAATCAAGGGTATATGACACCGCGGATAGCTAATTAAGTTTGTATTTCATTCAAGCGTTTAATCAAAAACCTGGTGTGCTATCCAAAAGTTACATCAAGCATCTTTATCTAAGATCATCAGTTAGTTAGTGCTTACATCAAGCCTAAAATATCAAATAGCATTAGGATTATATATATATATATATATATATATATATATATATATATATATATATATAATACTACATATATAAAAGTACAGTAATAATAGTATATATACATGAGCTTTTAAAAAAAATCAAGCATCTATATTTAAAGAGTTACATGTAACTAATTAACATCTTAGATCGTAATTGGGTTAATACACATGAATTGGATGAGATGAGAATCAAACGAATCAAATACTTGTGCGATTGAAAAACAGCCCTTGAAGAATATAATCGATTGATTAAACAATCATCTAAAAGCATTGCAAAATTTTTGTTTGGTTTTTGAATTCGGGGAGAGGTAGCGCCTGAACTGATTTTATGCTTCCGCCTTCATTTTTTTGCTTATGTGTTTGAATGGGAAAAGGAAAACACTGGGAATTCTTCGTTTTATTGAATGAGGTTTGAAGCAAGAAAGAATCGATTAATTCAATTAGGTATTGGGAACTCATGATCAGTGCTTCACTACCAATCGCTTGTGCTCTGGGTATTGAATCGCTTGGTTGTTGTGGGTAACAAATTGGTCGAATTTTTTGAAAGAGAAGGGAAGGGACGCAGGGGTGGTACCAGAAATTTTTTATAGTGGGGGGCGAATTTTAGGATTGTCACGTCATGTTTTGGTTTCGACTTGAGATTTTTTATTTTCCAAGTAATATTATAACTAAACCAACTCAAAACTTATGCTATAACTAATACAACCGAACCGAAAAAGAATTCGATTATATTTGATTCTCAACACGAAAAACCATGCCGAAGGTTCATTAATTTAGCAATCCGAACAAACCGTGCAAGTTATTGTAACTCAGACTATTTGTGAACTATCAACTATATAATGCATTTAGTTATGCTTATACACTACTACAAAAACAAGTATAGACCACGAAAATAGTGAAAAACCATAAAATACGTGATCTATTTGCATTAAAACGTTCATTTTTTAATTTTTTGTGGTGGACCACGGTTTAAAAAAAAACACGGAACATGGTTCTTACTTGTGAACTGTGGTCTATTTACTTAAAAAAAATAACGACCACGGTTCTAATTATATAGGGGTGGTCTATTTGGCTAATTATAAAAAAAAGGAACATAGGAGTGGTCTATTTGACTAATTATAAAAAAAGAAACAAGGTTCATATACTAAGAACCGTGGTTATTTTGAATTTTCAAAAGGATCACGGTTCCTAATGTAGGAACCGTGTTCCTTTGTCCAAAAAATTTGAAAATTTCAAATTTTCAAATTTTCAAAGGGACCACGGTTCTTAATGTGGGAACCTTGGTCTTTTGTTCAAAAATTTAAAAATTTTGAACTTTTCAAGTATCCGCTCTTATTTTCTCTTATTCGATCTGCAATATTCTTCCAGACCACCCCACCCTCATATATATTTGCCTCAAAACCCTCCATTTGCTCCATTTTTATTAATTTAAATATTCAATCTTTGATTTCAAATCTGAAATCCAATTTCATTATCTTTCACAAATATCATCTCCATTAAAACACTACTACTCCTTCATATACGATCGGTTGTTAATCATTCTAATTTATATACATCTACCTTCGTACTTAAAGTTGTTCTCTCGAGTTACTACCCAACGAGATTATTTAAGGTGATTTGTTACTTGATTCTAATCGTTTTCTATTTATTACTTCGATTTTGGCTCTACATTTGTCTTGTTTCTTCGATCCAGTTTTAGAGTTTTATCTTTCTTTGATATTTTCATATGAAGGTTGTATAGTTTGTACATCTTTGGGTTATAGTTCAAAATTATATAAATTATACATCTTTTTAGTTCAATATTTGTTTGTTTTAACTTCTCATTTATTGTTACTTCTTTCCGTTTAGGTACTTGATGTGGTAAAGGAGTAGTACGTTGCTTCAAAGGAAGAACCTCACATTATGAAGATGTTAATTTCATTCATGTATTTGTTTGTTGTTGTATGTTTATCCATTGTATAGTATTATATAAAGTTTGACTTCAAGGGTTGTAATATTTTATTAAGTTCTGATGTAATGTGAATCGTTTGCTTATAATAAAGATATATAATATGTTTGCAAATTGTTATTTATGTTTTTGTAAGATCATAATTTTATTATGAGTTTTGAAATATGTTTTATAGAATTGAATGAACTAGGAAATTAATATATATATATATATATATATATATATATATATATTTTAATTTGTCAAATTGGTTCTTAGTGTAGGAACCTTGTTCCTTTTTTTCTTAATTAGTCAAATAGACCACCCCAAAAAATCCGTGGTCCTTTTATTTTTTAAATAGACTTCTCCCTTATAGACCACCTGTAACGTCCTCAATACCGGTCTGGTAATTTCTTTACCTTTAATTGATTATTTAATAAGTTATAAGTAAATTTAATATTATTTGCTTATTTGTAACTTATTGTGAATAGTGAAATATTATTTGTTTTAAATAGTTATAGGTGACAGTAAAATAAAATAACTATTTTCACAATCGGTTTTTAGGTTCCAGACTGTAGATTTAGAACGGGTATCAAAATACCCGTATAGATGAGTCGGTCATAAGGGAGACCGACCTTCCCTTTTGTGTTTATTCCCTCCTCTTTGTAATTGAAGAACACTCTCACAAACTCACTCTCTTTAACCTCAAATTTCAAGAACTTTAATCCCTAAATAAAATTGGTGATCTCAATCTGTGATTCTTTAGTAAATAATCATCTTCTAGTTGTTATTATCTTGCTCATCATCAAAGTGTAAGTATCATCTTCTTTATGAACTTAAGTGTTATTAGGTCAAATAGAGAATTGATAAATTGGTTGATTAAGGTAGTTTATGTGATGTTGAATGATAGATGTTAGGTGTTTGTGAATGATTGGGAATGCATAAACTTTCTACTTGAGTGTTATAATTTGGCTACAATTCGGATATGAAAATTTGTGGGTTTTGGTTAAGGGTTGCAGCAAGAACAGCTACAGGTTGCCTAGCGCGGGGGCAAGTACCCGGCGGGTACTTGCTTACCCAGCGGGTAACCCGTGTTCCAGGCAAAACTAATTAAGCCGAGTACCCAGCGGGTAGACGGGTACACGACGGGTAACGGGTTGGGTAAACCTTTATACGACGGGTAACCCTTGTACCCGACAGGTAAAGCCAGTTCATCAACATTTGATTGTTTGACTTAATTTGACTTTAATACTTTGCAATATGCATAGTTGATATGTATGTGTTATAAATTAGTTAGTGACTTGTAGTTTGAAGTAAATGCATTCAAAATAAGTTACTAACTAGTAGTTTGATTATTTCAGATAAATCGAAGGCTCAGTGACATAGTGATCCTGAGTGTGGAGGTGCTAGAGGTATCGGTGAGTGGATTTAGAACTCACTCTTTGATTTAGTTGTAACCGTTTGGTTGCAACAAGTAATTGTTGATATGTTGATAGAATCACTTATTTAGCATTGTTGATTGAGACCTTATATGCTAGTTGATATGTGAATACAAGTTGTTTTGAGGTCAACACGTTGGTTGAGTTAGTTGGTTATTGTGTGAATTACACGTAGTCTTGCTTCATTTGTTGTGTGTGAGACTTGTGTTTGAGTACAATAACCAATAGCCATCGGTCTATTTCATATCGGCCATGCGGATTGTTGGACAAGTGTTCTTGAGAGCCACCACGGCAATAGGGTTTCTCAAGGACCACCGATCCTCATAGTTGAACTATTGATTGTTGACATAGATGTTTACCATTGTTTGGTGTAAACAAGTGGTTATACTAAGTTTATTAGTGTGCAATAAATTCATTCACTTAGCTTCGTGCTAATCCCTCAATCTACTTCTTGCAGATGTTATTTTGATATGTGGGTTGCAAGAAGGGAACGAAGTATGTTTGATACTAGCAACTCTGATATAGTTTATATGAAACTATGTTTTTGTACAACATAATACCTATTTTGTATTAAGTAAATGTTGGTTTTGTAAACATTAAACTTATGGTGCATGTTTATATTATAAGTTTATAAAATAATATTTTTTTAATACGCTTCCGTAGTAGAAAATAATAAAGAAATATCTTTAGAAAGAGGGGTGTTATAAGTTGGTATCAGAGCAAAGTTTTAAGTGAATAGAGCATTGTTAAATGTTCAATCCCAAACTTTGATCGTGTTGAGTTAAAAATTCTTGTGTATGGGATTTAGCATAGATGTGAATTAGTTAGTAGATAAGTACTAACGATTAACGAGTTTTGAGTGTTGTGATCATTACAGAGATGGCAGATAACGAGCAAACGACCGTGAACCCTAAGAATGCCTCAAGGATCGATGCTCCATCGTTGGATACTCATAACGAGAGACACGATCATGAGGGTACATCTAATCTTGCTCATGGAGAATCTAACTGAGATTATTATCTGCATCAACTAGAGGATGAGATAATTACTTTGAGGGAGTATAAATGCCAAGCTGACACTGAATCGTTTCAACAACAACGACCTGTTTTTAGTAATGTTCCACCATCTCAATCTCAATCAAGTAAACGTTGCTCTTTTAAAACCTTCATGGCTAGCAAACCACCGGAATTTCATGGTAGTACAAATCCTTCCGTGACTTTAAATTGGTTGACAGATATGGAGAGAAAATTTGATGTGACCCGTTGTGAGAATGAATTGAAAGTTAGCTATGCGGTTCAATGTTTAAAGGATGAATCTATGGTTTGGTGGGATTCGATCACCGGTCATTTGACCCAACCACAAAAAGAGTCTATTAGATGGATTGACTTTCGCAACGCCGTGTGTAATCAATATTGTTCAGATTTTGATATGGCACGTATTAGAAGGGAGTTTGTGAATTTGCAATTAACGGAGAGTATGACAATTGATGAGTTGATATCCCAATTCTCGAATAAATTGAGATTCGTTCAACAGTGGGTACCGGATGAAAGAACTAGAGTTGAACAGTTTGTTGAAACCTTGCCACCAAATTACCGTACTACAGTGAGGTTAGCAGGTTATTTATCACGGGATTTCACACTTGCTAGATCTGTTGACAGTGACATGAGAGCTCAAAACCTTCAAGTTAAGGATACGTCATTTTCTAGAGATAGAGGTGATTCTTCAAGCAAAGGAAAGTCAAGATGGCAACGAAACGGTCAAAACAAGAAAAGTGGTAACAAGAGTTGTTTCTCTGAAATATCTGTTGGTTCTAACTGGTGCAGTTCTTGCAAGTCAAAGCACACCGGTCCGTGTACTCCTCAAACAAACAAGTGCCTTAAATGTGGTGAACTCGGGCATGAGATCAAGAATTGTAGGTATCCTAATTTTGTTTGTTGGACGTGTAAAAAAGAAGGACATCGGGTTGGTAATTGTCCTGAGGCGGGGAGACAGGGTTCATCTTCGGTCGGAGGTTCGTCATCTTCCGGGCAAAAGCGGAAGAATCCTCCGCCAGCCACCAGTAGGGCGTTTCAGATGACTGTTGATGAAGCCGTTCACACAGAGGATGTTATCACTGGTACTTTTCTCATAAACTCTGTACCAGCACGTGTGTTGTTTGATTCTGGAGCTAATTGCTCTTTCATATCTGTGTGCTTTTGTGATAAATTGAAATTGAGCCCTACTTTGATTACTAAGCCCGTAGAAGTAGAGATTGTTAGTGGTAAATTAGTTCCTGTTACCACCTCGGTGACTGGAGTCAATATTGTAATTGATGACCAAACTTTCCCAATCTCGTTTCTGTTGATGCCAATTCCCAGTTTCGATGTAATTATTGGTATGGATTGGTTAAGTCACAACAAAGCAAGTATAGATTGCCATAAGAAGTTGATAAGAATCCCAATTTCTGATGAGTCATACGTTGTGGCTCGAGGAGAACGTGATAGAGGGCACATCCCCTTAATTAGCATGATGAAAGCTAGGAAGTCGTTGTCTAAAGGTTGTGAATCGTACTTAGCTTATGTGATTGATGCCAAACTGGAAAAGAAATCTATTTTTGATATCCGAGTAGTTTCTGAATATCCAGAGGTATTTCCTGATGAATTGTCTGGTTTTCCACCTGTTAGGGAAGTTGAATACCAGATTGATCTTATTCTTGGCTCGACGCTTATAGCCAAAGGTCCATATAGATTAGCTCCTTCTGAAATCTGAGAAATGATGAATCAGATACAGGAGTTGTTAGATAAAGGATTCGTTAGACCTAGTTCTTCACCGTGGGGTGCACCGGTGTTATTTGTAAAAAAGAAAGACGGTTCTTTCCGAATGTGCATTGATTATAGAGATTTGAACAAAAGAACGATAAAGAATAAATATCCCTTACCTCGAATAGACGATTTGTTTGATCAGTTGCAGGGGTCATCGGTTTATTCTAAAATTGATCTGAGGTCAGGTTATCATCAAGTTCGGGTTCGTGAACAAGATATACCAAAGACTGTTTTTCATACCAGGTATGGTCATTACGAATTCTTGGTCATGCCTTTTGGTTTAACAAATGCTCCAGCAGTTTTTATAGATTTGATGAACCGTGTTTGTCGACCCTTTTTGAGTAAATTCATGATTATTTTTATCGATGATATTTTGGTGTATTCTAAATCCGAATCAGAACACGAAACACATTTGAGATTAGTGTTGGAAACTTTAAAAAGAGAGCAATTGTATGCAAAATTTTCTAAATGTGAGTTTTGGATTTGGGAAGTGCAATTTCTGGGTCATATTATCTGTAAAGATGGTGTTAAAGTTGATCCCTCTAAAATTGAAGCCGTGATGAATTGGAAAGCTCCAAAGACCACTTCTGAAATAAAGAGCTTCCTGGGTTTGGCGGGTTATTACCGGAAATTCATTACAGATTTTTCCAAAATTGCTAGTCCGTTGACCAAATTGACCCGTAAAGATGAAAAGTTTGTGTGGAATGATCAACAAGAGCACGCCTTTCAAACCTTAAAATAATTATTGTGTCAGTCCCCAGTGTTAGCATTACCGGATGGATTCAATGATTTTGTTGTATACTGTGATGCTTTTTACTCTGGTTTAGGTTGTGTTCTAATGCAGCGGGATAGAGTTATTGCTTATGCTTCTCGTTAGTTGAAACCACACGAAAAGAACTATCCCACTCATGACTTAGAACTTGCAGCAGTTCTAATGCAGCGGGATAGAGTTATTGCTTATGCTTCTCGTTAGTTGAAACCACACGAAAAGAACTATCCCACTCATGACTTAGAACTTGCAGCAGTTGTATTTGCATTAAAGATCTAGAGACATTATCTTTATGGTACACAATGTATTATTTGTACAGATCATAAAAGTCTTCAGTATATGTTTTCTCAGAAAGAATTGAATATGCGTCAGAGGCGATGGTTAGTGTTAATCAAAGATTATGATTGTGAAATTAAATACCATCCAGGTAAAGCAAATGTGGTCGCGGATGCCTTGAGCAGAAAAGGTACTTATGATAAACTTTATTTTCTGCGAGTTGATATATCTTCTGATTTAGTGGATAAAATCAAAGCTGCACAGTTGGAAGCTTTGTTAGATTGTAATCTGAAATCAGAAATAATGTTGAAAAGAAAAGATGACTTGATTGATGATTCTAGAGGATTGAAGACTTTTCAGTCTCGTGTGTGGATTCCTCTCATTGGTGGTATTCAGGATATAATCTTAACTGAAGCTCATAAATCGAAATTAACCATTCATCCCGGGAGTACCAAGATGTATAATGATTTGAAACCCTTCTATTGGTGGCCTACGATGAAAACCGATATAGCACAGTTTGTTGGTTCTTGTCACATTTGTGCTCAGGTTAAAGCTGAACATCAGAAATCGTATGGGTCACTTAAACAGTTGGAGATTCCGGAATGGAAGTGGGAACATTTAACTATGGATTTCATGACCAAACTTCCAAGAACGCCACGTGGAAACGATATGATTTGGGTTATCATTGACCGGTTGACTAAGAGTGCACATTTTCTCGCTACTAGTGAAACAGCTTCTTTGAGTAAACTTGCTCAGTTATATGTCAACGAAATTGTATCGAGACACGGAGTTCCATTATTGATTGTTTCTGATAGAGATTCTCGATTTATTTCACATTTCTGGCAGAGCTTACAACATGAGTTAGGCACACGTGTGAATTTAAGTACTGCTTATCATCCTCAAACTGATGGCCAGTCAGAAAGAATGATTCAGACACTCGAGGATATGTTGCGTGCTTGTGTGATTGAGTATGGTGATTCTTGGGATTCTCATTTACCGTTAGTGGAATTCGCCTATAATAATTCTTATCATTCCAGTATCGGTATGCCGCCGTATGAAATGTTATATGGGCGTAGTTGTAGAATGCCTACTTGGTGGTTAGAAGCAGGGGAGAAACTGTTTGCTGGGCCCGACATTGTTCAGATGACAGCAGATAAAGTTGCGATAGCACGTGAGAAGTTGAAAGTTGCAGGTGACCGACAGAAACAATATGCATACCCGAGAAGACGACCCGTGTCATTTTCTGAGGGTGAAATGGTTTATCTCAAAGTTTCCCCTTGAAAAGGTGTGATCAGATTTGGAAAGCGTGGAAAACTCGCCCCGAAGTATATTGGTCCATTCAGAGTTAGGCAAGTAGTAAACGATCAGACTGTTGCTTTAGATCTCCCTCCTTAATTGTCTGGTATTCACGATACTTTCAATATTTGTTACCTAAGAAAATGTAATGTGGAAGATCAATCCCAAATCCTCCCATTGCAAGACCTTCATGTAGACCAGAGTCGAAAACTAGTTGAAGAGCCTATTGAACTTTTAGATCATAAGGTTACTAAACTTAGAAAGAAGCAAATTCCCATGGTGCTAGTAAAGTGGAAACACAGCTTAGGTGCAAACCTTACTTGGGAGAGAGAGGAGAGTATGAGATCCAGATATCTTGGATTGTTTGACCGTGATGAGATTTCGGGGACGAATCCTCTTAAGGAGGGGAGATTTGTAACGTCCTCAATACCGGTCTGGTAATTTCTTTACCTTTAATTGATTATTTAATAAGTTATAAGTAAATTTAATATTATTTGCTTATTTGTAACTTATTGTGAATAGTGAAATATTATTTGTTTTAAATAGTTATAGGTGACGGTAAAATAAAATAACTATTTTCACAACCGGTTTTTAGGTTCCAGACTGTAGATTTAGAACGGGTATCAAAATACCCGTACAGATGAGTCGGTCATAAGGGAGACCGACCTTCCCTTTTGTGTTTATTCCCTCCTCCTTGTAATTGAAGAACACTCTCACAAACTCACTCTCTTTAACCTCAAATTTCAAGAACTTTAATCCCTAAATAAAATTGGTGATCTCAATCTGTGATTCTTTACTAAATAATCATCTTCTAGTTGTTATTATCTTGCTCATCATCAAAGTGTAAGTATCATCTTCCTTATGAACTTAAGTGTTATTAGGTCAAATAGAGAATTGATAAATTGGTTGATTAAGGTAGTTTATGTGATGTTGAATGATAGATGTTAGGTGTTTGTGAATGATTGGGAATGCATAAACTTGCTACTTGAGTGTTATAATTTGGCTACAATTCGGATATGAAAATTTGTGGGTTTTGGTTAAGGGTTGCAGCAAGAACAGCTACAGGTTTCCTAGCGCGGGGGCAAGTACCCGGCGGGTACTTGCTTACCCAGTGGGTAACCCGTGTTCCAGGCAAAACCAATTAAGCCGAGTACCCAGCGGGTAGACGGGTACACGACGGGTAACGGGTTGGGTAAACCTTTATACGACGGGTAACCCTTGTACCCGACAGGTAAAGCCAGTTCATCAACATTTGATTGTTTGACTTAATTTGACTTTAATACTTTGCAATATGCATAGTTGATATGTATGTGTTATAAATTAGTTAGTGACTTGTAGTTTGAAGTAAATGCATTCAAAATAAGTTACTAACTAGTAGTTTGATTATTTCAGATAAATCGAAGGCTCAGTGACATAGTGATCCTGAGTGTGGAGGTGCTAGAGGTATCGGTGAGTGGATTTAGAACTCACTCTTTGATTTAGTTGTAACCGTTTGGTTGCAACAAGTAATTGTTGATATGTTGATAGAATTACTTATTTAGCATTGTTGATTGAGACCTTATATGCTAGTTGATATGTGAATACAAGTTGTTTTGAGGTCAAAACGTTGGTTGAGCTAGTTGGTTATTGTGTGAATTACACGTAGTCTTGCTTCATTTGTTGTGTGTGAGACTTGTGTTTGAGTACAATAACCAATAGCTATCGGTCTATTTCGTATTGTCTATACGGATTGTTGGACAAGTGATCTTGAGAGCCACCGCGGCAGTAGGGTTTCTCAAGGACCACCGATCCTCATAGTTGAACTATTGATTGTTGACATAGATGTTTACCACTATTTGGTGTAAACAAGTGGCTATACTAAGTTGATTAGTGTGCAATAAATTCATTCACTTAGTTTCGTGCTAATCCCTCAATCTACTTCTTGCAGGTGTTATTTTGATATGTGGGTTGCAAGAAGGGAACAAATAATGTTTGATACTAGCAACTCTGATATAGTTTATATGAAACTATGTTTTTGTACAATATAATACCCCGTTTGTATTAAATAAATATTGGTTTTGTAAACATTAAACTTATGGTGCATGTTTATATTATAAGTTTATAAAATAATATTTTGTTTAATACGCTTCCGTAGTAGAAAATAATAAAGAAATATCTTTAGAAAGATGGGTGTTATACCACCCCTCAAAATCTGTGGTCTATATGCTTATTATACTGTGGTCTATTTGAACTTTTGTACTAGTGATAGGATTTGTGTCATGAAAAATAGTTGAAGAAACACTTTCACCTTTAAAATATATAGTTTGGTAATTGTTCTTATAAGTAGATAAAAAATTGTGATGAAAAATAAAAAAATGAATCGAAGAAATGTGAAATAAGATAAGAAAAAGGAATTGTTTTTGTAATGGTAGTTCCATTTTATATAGTTAAAGAGCTGGGGGAAAATAGCGATTGGAAAGAAATAAATTTTGAGATAAGATCAAGAAGTAAGAAAAAGATTAAATAAAAAGCCAAATATCTTCTGAGATAAGATCAAGAAGTAAGAAAAAGATTAAATAAAAAGCTATGGCCTGGAATTGAACTTGAGACCAATTGTTTAAAGGAAAGGGCACAAACCACTAAGCTAGGTGGGCGAATTTGAATATTTTTCGAATTGATAAATATTTAACCCTAGTACTATAATCTTTGTGTGGGAAACATCCCACACTGCCCACCACTTGGTACCGCCCCTGAAGGGATGGGTAGTGTTGGATGAGGGCATATTTGGAACAAATTAGAGCAAAAAAAATTAAGATTAATAAATCATGTTGCTGATGGAAATCAAGGGTTGTGGTAAGATGAGCTAAACCAATGAAAAAGAGAGATTAATTCTGAAGGTCTGATTTAGGAGAAGATTATGTAATTAACTCTCTCCTTTATAAGATAAGAGAGAAGAGATATGATGTATTACTAATATATGATGGTATATAAATCAACATCCTATAAATTTTATATTGCTGCTTAATGAAGACTATATAAGTTCAATTTGATAATAAATAAAACAAATGAGTATTAATTTTACTAAATTTTAATAAACTCGAGAATTGAAACATGCTTAATCAAAACATGAAAATTGTATGAGAATTTAACTTTGAGAGTTGTACTTGACACTAGTTAAAATTGGGACTTTTCATATCCAAAAGAAAGAGAAAAAAAAGATAATGTATAAAAATTGATTTTTTATTTGTAGTGGTTGGTGTTTCGGTCCAATTCAACCGGTAAGCCAGTTGGTTCAACCGGTATGCTAGATTATGTGTTTATGACTCACATGTTAATCGATGTGACCATTCAATGCCTCAAAAAAAGTGTGCGAATTAAGACAAAAATACTTAAATAGGACAAAAATAATACTACACTCGTACCCTTCTATACGCTTCATCATCTTAAAGACTCTAACACCTTAAATATGTCATGCCTCACAAAAAGTGTGCGAGTTAAGACAAAAATACTTAAATAGGACAAAAATAATACTACACTCGTATCCATCCATTCGCTTCATCATCTTAAAGCTCTAACACGTTAATTATGTCAAGTGACTCACATTTTCCAATTTTCAAAAGATAACTTCATTCACCTGCAAGTTGCAAACAAAAAGTTCAAACTAACTGAATCTCTTTACCACCACCCTCTCTATTATCTTCTAGTTCATTAATATTACAATTTCTTTAACACTAGCAACGTGAGACCTTTGACACCACCATAAGTCATACCAACACACTATTGCCATTCACAACCACCAACAACTCTTTATCACCACCACCATGGATCATATCGTAGCCGCCGAAGATGTGAAAAGCATATAAACTGTTCACCAAAAAAGTGAAAAGTACATGAAGATGACAAACCATATCATTTCCGTTTTCTCTTATTTTCGTTTTTGTGTGAATGCGAGCGTGGGTAGTAACTTTGGGCTACAAATCGTCTCAGATCCTTTAAAAAAACGGTTTAATCCCAATTTCAGTTTGACCGGAAAATCGTCCGCTTCTTTGACCAGTCAAAAGGCCTGTTAGGCAAAGAGCTTTTTGGAGCTTAAAGATCTTTGTTTTAAAAAATAAGCTCCCCAAAAAGTAAGCTCTGTTTGGATGTACAATCTTAAAGCTTTTTGTTTGAAGATAAAGCTCCTATTTTAAAAGCTACTCAATCAAGCGTTGAAATTTTTCTGGAGCTGTTAGAATTCAAAATTACCCAAATACCCTTACCATCAATAAAAAAATAATGTCATGTACAAAGATTTGTAACCCTAATTATAACTTATTTTTTGTGTGCTTCTCTATCAATTGCTCTCTCAAACTCTTCTTAACAAGTTGATCGCTTCTCTCATCATCCAAGTCATTCTCTCATTTTCTCATCTTTGGTAAGTTTGCATCATACTCAATCTATTATATATTATCCATGTTGACTTTTATCCCCATTTGTAGCAGATTTTGTGAATATGATGATAATCATACATGTATTTTCCCATTGTGTTTGTACGTAAATGATGTTGCAATTGGATCTTGTGCACCGTATATATCGATCATTCGTTTTTTAAATATTAGGAACTCTTCCATGTTGTGCAAGAAAGTTATTAAATTTGTCAGTGGGTATTAGAGCTGGCAAAATGAGCGGGTTGGGCGGGTATGGACTACGGGTCAAAACGGACACGAGTATAAACGGGCTCGGTTCTAATCGGGTGCGGGTCTAAACGAGTTCGGGTCATAACGGGCTATTTGAAAATTTCATAAAAAAATATTCTAATTCACTAAAATATATATATTTTCCAAAATAAGTTAACAATTTTAAGTATATAATATATAAAATATAACATGATAGCCACCCATTTAGACTCATTCATGATTTGAGTTTTACCCAATTAAGCATATTCTCAAAATCTTCTCAGTCCATAAGAACCCAAACTTTATGTCATTATACCTAGAATTGTTCAGATGTAAAGCAAATAGGCAGAATTTGCCAGCATTAGTGGGTATGCATGATTGTGGGCCACCTTTTGTAGTGTATCAAATTAAGTAAGTACATATATGGTAGAAAAGCAGTTTTGGTAGAAACTCAATCGATATGTATTTTGTGAAGTAATATTGAAAATCATTTAATTAAACAACAGTGGGAATGAAGTTGGTTTTCGATGTCGGTAAGTTTGCTATTCAATTTAATGAGTAAGGTTCAAATGAGTACGTCAATTTTGAATGAGAATGAGGGAACCCACAAATTTCTGCCATGTGTCACTTTATTTTCTCTCCTCCACATTTTTAAAAATTAAATATCTCACAAACGATAAGTCAAAAAATCATGAAAATTGCACCATAAAATTCAGCGTTTTCTCCTCTTCGATTTGCCGTCACTCAAGGCATACTTTCGTTTAACTTTTTTTTTCTTCCATTTTTTGGTGGATCATACAAATTAGTAACACATGTGTTAGTGATTGGTTATACATTTAATTTGGGTTAAGGTTAGAGTTTAGGGTTAGGGTTTAGGGTTTAGTAGTGTTTAGGGTTTAGTAGGGTTTAAGGTTTAGGGTTTAGTATGATTTAGGGTTTAGAGTTTTATAAAGCGTTTAGGGTTTAGGGTTTAGGGGTTAGTGTTTAGGGTTTGAGGTTTGGGGTTTCAGGGAGAAACCCCAAACCTCAAACCCTAAACCCCAAACCCTAAACCCTAAACGCAACACTTTAACACATGTGTTAGTAAATGTGAAACCCACCAAAAAAATGGAAAAAAAAATTCTCGTCGAAAGTATGCCTTGATTGATGGCAAATCGAAGAGGAGAAAACGCCGAATTTAATAGTGCAATTTTCATGATTTTTCGATTTGTCGTTCGTGAGATAATTGATGTTGGGGGTAAATGAGTTTTGTACATGTGAAGCATTCTCTTTCCACACATGTCATGATATTATTGGTTCCCTCATTGTCACATAAATTCCTATTCTCATTTAAACCCCACCCTCAATTCAATATGTATGCACAAATGCAATTAAGGATCTATACCCGTTTATAATGGACCGATTGTCTGCCGGTTCACTGGTCGAACCGGTTCGTTTTCAGATTGGGCCTAATTGTAGTAAACGTAACTTATTAGACCTCTCCCAATGGTGATGGAAACTGACAGAAACTGACGCGCCACATCAGCGCCACGTCAGCTTTTTCACCCAACTGACAGAAACTGACAGGCCCCTCCCAACAGTCATCCGTCAGTTTCCGTTAGTTTCATTTTTCAGGGACCCACACCAATAAATTTAATTAATTAATACACAATAATTAAAATAAAAACACATATCATTAAAATAAACATTACAATACTTAAAAATTAAACATTAAAATACTTAAAATAAAATACAATAATTAAAAAAAGTTACACTAATAAACGAAAGACAATTATTTTAATTAAACGATTATAACAATTAACGTCTACGGTAGTTCGGAGGGAGTTGTGCAATGTGCTCGATCAAAGCATTTCGAAGTCGGTGATGAATACCCGATCGCGCAACTCTTTGTCCATACGCAAATGAGTCTCCACTCTTTCTCGCCACGAGCGTCTCGGTTGGACATCCGGATATTGCTCCTCCAGATCACACATATTTCGTCCGTTATCCTCCGTTATCATATTATGCAGAATAACACAAGCATACATGATTCTTGATATCCGGTTGATGCTATACGGTCTTGCCGGGTTCTTGATTATTTGTCAACGGCCTTGAAGATGACCGAAAGCTCGCTCCACATCCTTTCTTGCAGATTCTTGATATCTCTTGAAGCGTTTCTCCTGTTCCGTTAGGGGATGCTTAAACGATTTCACAATAGTGGCCCATTCTGGATAAATGCCATCTCCTAGATAATAACCTCGAGTGAATTCTTCCCCGGCAATTGTGAAGTTTACTTGGGGAGCAGTATCTTGAAGTAAGTCGTTGAACAGATCCGATTGATTGAGCACATTGATGTCGTTGCTCGAACCGGCGGGATCAAAGAAAGCGTGCCAAATCCAAGTATCATAAGAGGCAACCGCTTCGAGCATGATCGTTGGACGCCCGTGATCACCTCGAGTGTACTGACCTTGCTATGCCACTGGGCAGTTTTTCCATGGCCAATGCATACAATCGATGCTACCAAGCATCCCAGGAAAACCATGCACCTGAGCATGTCTCTCGTGCAATCGTTGCACGTCCGCCAAAGTCGGTTTTCGTAAATATTCCGTAGAGTATAAATGAAAAACACACTTACAGAAGTTATCCAAACAATCATATGAAGTTTGCTCACCCATATGTAAATATTCATCAAACGCATCGGTGACACAACCGTATGTCAATTGCCGTATGGCGGATGTGCATTTTTGCCACACATTAAAACCAAGTAACCCGGTAGCATCGGGTCTTTGAATGAAGTAAGAAAAGTATGGAGGTACCGGAACAGTGGAGTATGATAGTATACCTTGGCAAATACGGAGAAACAATCCTTTGCTCATCCGATAACGACGACGAAAAACATCGCCGAAAAGGTTGGATTCTCGGCAAAATAGTCTCGATACAAACGTTCCGACGCGTTGGCACGATCTCTAGGAAAGTATCGTCGGGGTGCTCGTGGTATCGTAACAAAAACTTCATCTTCGTCGGATGAACCGGAGCTTATCGCATCGAGCAATGCGAGAGCTTGCATCGGATCGGCACAAGCATTTACCGCGGTCACGTCCTCGATATCGGAATCAGAAGATGACATTTTATAAAATGTGAAAGTATACAAATTTGTGGTTTAGAGAGAATTGTGAATTTGAGGTGTGATTTTTTGATGAATTTAGGGTGTGTATTTATAGTGAAAAAGTGAAAAAAAAAAAAAAAAAAAAAAAAAAAAAAAAACCTCTTCCTTACCGTTGGGTTTTTTAATTTTCTTTTTTTAAAAAGCCTAACGACTATTTTTTTAAATTATTTTTTTTTTGTTTTATTCGCTGGCCCACGAGATCACGGACCCACGCCTCACCAAATCACCTCGTCGGATTTCTGACGGAGGAAACCGACGGACCGAACCTACGGCTCCGTGCTATCAGTGTCGGTTTCAACCGACGACACCTGTTGGCACAACTCTTATACAACTCTTATAGGCACGCTTGTAAGTTTCAGTTTCAGCTTTTCCTATAAACTAAATCAAGTTTTTCAGACCAAACCTAGAAATCCTGAATCGGAAAATCAGGAACAGAAATCGGAGATGACGACCACGACGACGACGGTAAACGGAACTACGACCACCATTTCTCCAACCACAAACCCCAAGAAAACAAATCTGCTGGATCATCACTCAATCAAACACTTACTCGATGAAACTGTCACTGAGGTACACCTTAATTTCACTCACAATTTCAAATCCTCTAAGTTTTTTAATTCTGCCTTATATTTACATTTGTGTTTGTTATGTTGATCCAGATCGTCACGAACCGCGGTTACCGTGAAGATGTGAGAATGAGTAACTTTAGATTGTTGATGGGATCGATCATTATAATCATTGCTCTATTTGCTCAGTTTTACAATAAGAAGTTTCCTGAAAACAGAAATTTCCTCATTGGATGCATTGTATTATATCCTTTTTAATATTTACAAACATTGAATTCGAATTGATTATTGGTATGCCTATGATATTTTTGAGTTTACAGTTAATAATAATTGAGTTTGTTTAATCTTTGACTATGGCAAGTATGTGCTATTCTATGGGATATTGCAGCTGGTCATCTACACTAAGGAAAAGAATGTGTTTTTGTTTACGTATCCTCCTTCAGTAAGTTTTATTTTTAAATTTTTCGTACTTATAGTTGATTATTGATATTGAACTGTTGGTGAATTGATTTGGAGTCTATATTCATATCCGTTATTGATTATTGATATTGAACTGTTAATGTGGATGGAACGCATAGGCTATAATCTTACGTTATTCTTAAGGTGGCAGCATGGTTTTCATGTGATAAATCTACGATTAGAATCTAGTTTCTGGGTGATTCTATCGTATACAAAGTTGAAATCTGAACTGTAGACTGTAGTGTGTGTTAAAGTGTAGGCCTGTTTCCGATTTTTTTTTTTTCATGAAGAGCTTGAAAGACAGAAAACCTGTTCACCTATGAATTTTGTAGAATAAAGGGAAATGGAAAACCTACTTTTCTTATATTTAACTGCCCTATCTAAAACTCCATTTTTCAGTTTCTAACAATTTTTCTTTCCAGAGATAGAAAATTCTTGTTTCTATAGAGGATTATGAGTAATGACAACAATTGAACACGTTTTTAAGTTTTCTCTGGTTTTCTAATGATATAAAGACCTCCCTTTATAGAAAAATGAGAAAGAAAAATTAAGGAAAGGCGTCTACAACTAAAGGTTCCCGTAGCGTTTCTCTCTTGATAAAAACCAATTTAGTGATTCTACAAAAATTTTGGGAATAGAGTAGGCAGTAGCTTCTGCTAGGTGGTTCTAAATGTTATGCTCTAGCTAGTGACACACACATGCATTTGGAGTGTCTATTGTTTGAGCAACTATGTCAATTTGGCTATGCTGTTGTATTTTTTGCTGGATAACTATATATATTTCAAGATTGATTTATTAAATCGAATCGTAAAATGCTTAGTTTTGAAGTCAACTGTAATTGTGTAATAATTAATACTTGTATATATGGATGCTGTCACTGCAATCGGAGTGGTACGTCTGCTATGAAATGTTTGTGACTTTGTGTAGCATAATAATCAAATTTTACAGAAACAAGGTCAGGTTTCCAAGGTGCCTTCTAAGATAGTCTTTAGTTGGATGTTGCGTCTTCTATTTTATATTTAACAAGAAAATGTTTTTTACTTCCTACTAGTATTTGAGTCACTTGTCTCAAGTTATATGTTTACTGCTGCAATAGATCATTGAAACTTGTATGTTGTGATCTTTTAATAAGGCGCATAGTTCACTATCTTTCTTAAATCCAAATCAGCATGGTGCGTCTGCTAGAGAATTCTCAAAGATATATTTTCGATAAGCGTAAAAGTCCCTTTTGAACTTCAACTAACTTCCATTGATACTAGAAACAGTTTTAGAATACAATTCCGACTTCAGTTATGATACGTTCTAGATGGTGGAGATCTGGCATTTTGATTTTATAAATAATCAGCGCTGAAAGATTCCGAATTGGAAAACTGTTACCTCGAATCTCAGGTTTTGCACTTCATGAATCAGTAATATTCTAATTTCTTACTCATTGCTTATGTTAATCCACAAGAAGTGTGTTACCATTTGGCCCATATTTGACCTGTTGTTGCTATATCAGCCTTTGCGTTTTTTTTTGTTATGGTGGACTTTTGGATCTTGCTGCATAAGGAGAGTCTTTTTTTACGAACACTATGTGTTAATTGCCATGCCAATCTTAGGTTTCAGTGCACACCAGTTTCTCCCTTGCTAGTTGTAAAATCTAGGTCTTCTGAAATAACTACTACAACATACTTCAATGGCCATGGTTCTTAGTGTAAGATGAATATGATTACAAACTGGTATGTAAAGAAATTTAATGCGCTCACATTGTGCCTGAGAGATGAGGATAAATCCCAACCTGGTACATTAATTGGACCATGGTTTTCTTTCATTGGTAGACTCCCATCTATTATGGTGGTGGTTTTGGCATGGACCCCTAGCTGTTAAGAGGGAACCATTCATTGATGCAAATGTTGTAAGTTGCAAAACGCTTTAAAATCCGGAAAGGGCTTGGTCACCTTGAAAGAAGTAGAGTGGGGATAGTCTGTATGGTTAGTTGGTAGCTCTTTCAACGCCGTCTATCATCTCAGAACACAATTTGAGGAGAAACAAAGAAGAAGTTGAAAACTCTTAATTTTGATCATCAACTGACGATCTAAATAATCTCTGGTATTTGCTATAAAGTTATATTGATATATCTTACATGGTATATTATGTCATAAGTTGGTACATCTAATGAATTATGTCTAAACTTCAGTTGGTTTAGAATGTGACATGCACTTGATTTTTGGTTATGCCCTGGTATTCATTACTTATATATTGTGTATCACGACAGGGCTCTGCTTATAACAGCACTGGCTTGATGCTATCCTCTAAGTTGCCGAGATTCTCTGACATGTATACTCTCACAATAGCCAGCGCGGATCCAAAATCTATTTATGCAAAGTCAACCGTGGAGTTCACCAAAAGCGTTACTAAATGGTCCTCCCCCTCTCTCCCTCTCCCTCTCCCTCTCCCTCTCTCTCTCTCTCTCTCTCTCTCTCTCTCTCACTTACTCTTGCACACATACATGAACAAACACTGAAATACCATCTCGGTCAACCCATTTGCCCTCATTGTTCAATCATATGTAGTAGAGGTGGCAAGTTGGGAGGTTAGGATACCTAATCAAAATGACTTCACATTGAAATGGCGATCTTAAGTACATGTCGAATCGGGCTGGGGTGTTCTTGGTTGGGATGATTGCGAACCCTTTTTTGTACATTTTTTGAATTTTTCTAAATAAATATTGTGTTAATATAAACCATGATTCCTGGAAAAAAAGAATGCTTTAATCATGATTACAAAAACGACAGTTTAAGTTATACTAAAATTAATGGTACCAATCTAATTTTTTTTATAAAACAATTAGGAGCTTGTATAAAAATAGACTTGATCGACTTTTAAGCTGTTCCCATATATATCTGTTTATTATATAACCCATTTGAGATAACACACAACCCGTATCGATCCATTCATTACTAAAAGTCTGAAATTGTCACGTCTTTTTCTTCATATTTGAGTTTATTTAAAAGGAAGATTAATATATTTGATGCTTCTCTATTGGGCATAGGGATTTATGTTTACTAACTTTTTGGGGAAGAGGGGTTTTTTTCTGAATTGCTATGGATGTTGTCAGGTTCACAAAGGATGGAGTGTTAGTAGAAGGGCTGTTTTGGAAAGATGTTGAGGCCCTAATAAACAACTACGCTAACGCTAAAAATAACAAGAAGAGCAAGTAAAAATTAAACTTCGAAAGGAATTGTGATTAATAGTAGGGATAACATTTTCAACATTGAGAACTTGTAGAGATATTTTACCAAAAATTAGTTTTGGAACCTACAAATATAGGAGTGGATGCGGTATTTGCTTGCAAGATTTAATGAAAAATCCACATATGGTTATATTGAGAGGTGTTGCTGAGTACTGCCTTTTTCATCCAGTGGTATCACTTAAATGATTCCACTGTTTAGCTTTCTTGAGGCATGCACCAAACGCTTCCTATTTCTAACTGTTCGAGTTGTCAGCTGATGATAGCTATCAGATTTACAAACCAGCTTGCAAATTCTTCCAGGCATCAACCGAGGCCTGTCAGGGTTAATGGTTCCAACAGCGAATTACAATATTTATACATATAGAAAAGTGAACTAGTCGACTTTAGGAGACGAACATGCAACTACGTACAACTAGTCTTGCTAGTCTTTAGGAATAAAGAAAGGAAAACATGGTAAAAATACCTTAGTTGCTCCTACATACATAAATGGAAGTAGTCTTCATGTGAAGGTGGGACTGAATGGAGATTATAGTTAAATGGTCAACAAGATCAAAACAAAAACTTAAATATAACTTTAAAGATACGAAGATTGAAAACATAATCATTCATCGCTTGATTGTATATGAAAAACATAAATATTTTAACAACAAACAACTTATATGTACAAGAACAAAAATTTACTAAAGATTGACAAGACAAACCTAACGGTAAATTTACACAAATAGTTGTGCTCTGGTCTCCATCTGCATTAGGTTCAAACCTTTAGTTTCAATTTGACATGATGACAATTCTTAATAGAGTTAATTATTCGATGCACATGAAGTCCTATTTAATACGCTTAAGAAATTTGATTATCCACCGTTAGTTAGTAATGTGGTTGCTACATGGCAACCTGCTCCAGCCGTGGAACTCCCTACCCGTTTTAAACTAATAATATATGGCAACTAAAATTGAAATCAAAGGACACATCAATGACACATCACGATGACACATCAACGAGTCTGAAGTGGCACATTTAAATTTTGGAGAGCAACTATTGTAGTGTCAGAAAATGATAGGATCATCAGAAATTTACATAGAGATTTACAATATCAAAATACGTGTTGTTCCGGACATGCAAACTGGCCCACGCCGAGCTACCCCAGGCTCATCACGTGAGAGATAAATCGGACTCACCAAGCGGTCAAGGCCATGTTGGGATGCCAATCCTATAGATCGAACACCCGACCACTTCTTATCAATTGGGCTCACACACTGGTGCAACACCCTCAACCAACTCGGCTACACGCCCGGGGGCTATAGATTTACAATATGATAAATGTATTTTGTTGTGACAACTTATTAGTTAGGTTTGGCAGTTAAGGTTCGTTGGTGAAGCTGGAGAAGCCTTTTATAAATTATTAAATTACTTGAACTATTATTTTTTTTTACGAGAGCTTGATCTTATAAAATATAGACACTTAAACCCCTAAAAGTTCTAAAATAGAGGTGTCAAACACCCCTTATGTACCAATAACGGAAAGAGAAATAGGTATAGTGAGAAATATATACCTATTGGTCTCACTTTAAATGTCTACGTTACTATTTTAAGTTGTTCCATTATAAGTGTCTACTTTAATGTTTAACCAGTGGAGGATCTAGGATATCAAATCACGTGGGTCAGTAACTTAGTAAAGATGACATAATGAACGAGTTAAACTTGTATGTATTTGATCGGGTCGGGTCGGATAGTTCAATACTGATTACTCCGTGTACAACAAAAGTATCATAGTTGATAAGAAATATTACAGTATGTAATTAGTAATATATCAAATGAAGGTCTATTAAAACCCATTTCATTTTTTTTACCGAGTGATTGCTATGATTGCTCCTAGCGATGATATTGTGTCAGGTGGATTGGATGTTAGAGTTACCTTTGTATGTATGATTTTCACATTTGTTAAGTTTATCTATTTACATCTATATTACTATTTATTATTATAAAGAAAATATTTTATTAATCGAATTTTTTTTAACGAATCTATATATAATTATCATCATTTTTATATTTGAATTGGCAAAAGTAAGTCACTATTAGTAGAGTGGATGACTCATGACCCTAACGAATTTTCTATCCTAACATAAATTATTTTTGATAATTTTAAACATATTGAGATTATTAAGGACTAATTTGGGAAAGGTGTATATTTATAGGGGGTGAAGATATGATGGGTAGTAACTTGAGTTTATTTTGGCAAACTATTAAATACTATAGGGGACTAATGTGAAAAGTCTATCATCTCTTTCATCTATCCTCTCCAAACCCATTTTGACTCTCACTGATTTCTCCGTTAAAGAGCCAAAAGGAATATTTACAGCCCTTCTAAGAGAGTTGCAAGTCTTCAACAATGAGAATCAAATAAGATAAGGTGGTTCACAGCCCAAATTTAAGGTAGTTCATCAGGAAAATTCACTAACTATTGTAAAACTATTTTGAAACTAAGGTGGTTCACATGACTTACCTTATAAGGCACTAGATCCGCCCTTGTGTTTAACTAATCATAAAAGATTTAGTGGACATATATTATATTTGATTGGTGAAAAGTGTAGTTAATTAAAAATTCTGAAATTTTGTGTCTAGTGTAAGTGGACTTAGACCGAGATGGTGGGAGTAAATAATTTGAGTAGTTAGTTCATATATTATGGCACATCTTTTTTGGATATTATTTTTTGTAAAATTTTTTAAATTTATGTGAAAAGAGAAGACATTGCATCAACCTGGTGTTTGGGGGCTTATTTTCTAGCTTATTACTTATTTATAAAATTTCAGCTTATTTTAACATTACGAGACTCCCTTCACAAATAAGCTTAGATGGCTCCCAATGGTGTTAGTCGGTTGCCCTTGGTTACAACTAACATAATTGACCCGTCGGTTCAGTCCGTCAGATTTTCCGTTGGAAAACCGAAGTTCGGCCACTTTTTTTTTTATTTGCTTTCTTTTTTCTTGTGTGTATATAAATAAAGTAAATTGGTAAATATGGGCCCAAAAATTGAAGTGATGGTGTTACTGATGGCAATGGTCCGTCATTTTCAAGCAGTTTTTCAAAAAGTTGATGTAGTGCTAATGTGTGCGATCGGTTTCAGTCACCATTGGGTATGATCTTATTCAGATACTGGATGACAAACTTCTAGGAGCTTAGGGAAACTTAAGCGCTCTTTTTTTTTTCTTCATAAGCTCAATCTATCAGCTTTGTTTGGCAAACAAAAATTTGAGTTTATAGAAAAAAACAAGCTCTTAAAAATAAAACTACTCCAACAATGATGAGTTTACGAGAGAGAAAAAAAACAACCAGTAAGAACGTAAGGTCTACTTTTTTAGGTTTATATAAGTCATGTATAACATTACTCTTTAAAATAAGATATGAGTACAAGCTTATAGAATGTGAAATTACATAACTACCCCATCTACATGTCTTTATGTTTTACTTTTGTGTTCTTTCATACCTATTCACTTATTAAGCTCCACTTTCAACTGCTTTACCAAACACTACTAAATGAATATATAAGCTCCATCTTTCATCTCAAAAATAAACTGCATTTACCCACTCACGCTATAAGCTTCAACACAACCTAGCAAGCTTTAACTGCTAAAAATACTAGGGAATCTTTATGGCTGTGCTAAGCACAGCCCAAGTATATTATTATTTCTGTTTGTAAAATGACTACGGGATGAACTAAAAGTTGGTCAAACTAATATTGTAAATCGTTGTTAAGTTGTAACTATTTATCGTTTAAGATGGAAGAAAATCTTGTTTTGATTGGTATATGAAAATGTATTCTCAATAATTACAGCTTCAAGCTCTTTTTACAACCAAATAGCATGATAGTATAAATTTGTAAAGCCAACAGTCCTTAAAATACAAACTATGATGAAGAAATATTAGCAACTCGGATATATGCTTAGTACTTAAAAAAGCTCATTGAAAATATAAGAATTACTTGACAACACATGTGGTCATGTTGTCCCATACTCTTGAGTTATAGCTTTTAGTCTACCATGCCACCCCTACCCTGACATTGAAAACAAATCTTCAAGTAACCTATCTCCTATGCTTTTTGTATCAGATTTACACTTTCATTCCCTCCATTAACATCGTCAACCAAACAAAAACAGCAACCCAAAGATTCAAACTAAAATAAAGGTATAATAAATCAAATCTATCTTATACATTATAAGAAAAATAATGGAAGATTAAGGACCGTTAGATGGACATCAACTCTCATGATCCAACCCTTAATAATTTTTAATGACATACTTATTCCAATTTATTTGTTGTTAGAAGACTACTATACCCTCATATATTTTGGTAAAATATTAAAAATTTTAAACATAAATAATTAATATTGTAAAAATGTCCACCGTATCAATTATTTTGAGTAACATCATTTATTACTGTTATTAAAATTGAATGAAATTAATAATAATTCATTAATAATAAATAATGAATAATAAATATAAATTAATGGAAGTATTGGACGACATTTCAAATTTACAAAATGGGCTATCATGTGGCCCAGTTAGTCATTGTAATCTACTTAATTAAACTTTGCACCCCATCTACTCTTCATTTTCTCAGTTTGGAAAGTAGATGTAAACAACGGAAGGCTGGAGATGGAACCGACGACCAAATACGACGGCGACGATCAACTCTCCCTTTTTAACCTTCTAAAGTTGTAACTTGGAGACGGATACAGCGGCATCCGGATGGAAATGACGGCTGGAGATGTAGCGACACAATACGACGGCTACACACCGTGGCTGAGTGACGACACACGATACAACGGCGACACACCGTGGCTGAGTGACGGCCATTATTGGAAGGTCTACCATTGAATTGAAATTCAGAGCACATCAGAATTTCAAAGTTATGTTCTTCATCTTATCAGGTATTCATTCTTTTAATTAAAATTAAACTTATTGATTGATTATATGTTTGGTGAAAATGGTGTGTTCTACTTCATTTCATTATATAATTAAAACGGCATCATTAATTTTTTTTATATGAATAACATGATCAACTTGATGAGAAATTCTCAGATCCATCGTAACTTTGTTTATTTATGTCTTTATTATATTATTTTATATATATATATATATATATATATATATAAGAGTAATAATTGTTTATATGGAAATTTACAGATTCACAATTATTTATATGGAAAGATATAAATTAAACTTTTTTTATATTCATAATTATTATTAGTTTGATCTTCTAAAAAAAATACGCATATCATTTTTTTTGCTAAAGATATCACTTACCAAACATCATGTATCTAAATTTTCATTACAAATAATAACTCAATAATTTCCTTTTACAACTAAATAATTTACACCCCGTTTTTCATGCTGAATATTACCAAACTACTTTAAATACAGAATATAATTCTTGCAAACACCTTACATATACTCTCAAACCCTTTAATCGTTTATTACTTTTTATTTTTTAAAAACAGTTTTTATGGAAGCTCTGCAAGTTTACACCCCTCTCAATGAATTAACCATTGACAGGGACGACTGGGTAATCTCTGTAAAGGTTCATCATGCTTATGTCCAAACATTTAAGAATAACCCCAACGTAATATCAAGCAGGGAGATGATACTGGTTGACCCACAGGTATGAACATGATCATATTACTTATTTAAAACACAACATAATCTGTATGATGCGATGCAACATATTTGATTATCACATTAACCAATGTGTTGAGTTCAACTATTATCATCTTGCAGGGAAATAGAATCCATGCCAGCGTGAAGAAAAATTTACTTCACGATTTCAATGACTCTATTAAAGAAGGAAACTGTGTGGAGATTAGTAACTTTGGTTTGAGCCCGTACACCGGCAATTATCTAATGGGTGACCATCACTTGAAGATAAATTTTAGCCGGACCACAAAAGTAAGAAGAATTGCCCCGTTTGAACTGATTGACAATGGCTACTCATTTATCTCGTATGATGACATAAATGCGGGACGGCTAAATAGAGACATTGCATTTGGTACTTATCTCTTCACCTCTACTAAAATACTTGCATATAATACACTAACTCAATAACCTATATACTTGTCAAAAAAATAAAAAATCACATATTCCCCTTTTACACAGATGTGGTCGGACAACTGGTTGAAACTGGTGACATGCGAGTCATCATACAAGATGGACGCCAAACCAAGATCCTTACTTTTATGCTTCAAGACATTGAGTAAGTACACTTCATATATTATGTACAAATTTACAGTTTTCAGCATCTAAAGTCATCACCTATTCGACAATTATTTACGTCATGCCCTTATTTTTTAAACTTTAAAATTCACATTATATACTGTTTATCTCAATTACTATTGTTAATAAGTGACATTCTTTCAGGCATAAGAAGCTTGAATGTGCCTTGTGGGGTGAATTTGCAGTACAATTGAGCACCTATGTTGAAAAGAACCAAAAGCCTACTGAACCAATCCTTATGTTCATTCAATTTGCGAAATTCAAGAAGTACAAAGGTATAATATTGTCTTCAAAGCTTCTCTTATGTCTACTTAAATATATGCAAGTTAACAGTTTAACTAAATTGTTGTATCAATGTGGATATAACTACAGAGAATTCGCAAATTTCCAACTCCTTATTTGGGACAAAGGTGTACATTAATGATAACATTAAGCCGATTGTTGACTTCAAGCAACGGTATATAGTACAGTTTGTACATTCTTTCATTACTCTATTTTTAATTCCTTGAAATGTTTTAGGATCTCCCATTATTATGAATATAATTGAGTTATAGTGTTATTTTCAATGTTTATATGTTATAGATTTATTTCTACATCATCTCATCTTTCATATATACTCTTTTTTATACGTTCTAACATGCTCCTATTATTCCCAAATAGACATATGATTGCATGTGAATCGTTTTTGAACCACCCATTATTATGAATGTAAATCACTTATGGTGTTTATATATTATTGGCAGACAAGTATATGTATTTTTATGTATTTGTGATCATTATTTCGCAGGTAAAAAACAATATATTGCAAAATCTAACAATATTTGTATTTTATCAGCATACTATCAAGTGGTGAAGGAACTTCTAATGCAACTAAACCTTCCGTGTTTGCTGTTAAGACTGTTGTGGAAAAGCAAGGGGACTATTATAATAACTTCCCCGTCAAAACAATTGATGACCTTCGTGCAATAAAGAAGGTATCAATTTCTGATACACCAAACATGTCTAACAATGTTTAGCTCGTGTTGAAATTATTGACGAGTATATGAATTGAAGATATCAAGTATATCTGACCTCACTAATCCTGTTGGTTCCCAAAGTGTAAACAATTTAGTACATTGCCTGCATCCTTTTATTAGTCTATTTTATTTAACTTGAATGAAACAGATTTTCGCTGATGCTATTATTATGAATGTCAATGTCTGATTGTGTTCCTTATTGTCATGATATATCATTGGCTATCAAAATATAACACCGATAAACATAAAACCTAACAAACATAATATGGAATTAATAATACTGAAAAATCTAAAAATTATAAATATAAACGATATCCAAATCAAAACCATCATTCCACATTTTTTGCATACAAAATCCATTATATTTAAATCAATTACATTGTTTATGCCTTCCTTCCTTAAATATAGGAAAACTATATCGGACTAAATGATAAAGGATTTTATGCAATATATATTATTTATTATGCAAATCAAATCCTTCTTATAAAATGCTTATTACACCAATTTTAATTGATTAAACTTTACAACTTATTTTTTGAAACACCGAATGGAGATATCCAACGCATCCACAACACCAGGACTTCTTCAACGTGTACATGACGAATCGCCAGATCAAAAGGTAATTAATAGTGATAAACACATGTATGCATTTGTGAATCTCATTTACATTATTAATCTCAATATTACTTACTCGTGCAATTATCATATCAGAGAAAACGAATCATGGCTAAAAATCGTGAAAATGCTCGAAATACACGGATGAGGAAAAAGGTAGGAACCTCTATCCCAAAGTTACTATCCCAAAAAATTATACTATCTTTTCCTAACTTAACATACTTCACTCCTAACTATATTATTTCGATTGTATTAACCGTATTTTTCTTATCGATACTATAAATTATTTTTGTTATATAGGATTACGTACAACACTTAGAAAGCAGAAGTGCTAAGCTTACACAAATAGAGAATGAGATAAATGCAGCCAAAAAACAGGTTCAAACTAAAACAATTGTGCATATCATTAATCTTCATAGTCATCTTTCAACTTCAGAAACTGTATATGTTCATTAACATTTTCATTTAATATAGGGTATCATACTCTCAAACACACGTGACAACTCTCAACCAAAAACAGAAAATGGTATATCTAAATGCTTCCACTTTATCTGAGTAACGTCTATTTGCTTTATATGCTTATCAACTGATGCTATATCGAATTAACCCTAAATAATACTTTTATTTATTTCTTGTCATTAACAGATTACTTAGGATTTGTATCACACTATACACGATGGATAGAACAACAAAGCAAACACATACAAACAGTACAAACATCAATTAATTCTCATAGAAGCACCTTCGATCTTCAATCTGTTGTCCATAATGCGGCATTACATTTCAATACTATTTTCAACTTAAAAAATAATGCATCAAAGGTTGACATATGTCATATCATATATGGAATGTGGACATCACCCGTTGAACGCTCTTTGCAGTGGATTGGTGGTTTTCGTCCATCTAACTTACTCACTGTAATTCAAATCAACAGCCTATATATAATCCATTACTTTTTGTTTTTTACTTTGATGAAACATGACAAAATATGACAACTCAAATGTAGGTTCTACTGACCAGATTGGATACGTTAACACGACACCAGATTACGAGTATCAACAACTTAAAACAAACAACACAACATTCAGAAGAATCAATATCTAATCAGCTCAATGAAATGCATCAATCTTTGTTTGAGACTTTGTCCAACCATGCTCATACGGTAACTAAAGGTGATTCAGACATTGCAAATTACATGGGTCAAATGTCTCTAGCCATAGGAAAGTTTTCCACACTAGATCATTTTCTTCGCAAGGTAGTTAAACCACCACTACAACATGTATTGCTTTGTTTACCTTATTTCATAACTTATTTTATGTATTTACCTTATCTTAATCAATAACCTAATTACAAATTACAACTTCATTATGTACTAAATATATCCTCCTTATCATATTGCAGGCTGATCAATTGCGGGAAAAATTATTAAATGATATGCACACAATACTTACAACTCGTCAATCTGCACATGCACTAATTCAGATACATAACTACTTCTCAGGTCTCTGTGCAATGAGCACACTTTGGATAGCTCGGCAAAAAGAGTAGACAGGCGTATCTTTTATAGTTGACAATCTCAACATTTTATTTCAGTATACGTTTTCTAGATTGTAACATACACATTCTTATTCTTTATCAGTTACCTTTTGCTAAAGTAATTTATCTTCTTTAAACGATTAATATAACAACATATATTAAATTTGACTATTTAAGCCTTAAACATTCAAAATATCTTTTTTCAAAAACCACCCAAACTCTTACCTATAGTTACAAACCGTGTGTATTGTGATACAAAATACTAATTAATACGTTCGTGAAACAAAACAAGACAAACTTATAGGTATTAATTTAGTTAAAAATCATCGGTACACAAGTTTTTACCTACTAAACATGTAAATTATTAATTAATTTAAATATTTAAACTCATCCAATTCAAAATATATAACAATTCAAATCATTAATACATTTTCATTAAAAATTAAGACAATACAAACTGATATACCATACATCGGCACCAAAACACTTATTAAATCCATATAACACAGTTATATAATACATATCATAAAGTCAACTCGCAAATTTTGCGGGTCTTAAACTAGTCTTAACAATATAAGAAACAAAAACAAAAAAATATGGCTTACCAGAGAACCGGTTATTACCAAAAAAGATGCCAAACCGTTTTAAAAGCATCTTCTTTTTTATTTATTATTATCTAACATCAATTGAGACACACTTATGAATAGTAACTTTTTTTTATCTTTTATTACCAAAAAAGATGCCAAACCGTTTTAAAAGCATCTTCTTTTTTATTTATTATTATCTAACATCAATTGAGACACACTTATGAATAGTAACTTTTTTTTATCTTTTATAACATATTATTATATATATGTTTTGATCCTTACCCCTTAATTTCGACTAATAAACTATTATGAATATTAACTACTTTTGTTTTTTGTGACATATTAATTTGTATATATTATTTTGATCCAAAATATGTTATCATATGATAGTTGTAGTTTGATGAATTTATATTAGATGATAATGACTTTAATTTTTTACGGGTTACATGAGTCTAAGCCTTTAATGTTATATTGTTTTTTTTTATTAAAAAATTATAATTCATATGGGTTACATGAGTTTAAGCTTTTAACGTAATATTGTTTTATTCTATTATTTTGAATATTCATTTAAACTATTTTGGAGTTGTATAAAAGTGAGATGAGAGTCTTCAACTTTATATCAAATATCTGAATATAACTCATATTTACTATTATTATTTTATCATACTATTAGCTACAACAATTATATTTCATGGTTATTGTCTCTTAATATTTATTATTGAATTCTTACGTTTTATTTTTCAAACGAATATATATATATATATATATATATATATATGTAGGATGATGAATGTAAAAATTATTAAATAAGTATTTTGTACCACCACTTTATGTTATATTTTGTGTTTTCATTTCAATATTTATAAAAAAAATTGCTTGACTTTGACAACATTATATATAAGTTAGAAAAAAGGACGGTATATATAAAGTTACGAAATATTATATACATCGATAGTTATTACTTTTGCTACGATAAATTTAACTAGGGTAACTACTATCAATATTTCCTTATTATTGTTATTGTTATTTGAATAGTTATATCATTGGTATTTTAAAACTTTTTATTAGTTTACAATTACAAAAAAAGTATAAGTTCATAACCTTTCTATTAAGGTTAAAAGAACCAAAACCAAATTTAAGGCTTAATATTTATGTAAAAGATACTATTTTTTAAAACCCGTCGCATCGTGCGGGCAATATAAATCTTGTTTCTTTCAAACCTATAAATATTTTCAATCTTGCTACAAATCTAATCCCTTATAAAGGGTTTAGGCTTTTTCCTTAATAGTTTACGATAGAAATATGGGAATTGACTATTTTACCCTTTTGTTACTTAAAAATTATTGTCAAGTTTATTTTTGGTAATGATTCATTTACAATTTACAGGTGTAAGTTTGCTTATTTTTTTTGTGTACATTTGTTTGGATCTATTTTAATTAGTTATGGTGTACCTAAATCAATTACCAATTAAATATGTTGGTGAACATATACAAAAGTTTATACGTTGATTTTTTCATTTTCTACCTTAACTATTTTTTATTTCGCTTTCATTAATCTTTTCATTTGGAGAGATGCTTTTAAAATTTAAGAACTCAAGGATTACTGTCATTTAAAATGTTATTTTCTGATTATTATCATCTCTTCTTACATTATAAAATAAACATTTCATGGCATCTGCCAGTAATAAGCGATGTCACTTTAATTTGTTTTTACAATTAAATTCATGTAGCGTTTTATCATACAATTTTTTTATATATGTAAGCAAAAATATACAAGTATTGGATATATATATATATATATATATATATATATATATATATATTTCATTGTCATTTAGCATCATGGCTAGATACCATTGTCTTAGAGCACATAGAGCGCTGAATGGTGGTTCAGTGTTCAGTTCAGTGTTCTTGAGAACACTGAACTTGAACACTGAAGCAGAAAAGTGGGGTAATGGTTAATCTTGAGGTTCAGTGTTCAGTTCAGTGTTCTCGTGATTATTTTATTATTATTGTTATCTTTTTTAAAACAAATTAAATACATACAAATAATACTAATGACATTATGTACTTATGACATTATACATACAAATTATTAATTATTTTAGAATGACATTACTTTTAAGGAGTTAGGGGGTTAAACTGTACTTTTGACATTCTATTTATTTATTTATTTCGTAACATTATACATAGATCAGGGGACCAGAGTGAAAATTATACAAAGTTACAGTGTTGACTTCGTCTTCTTCGTTGTATGTACAGAACAAGATGGCTTCAAACTTTTTTTTTTAAATCCGTTAGTTTCAAACGAAAAGCAAAAAAATAATAATATAAAATTGGAGAACGGCTTGAAGCTCAGCGTTTGGATCTCAATCTTGGGCTTGAACGCCGACCACGAACGCCGAGACGGAGCGCCGAATGCCGGCTTCCGACGTTTTCCTATGTTGAATGGCGGGAGAATTTCGGGTGCTCCCTGTGCTCTTATATGTACATCTCGATTATGATCTTTTACTTTCTCATTATTGTTGGCCACTGGCCACCACTATTGTTTCACATTGAAAATTTAAATATCAAAAATCATTTTTTTCATAACTACATGATATGATTGTCGATGGATATAATATTATAGCTAGATTGTTCTCCTATAGTCCCACATCTTACCATACCCCTCTTCATATGTGATATGTGCCATCACGTCCTTCATTTGTACACATCATAGCCACACCCCATTCCCATGGCCTAGGTGTGGCTTAGGTTGTGTTTAGTCGTGGTTAGTAGTTGACCAAATTTAGTACATTATTTAATTATTTATTTATTTTACTAAAATTCTATACTATTGATTATGTATCTCTCTTCAAATAGTCTGGATATTGTACCTCGAATACATCTACTTCAGTATGCATGTAAAATAATTTAATCTAATCTCTATGTAATGGCATTTTTTTCCGAAGTAGTACGTTTTCACCAACAATTTTGAGAACTAGTTCTTTTTCGAAAAGCTTTTTAAAACTAGTAGAAACGGGCTTTGGAACCTCACTTTTCACTTTCAATTGTTTAAAAACCGTGGTTCGTAAGCCCGACTTTTGTGTAGTGTCAGAAAGAAGTGAGAGAATCGGGGTTAGGATCCCCGATTTTATTTGAGAATTTGGTGAAGAAACGGGTTAGGAAGCCCGACTTTACTTTAGGGCATGCAAGCCCGTGCATTCTCTGACTTTTGTTATCCAAATATCACAAATACACGATTATAATTGGTTGTCGAGAGATATTGAAGATAGAGTTAGATATATTAAAGATAGAGTTGGTGTTTGGAAGTCCGTTTTTAAATGAAGTTGGGGTTCCGAAGTCCGACTTTACCAATTTGCAAAACGCACATATCTCAAACAATTGCAGTGCAAGATTTTAAACGATCACAATACAAACATGAGTTACCATTTTCTCTTCAAACACATTCACTGATGCAATCAAAAATTTCAAACACATTTGTTTTATGGATTTAGGTCGTCCATTTATAGTTAATTTATATTGTGGTGGTGATATTGAATATCACGATGGTTTCATTCAAGGTGATAATGCAACACGAAGAACATCGATTGTGCTTAGGCAAAAAATCCGATATGTTGATTTTGTTGAATTGGTTTACCATTATGTTGGTGTGCAAAGAGAAGGCTTTAAATTAAGTTTGTTATTATGTTATCAATTTCAAGGTATTGGTAATATAGTTGAAATTTTGGGTGATGATAGCCTGAAAATTATGTATTACTTAACTGCAAGAGATGAAGAGTATTGGGGTCAAGTGCATGTAAAAATTGAGGCAATATTGTCACCCCAACAAATTGGTTTTATGGATCTTATGCGTAAATTTACCGTATCACAACAAGTTTCTCAATCGCAACAACCTAACGATTTTGGGCCGTCACAAGATTTTCATCAAAGTCATGATTTTATGCAATCTCCTGATGTCATTCCATCGACGTCTACAAACCCTTCAAATGTTCCGCCTCACCATATTTGTGATGATGGAGAAAATGTAGATAATGATAACAATGGAGGATTTGATAACTCTGACGGAGGTAGCTCAGAATATAGCGAAGAGACAAGAGATGCTTTTAGCCATGCTGGTACTGATGATGAAGATGGTGATGATGATGGTCCTCGTCAAATTCAAGTTCAGGAAAGTTCTGAAGTTCAACATGTAACACCCGATATTTCTACAAACATATTTATATTATAAGAAGCGCGAGTCCCAAACATTTGACAAAACCATAACTAGGCTTTTTAGTACTTACAACGTATAACAAAAGATAACTTTTACTAAGTTATACTTACAAACCATATTAATCTAAACGCGTGTTATTAAAACTTTCCAAAACCATATCTTAACAAAATATCAGAGTTGACGCGAGCATAGTCAAACATCCCGCTAATCATCATAACCAGATCTACATCAACTAACCAAAATCTGCAAAAATGCAAACAACGAGGGGTTAGCTTATTGCTAAGTGAATGGAACCGTAATCGACGGTTCAATCCATTCATAACAAGTCTTACAACAAAATAAACTTAAACACATAAGCACATAAGTACATGAGGACCGGCGGTTCCTGTATGCTATTCTCAGAAATCACGACCATTGTATGCTATTCTCAGTGATCTACCGATAGTCTGATTACTACCTTCACTGAATAGGTTATTCTTCAACTATGTGTATCCAAGAAACCTAAGCAGCTACACAGTAGTAACCAAACCCAACCATTGTTGACCTCACTCCGAATCATCTCAACAACTTGTCACATAATGCATATCATATGCAATTATAGAAAATCAACTGAACAACTTTTACAACTGGATCAATCAAACTCAATCAATAATATCAACAACTGAATAACTGAAATTAACATGACAATGACTACAACTTAAACTATCCTGGTTTATCAGTTGTAACCGAACCCGTTACAACGGAGTTGAACCGAGGATTACAGTAACCACTCACCAACATCTGAACCTCTGAACTCAGTTGTCTAATGTCACTGAGTTGCTGCCGGCTTATCTGGAAACACAATAATACCAAGTCAGTAATAATCCAACATCAATATTCATAACATATATATAACATATCATCCATCTCATAATCTCACTTAACATAACATCATTAAACTAATTTATACCATCTTTACATTTTATTAAACTATTATCAACTATTCATACAAGTATTACATACAACATATATCATATATATATATATTCTTGTCTTATATAAACAAAGAACAACAATCAAATTTTAAGTGCAGGGGTGTACCCACCGGGTAAGGGGAGTACCCACCGGGTACTCTCCATTTCTCCAAAACAGAAATTTCCCTAAACCGGGCTACCCACCGGGTAAGGGTAGTACCCACCGGGTAAGGGTAGTACCCACCGGGTAAGGGTAGTACCCACCGGGTACTCTCCACAGACCCAGGTCTGTTCTTGCACAACTCCGAACCAACAACCATTTTTACCAAATCTTAACTTCTATATACGAATTTACTCAGTAAATGACCACAAACTTCAACTACAAACATAATATAACACTAAACAAGCTATCCAACTTCAATCTTAAGCGTGCATCATCATCAAATCCACAAATTCATCAAACCCTAACTTTAACATTCAAACTTGAAGAACACTAACTAATTCTAACAATATATCTTCATACAATCAGTTTATATTAACAATCAATTAGTTTCAAACTTCAATTCATGTGTTAAAATCATTAAGCAACTAACTTCAATGAAATTTCATATTCAAAGTTATAAAATATATAAATACTTACAAAGTGAAGAAGTAGATGATTCAAGAGGGTGATGAACACACTAATTTAATCTTCAATCCATAGTTTACTTGATTTAATTAGTGCACTTGTAATGGATTTTCTCAAGAACAAAGAAGAAAGAATGAAAACTTAGAGAAAGAAGGTAGGTGGAATGAGTCGGTTTAATCCACTGCCCCCAATCTTTTATCTGCTTAAATATTATACACCTTCCTAATCTATTGTCTGGAACCTGAAAATACCCGCGAAGCAAAATATTTTATTTTACTGTCAACTTTATTAATTTAAAACAAGTAACATTTTACTAGTCACAATAAAACCCGATGCTCTTTTACTTGTTTATTTTCAAAACAACCATTTTAAAACATATTAAAATACTATTTAATTCCAGACCCAAAAACTGAGTGTTACACAACAGTACATGCAATTTGATGATGATAATGATGATGACCTACCTTTTGAAGAAGATGATTATATGGATATTTGGTCTCAAGATTCAAATGAAATTCGTGTAGGTATGTATCTTAAAACCAAGGAGGAACTTGTTAGCGCCATCAGAGTCTAGACAATTTCACAAAATAGAGAGGTTATAGTTGTTTCTAGCTCTCCAAAATTATGGAGAGCAAAATGTTACACTAGAAGCAAAAATTTTGTCTCTGTAGGCGATTCACCCCTTTGTGAATGGATGGTTTTAGCTTCAAAAAAGAAAAAAAATCATATGTGGCAAATGTCAAAATGGTCAAAGGCACACAATTGTTATGGTTCTGTCATTAGCAACAACAACAAAACTTTGAAGTCCAACATGATTGCAAGTCATATCATCCACGCAATTCATCAAGACATTGCATATCTAGTGAAACATATACAAGCTTATATCAAAAACACTTTGAATGTTACTATTTCTTACCAGAAGGCATGGCATAGCAGACGAATTGCCATTGAGCATATTTATCGTACGTGGGAGAGTAACTTTGCAGATTTGCCCAAGTATATTGCAGCACTAGAACGTTCAAATCCTAGCACGGTCGTCCAATGGTTGCATCATCCAGCTAGTTCATCCCATACAGCGACATTCAAGTATATCTTTTGGACATTTGGACTAACTATTAAAGCATTCACCTTTTGTCATCCTATTATTTGTGTTGACGGTACACATTTAAAAGGTTCATACAAAGGTAAATTGCTAACTGCTGTTACAAAAGATGCCAACAATAACATATTACCTTTAGCTTATGCCTTAGTGGACGATGAAACAGTCGATAGTTGGTGTTGGTTTTTGGAACAGTTTAGGATCTTCGTGGAAAGTGATAATAGAAGACCATTGTATGTTATTTCTGACAG
Organism: Pseudognaphalium luteoalbum; assembly: GCA_963422505.1. Taxonomy (NCBI): domain Eukaryota; kingdom Viridiplantae; phylum Streptophyta; class Magnoliopsida; order Asterales; family Asteraceae; genus Pseudognaphalium; species Pseudognaphalium luteoalbum. The sequence continues at coordinate 86,187,971 of OY730194.1, forward strand.
ACATAAAGGAATAATTCATGCAATGAACACTTTAGAAGACTGGGTGGATCCTAATGCTTATCATTGTTTTTGTTTGAGGCATGTTAGAAGTAATTTTATGACCAGATTCAAGACACAAAGCTTAAAAAGGCTTTGTTGGGCAATAGGGAGCACCACACAGAGAAGACAGTATTTATGGGGTATAAGAGAAATGAAAGATTTGAATGCAGAGGCTTGGCAATATCTTCAAGGTATTGATAGAAGTAAATGGACACTTTATCATGATAAAAATCATCGGCGTTGGGGTAACTTGACAACAAACATAGCATAGAGTTTAAACAATGCATTGCAAGGAGCTAGATTGTTGCCGATAAAGGCTTGCATTGACTACACATTCAATCGAGCGGTCCAACAGTTTAGAAAGAATAGTGAGATTGCAAGCAAATGTAATACACCGTTACCACCACGTATGTGGAAACTCTTCAATATCCGTGACAGGTATTCACAAGAGCACGAAATAACTGAGTTCAACTTAGAATCTAGTGTATACAGAGTTGTATCGAGGTTACAAACAAATGACGTCGGTGGAAATGACTATACAGTTGACTATGGCAATCGTAAATGTACATGTGGGAAGTGGCAAGTGCAACGATTCCCTTGTTCACATGCCATTTCTGTGTGCAGACAAAGAGGCGACAATCCAGATAGCATTGTCAACAAAGTCTACACCACTAGGACGTATCAACATCAATATCGTTGTGATTTTCAACCACTCCCCCATGTTGATTATTGGAGGGAGCCGGGTTGGAGAATCCAAGGAGATGCTTCAAGACTTTACACCCATAGAGGTAGGAGACGTGCTATAAGAATTCGCAACGAGATGGATGCTCCCAATCGTGAAGAACCCGCAGTTAAAAGATGTGGTATATGCAATCAAACGGGTCATAATAGGACTACTTGTCAAGCTACACGTTCATAAATTAAGCCTATGTTGTCTATGTTTAATTTAATAAATAATGTCTATGTTGTTTGTAGAAAAATTGTGATTATGTTGTCTATGTTTAATTTAATAAATAATTGGAGGAACATACATGGTGGCTACATCGAAACTTGGAATAATCGTCACGGTAATCCAACAACCGGAGTCCCAAGTACAAACCAACATGCTACACGAGAATACATGTCTTGGTATTTGAATCATACGTTACTTTTTCCTGATCTGGTGTAAGTAATCAACAACAAAACTCCCGCCAATTTCCTGATCAAGGCACCCAATTACAACTTATGGTATATCATTTAGTTTGTAATTATTTTTTGTCACTCATTCTACATTTATATGTGTTTACTATTAATATGTACTATTAATATGCAGAGAGATGAAATGACTTGCATACATCATACGTCCATAAATATGATGGATAATGATCCAATGAACTCTCAGCAATATCAAAACATTGACAACATTACAAGGCAGTATATGCATCTTACACATGCGGATGAGCGTATGAACTTTCAAACTTCCTATGTGACAGATGAGCCTTTTGTAAGGGATCCATATGTGTCTAGACGAGTTCAAAGGTTGAATGAACGTGCTGGTAAACAACTTCAAGATGAACCAGATCCTGCTCCTTCAAGTATGCATGATATAGGGGGTCCATCAAGTACCCCAAATATTTTTGGGGACATGAGTAATCAAGTATACTATACCCCACTAATGGATGAACAAAGCCCGTTTAACTTTTTCAACCAATCAAGTGACATATTAAGAGGGTCTCTTCAAATGTCCCCACATCTTGATCATTTTAATCCACATATGGAGAGACCACCTTTTAGTCCAGTACCATTTCAGTGGGATATTAATACGACACCTGATTTAGGTAATGATGGCACAGTGATGGAAAATGATGACACAATGACGGTAAATAATGAGGAGGATGCGCAAGAGGGTTGTGAAACGGAAGTGACTGTGCAGAGAAATATTGCTAATGATAGAGGAAGAAGAAACATTGTAAGACCGAACTGTGGTACACATCATCGACGTTAATTTATCAGTGTTGTATTGTCTATGTTTTAAATTTATCATCTATATTATGTTTAATTTTGAAAACCAAAACAATGAATAGTAATATAATGTTGTACCACCTGTGATCTATAAAACTATTTCAAATATTTTTATCTGTGTTTTGATATATGTTTTAATTAAGTAATAAAAGGTTATTGAAGTTGACATTGAATATATATATTTTATGTATGTTTTATTTGAGTTATGAGATTGTTATTGAGTTATCAAAGTGTGAATCTCAAAGTGTTTCAAAAATTACGAAGGCCCGATTTCACATACCCTAAAGTGAAGTCGGGGTTTGTAAACCCGTTTCTTCATCAAATTCTCAAATAAAATCGGGGTTCCTAACCCCGATTCTCTCACTTCTTTCTGACACTACACCAAAGTCGGGCTTACGAACCACAGTTTTTAAACAATTGAAAGTGAAAAGCGAGGTTCCAAAGCCCGTTCTACTAGTTTTAAAAAGCTTTTCGAAAAAGAACTAGTTCTCAAAATTGTTGGTGAAAACGTACTACTTCGAAAAAAAATTCCTAGGTAATGCTACGTATACACTAATACACTAACAAATAAAAACCACCATTTATCATGAGCGAAGACATGCATGTAGCTAGCCATCATTCATATTTTAATTATCATTTTGATATAATAATAGTAATAGTAATTATAATTATCATTCAAATAAAAGATGCATCAAATCAAAATCAAAGTATCAAAATATGTGTCTTGTATCATTGACTCATTGAGAGAACAATTGGCTAAGCTCATTATAAGTTAATGATATTAAAATAAAGGCTAAAAGTAACTTGGCATCGGAAGGAATTTACTGTTGAGTCAACCAGTCAGCCTGTTGATCGGTTCGAGTCTCCGACCTGCAGCTTTCCACCTCTCTTCCATATATTCCCTGCAAATAACTTGCAATCTCCATAAACGAGAAACACAGATAAATTCATTCAAAAAGAATGTCGATCCCCAAGTAAGAAGTTCATACATTCCAGAAACTATATCATAATAGCCTAAGTAGGAAAAAATATTAAAATACACAACATGGCAAGAAAATAACCCAAGAGAAACATAATCTTCCAGATAGATTGAAAATAGATGGCAAAAAAATAGTAGAGGGAAACATGATCTTCCAAGTAAAATCATTATCTCTTGAAATATCATTTGCCATATAGACAACCATTAAAGAATGAGTGAGTCTCATGCAAGATATGTGCAAATTCCAAAAAAGTAGAGATGAAGCCATGAAGGCACATAATGCACTTTCTCTATGCATATACATTGTTATTGTACAATTCTTCATTTTGCTGACCAACAAAACATGTGGTCATGCACCCTATCAAGATGAGACTAATGCTAATGACGTTGTCGGTTGGTCGAGGTTGCTAGCGACGAAATGGGGATTGCTGGTGAGGGGATTGGGTTGGGTATGCAAGGTGGACGGTGATAGTTTGTGTGGGTAGAAGTTGGTGAGAAAGTGTGTGTGTGAATGGTTGTGTGTGTGTGCCGATCTTATGGCCTTATAGGGGTAATGAGAGGGATATAAGAATTAAGAAATAAGAAGAAGATGTGAATAGTTGTAGACCCATGAATAGTTTTTAATAGCTTCTTTTTATATAAATGGTAGAAACACCACCCTAGTAGAGGTGCAAAAAAAAATCGAATTTTTTTAAACCGGTCGGTTAACCGGTAACCGGTTTTCACGTTAACCGGTTTTTTTAAAACCGAACCGGTTTTTTATAACCGAACCGGTTAGACCGGTTTTTAGGTTTTATGAGGATCGGTTTTTTACCGGTTTTTTAACCGGTTATAACCGGTTTTTTCCGGAAACCGGTTTTTTTCGAAAAAAACGCCAAACGGCTAGAATGCCGTTACCAGCCCTTTTGATCCGTTTTTTTGCCCCTATTTTGGTGCCTTTGCCCCCCTAAACCCTCTATAAATACACTTGGATGGTTTGGGTTTGAAAACACACCAAAATCTCTCATATTCTCTCATATTCTTACATATTCTTTCATATTCTATTATTCTCTCAAAAACTCTATATATATACACACACTTTTTGTTTGCGAAAATGGAAAACATACATTCTCAAGCTTCCGCTTCCGGTTCCGCTTCCGTTGGTAGCACTGTACGAAATAAAGTTTACACAAATGTTGATGTCGTGCAAGTTAAATCAACGACCCGGAACCCGGAAATTTGGGTGAATTACGATTTGTGCGTTATGAGTGATGGGTTTTGTAAGGCTCGTTGCAAAAGATGTGGGAAGTTCTATAACCCCACATCAAACTCAACATTAAGATCTCACATGACCTCGGCTTGTAGAGCCGCTAGTCAAGATGCCTCACAAACGACACTCGGTTCGGATGGTGGGGTATTTATATACGATGCCGAAGCTCTTCGAGAAGATTTTACCAAGTTTGTCATCCAAGAGGCGCTTCCATTCAACCACTTTGACAACCAACGGCTTACGAGTATCATCAAAACGAGACTACAACCGCGATACAAACAAGTAAGTCGTACTACCCTTAGAAACGATGCGTTTAAATTGTGGAAAAATGCTAAAAAGGATATAATTGATGGTTTTCTAAACTATAAACATGGCGTTTCTATTACTTGTGATGTTTGGACCGCACCACATGGTACGGCAAATTCTTATTTAGCCGTTACGGCCCATTGGTTTCATCCCGAGTCTTGGTTGTTAATGAAACGTACAATTGCTTTTAAATTGTTTGGTTATCCGCATACGGGATGTAACTTGCGGAAAATTTTAAATGACACTTTAATTGAATATAATTTAGACGATAAAGTTTTTACAATTTCACTAGATAATGCGTCAAATAATACGAGAGCTATGAATTTATTAAAATTACGTGTAAAACCAATTTTAAATGTCGCTTTTTTTCATTCTCGTTGTGTTGCTCATATTATAAATTTGTCCGTGCAAGCGGCATTAAAAATATGTGATACTTTACGTCAAAAATTTAAGGGTTTATTAGTAACTATATATAGTTCTAGTAACGAACGTCAAATTAATTATAGACGTTTTCGTGTACAATGTGGTGAAACTCCCCTATGACCATGCTATGATAATAATACTAGGTGGAATTCTACTCACATTATGTTTGAAAATATTTTAAGACAACGTGATACTTTAAATGCTTTTAATACGTTGTTAGTTGATAGAAATAAGTCGGTAGCTATAACCGATTACGAATGGGATCAACTTTATGATTTAACGTCCTTTTTAGTAGTTTTTAAAGATGCTACTACTATATTATCGGGTGTATATTACCCAACTAGCTCTTTAGTTCTAAACCAAATTTTTATAATGACTGAAAAATTAAAAGAATTTGAACTTTCGTCATTTCCAATGTTTAGAAAAATGGTTAGAGTTATAAAAAAGAAATTTATAAAATATTTTGGTAACATGCCTTTGGTTTTTACTTGTGCCGCCGCACTAAATCCAACTATAAATGTTGGCGGCGTACAACGTATAATCACAACAATAATGAAAAATTTGGACTTAAACTTAACCGACAACCCCAACTATATTACAAATGAACTTACTAGATTTGAAAATGGTTTTACACAATTGTTTGAGATTTATGCAACAAAAATTGGTTACCAACCAAACTCACTTGTGGACTCCATGCGGGCGGGAACATCTCGAGCATCATCGAGTGACATAAGCATAAACCTTTATAATGCTTTACTTGAAGACGCTACAAAGCGTCAACGTACATCGGCTCCAACAAGCGAGTTGGGACACTATAAGTCTACAAACTTTTTAACCACTTTAAGTGTTGAGGATTTCCGTAATTTTGATATTTTGAGTTGGTGGAAAGAAAGAGAAGTACAATTTCCAATTTTATCCGCAATGGCTCGAGATTTATTAGCCGTCCAAGCTTCGACGGTAGCTTCAGAATCGGCATTTTCTAATAGCGGTAGAATTTTATCGGAAAGAAGGTCAAGACTAACCGCTGAATCCGTTGAAGTATGCGTGTGTTTGAAGGATTACTTGGACGGGGTAGATAGGATACAAAATGTAACAACGTTAGAAGGCCCACTATTAGGTAACGTTGAAGAGATTATCGAAGATGAAGAAGTCGCATTGGGGATATCACCTCCAACGACCGAATTAGATGAAGGTGAATTTGAAGAACTTGAAGTTGAATCCGTCGATGAAGATGAAGTTTGGGACGACATAAGTGGTTAAGTGTATCCGGGTGATGGCCATGCCGAAGCTCGATATACTTTACCATTTTTAGTTGTAATTGTATCATTCAAATAAAAGTTATGTTTGTATGTTTCCATTTTTAGTTGTAATTGCATTATTTACATTTCCAAGTTATGAAGACTTTTTCGATTCAATTGTTTTTTAAGAAGACTTATATAAGACTTTTGGAGTAGTTCTTGATCAATTATGTTTCCATTACTAATGTATTAACATTCCAATCAAAAAGATTTGGCCCAAACGTTGGTTTTCTTGAAAACGCCTTACGCTATTTCGGTAAATTCTATTATAGACTTTTCTGACAAAACATTTTTTTTAGGAAGATTGGTAAGACTTTTGGAGTAGTTCTTGATCAATTATGTTTCCATTACTAATGTACTAACATTCCAATCAAAAAGATTTGGCCCAAACGTTGGTTTTCATGAAAACGCCTTACGCTATTTCGGTAAATTCTATTATAGACTTTTCTGACAAAACATTTTTTTTAGGAAGATTGGTAAGACTTTTGGAGTAGTTCTTGATCAATTATGTTTCCATTACTAATGTACTAACATTCCAATCAAAAAGATTTGGCCCAAACGTTGGTTTTATTGAAAACGCCTTACGCTATTTCGGTAAATTCTATTATAGACTTTTCTGACAAAACATTTTTTTTAGGAAGATTGGTAAGACTTTTGGAGTAGTTCTTGATCAATTATGTTTCCATTACTAATGTACTAACATTCCAATCAAAAAGATTTGGCCCAAACGTTGGTTTTCATGAAAACGCCTTACGCTATTTCGGTAAATTCTATTATAGACTTTTCTGACAAAACATTTTTTTTTGGAAGATTGGTAAGACTTTTGGAGTAGTTCTTGATCAATTATGTTTCCATTACTAATGTACTAACATTCCAATCAAAAAGATTTGGCCCAAACGTTGGTTTTTCCGAAAACGCCTTACGCTATTTCGGTAAATTCTATTATAGACTTTTCTGACAAAACATTTTTTTAGGAAGATTGGTAAGACTTTTGGAGTAGTTCTTGATCAATTATGTTTCCATTACTAATGTACTAACATTCCAATCAAAAAGATTTGGCTCAAACGTTGGTTTTTCCGAAAACGCTCAACGCTCGGAAAAAAACTCAATTATATAAAAAACCGGGTTGGATCCGGGTTTACAACCTGAACCGGTTGGAAACATTTATACCGAATTCGAATCCGGAAAAAAAACCGAAAAAAATAACCGGTTAAAACCGGGTCAAAACCGGGTCAAAACCGAAAAAAACCGATTCCGAACATTTAAAACCGAAAAAACCGATTCTGAAAAACCGAAACTGAAAAAAACCGAAACCGATAAAAAACCGATTTTTTAAAAACCGGTTTTTTAAAAACCGGTTTTTAAAAAACCGAAAACTGAAAAAAACCGATTTTTTTTGCACCCGTACACCGTAGTTAACATACGTGGGCCAAAGTTTTGACTTTTCTGATCCGAAAGCAAAATGGGCCTAATAAACAAAGCATAACATGTATAGGCCCATGAACATGCAGTCTCATCTCATCTCAAGATCTCAGCTTTCCAGTTAAACTAAACTAAACGCTAAAATCCCCAATTATCAACTTTTTCAGACAAACCCTAGAAATCCTCAATCGGAAAATCAGGAACCGATATCGGAGATGACGACGACGACAAACGGAACCACAACCACCGCCATTTCCCCAACCAAAAACACTAAAAAAACAAATCTGCTGGATCATCACTCGATCAAACACTTGCTCGATGAAACTGTCACTGAGGTACTCTTCAATTGCACTCGCCAATCTTAAATCCTCTCAATTTTTTTAATTCTGCTTCAATTTCACAATCTATTCATTTATCTATTTTGATCCAGATCGTTACGAACCGCGGTTACAGTGAAGATGTGAGAATGAGTAACGTTAGATTGTTGATCGGAGCGATCATTATAATCATTGCTCTATTTGCTCAGTTCTACAATAAGAAGTTTCCAGATAACAGATATTTTCTCATTGGATGCATTGTATTATATCCTTTTTTTATAATTGAAAATTAAATATATATTGATTATCGTTATGCTTGTGGTTTTTGTGATTTCACTGTTGATAAATGAGTTTGTTTCATCTTTGACTATGGCAAGTATGTGTTATTCAATGGGATATTGCAGCTGGTCATCTACACTAAGGAAAAGAATGCGTTTTTGTTTACTTATCCTCCTTCAGTAAGTTTTATTATTTTAATAGATTATCAATATCGAACTATTGGTGAATTGTATTCAAGTTTATATTCATATGGATTGTTGATATTGAATTGTTAATGTAGATGGAACATATAGGCTATAATTTTATGTTATTCTTAAGATGGCGGCATGGTTTTCATGTAATAAATCCAGGATTATTATCTAGTTACTGGAAGATTGTTCCATATACAAAGTTGAAATCGGAACTTGGGGTGTCTTTAAGCTGTAGATGTTAGCTGGAAGTTTTTTAACGAAAGCCTGAAACACAGAAACCTTGTGACATATGACTTTCTTTCGAAAATTGAAAATGGAGAACCAAATTATGTGATTTTTAGCTGAACTTTTTAGAACTTCATTATATAGTTTTCAACTTTTCATTGTAGAGATGGAAAGTTCCTTCAGTTTTTAAAACTGAAAAATGATAACAGTTGAGCACATTATGTATATTTTCACCGATTTTCTAAATAGTAAGTTACACCTCCCACACAAGGGTATCAAAAACCCAATTTCAGTTATAATGATGATTTCTTGATGTCAGATATGCGGTTTCTTTTTGAATTTTAGGAATAAATTAGTGCTGAAAGATACTGGATCTGTCTACCATTGCCACGGATCTCAGGGTTTGCATTTAACAAATGAGCAATATTATAATGTCTTATTCATTGCCTAGGTTAATTGGAAAAAGTATGTTACCATTTGGCCACATATTTGACCTATTGTTTTCATATAAGCCTATCTGTTAAATTGTTGTGTTGGACTTTTGCATCAAGCTGCATGAGGCAAGCCTTTTTCATGAACACCAAGCATTAGCTGCCATGCCAGTTATAGGTTCTAGTGCACACCAATTCTTAATTGCTAGATGTAATAATCATGTAAAATATAGGATTTCTGAAAGAACTATAACACGACGGCATTGATTTCAAAATGTCTCTATGAAGAAATATTTCCTACCCGTGACTCTGGAAGATGAATAAAAATCCCAACCTGGTATATTAGTTTGGCCAGGCTTCTCTTTCATCGTCTAGAGTCCAGATACTATGATGGTGATTTTGGCGTGGGTGCCCTACATGTTTACAAACAACTTATCATATATTCATATGTTTAAGATCGTTAACATTGAGCAGATTGCAATTTGACCTAACTGCTTCCTAGCAACTAGGCTGGACTATAAAAAGAATACCGAATATTAGTATATTACATAGTTGTTAACAGGGAACTATACCTTTTATGCAAAAAGCATGTAAATCTTAAAAGGTTTTGGTCAGGTTGAGAGAGGTGGAGTGGGGCAGTCTATACGGTTAGTTGTTAAACTCTCCCTACGTTGTCAATCATATCAGAACACTAGTTGAAAAATAGTTGAAAACTTCTAATTTTGATTAAGTCATAAAAGTATGAGCTATTTGCTATAGTTGTTAGTTGATATATACTACTTGCTTACATGACATTTTACATGTTTTTTTATATTGGTAGTAGGCTGTTATTCGTTACTTATTATTATTTTGTATCATGACAGGGCTCCGCTTATAACAGCACTGGCTTGATGATATCTTCTAAGTTGCCCAGATTCTCTGACATGTATACTCTCACAATAGCCAGTGCTGATCCGAAATCTATTTCTGCAAAGCCAACTGTAGAGTTCACCAAGAGCGTTACCAAATGGTCCTCTCTCTCTCTCTCTCTCTCTCTCTCACACACACACACACACACACACTGATACATGAACAAACACTAAAATAGCGTCTTGAACAACTCTCTTGCCCTCATTGTTCAATCGTATATAATAGAAGTGGCAAGTTGGGAGGGTAGGGTAATTAATCAAAATGAGTTTGGATTGAAATGTTCATTTTCTAGTGCAATTCAGATGAGCAGGGGTGGGTTGGTTTGCAGAGGCGAATCCGTGTGTTTGTTAGGTGGGTCAAATGACCACCGTTATAAAAAAAAAATTACCTGTAAAGCCCAAAGATTTTAAATTTGACCCTCCTTGAAATTATGATTGGACCCCCCTTAACTTCAAACTTCTATAAAAAGGATAGTCCACCCATTAACCAAATTAGCCCAATTGCAATAATTATATCAACAGAAGTATGTGGTAGATAGAATCCACGAGATCATGGTATTTCAAGTGATTGTACATATAAGCATAAAACTTGCATCTCCGAGAAGTTTGCTAAGCTAAAAAGAATATTAGAAATGATACTTCCTATAAACTTTTTATGTTCTTATATAATTACTAATTTGTTATATATTTGTTGTAGTTTCTTCGATTGATTACTTAAATTTCGTTGTACATATCGTTAATTTTAACTGCCGGGCTATCTTAGTTTTGCAATTTGTTTTGGTTTATGCTAGGATGTTAAGTTTCTTCAAGCGAAAAAGTCTGAGTTGTTAATTGTGACAACTATAGCCATTGTTTTTTGGTCTCCCAATTTTAGTAGTAACAAATTAAGGAGAAAAGTCTTGAAATCTTGTCAAGATGATTTGTATTACTTTTAACTCTTTGACTATTGATAAAAATTTATTGTATGTTCAGATTAATGACCCGACCCGACTTGAATCCCCCCGTACTATCTATTTAATCCTTTAGCAAAGTCTAAGTTTTCATGAGTGACCCACGTGAGATTGGGTCCTAGAATCGCCACCGTTGGTTTGGGATGATTGCAAACCCTTTTTTGTCTCTTTTTTTCAACTTATATATATAATTAACGTGTTAATACAAATCATGATGCTATCACAAAAATAAAATAAAAAATAAAAGAATGTGTTAATTACGTGTACAAAAATAAATCTTTTTAGTCTATACTAACTACTAATGATAAAAGTCTTTAATAAACAATTAGGAGCTTGTATTCATTAGAAATAGACTTTGAGTAACTTCCAACCGTTCCCATTAAATATTTTTGTTATCTGACCCATTTATAAAATGCAACCTCTCTTGATTCATTCACGAGTAAAAGGTTTGAAGTTTTTTTCAGTTTTGAATTTGGCTCAAGGAAGAACAATCTATTTGATGCCTTTCTGTTGAGTTTAGGGATTTATGTTGACGTTTTGGTTCTCAATTTGCTATGTGTTTTACAGGTTCACAAAGGATGGAGTGTTGGTGGAAGGGCTGTTCTGGAAAGATGTTGAGGCCCTAATTAGCAACTATGCTAACGCTAAAGATAACAAGAAGAGCAAGTAAATTTTGAACACCAATAGGAATTGTGATTGATAGGGACAACATTTTCAACAGTGAGAACTTGTAGGGATATTTTACCAAACAGTAGTTGATCTGCTATTTTGAACCTACAAATTCGGGAGTGGATTTGGTATCAGTTGCAAAATTAATTAAAAACCCACATATGGTTATTTACTTATTTTGGAAGGTGTCACTATCAAAATACCTCCATTTTCATTTGCTGTGGTATCACTTGGATGATTTCACTGTACTTTCTTGAGGCATGCTCAATGTTCTCTGACTCAAAATGTTCGAGTTGTCCGCTGATGATAACTATCAGGTGTAAAAACCTGCTTGCAGGCTTCACCATATTTGCTCCTGGTGTCATTACCCCACTGTCAGTCCTCTAGATATCAACCGAGGCCTGTCAATGTTATGATATGCCGTTTCAAACCGATTAGATCATATTACCTGGTAGATTGAAGCAAGTAAATTGATCCATAATCTGTTTTATCATTTTGGTTGATCTACCAGGTTGATTCGTCGTCAACTAGTACCTTTATCACTAATAAAATGCTATCACACTCCCACGACCAATGAAATAGAGTTGCAAGGGTCCCATTCCATTCTTTACTGCACAATAACAAATCGGTTATGTTCACGCAACTTAACTGGCAGATGATAAGTCGATGACATGGTGGCTATGTCAATTTAGAAATCTTATTATAGTTATATTCATATTATTATCCTTATATAAATAGGTGGAAACTTCATAGTTTTAGAGAGAAAGTTGTTGTTTGGTAGAGAAAGTTGTTGTTTGGTACAGTTCACTAGCGGTATTTAGGTACTTCCTGCATAAAAATACATGTACTGATATAATTGTTCCGTAAACAAAAGAAAGTGGTGGTGCAGGTCAAATGGGGTTGTTGCTCTTCTATATATGACGCGTTTTGTTACAGAAGGAAAAAAAAACTTTTTTTTTCTTAGAAAAGTTTGTTAGAAAACTTGAATTTGAACATATTTTTTAATTTTCATGATATTATTTTTTGAAAAAAGTGGAGAGTTTTCTGTAACTAAACGGATCCCTACGGTTCGAATCCAATGTCCAATTCTTTTTTATCATCTAAATGTCTTTCAAACCCTTGTAATTCATTTATTTACTAGTTTACCCTTACTATGTATGATTGTCTTATTATTTTGTATGTTTTCATATATTTTAACTTTGTTATTCTTCAACAAAATGGAGCTTGTCATCAATCTGAATTTCCTCAAGTAGAATAACGAGTGTTTCATCCGATAAACACTTTTTCATATTCGAAGTGTGAAATGTGTTATGAACACCACTGAGTTCTTGTTGCCGCTCAAGTCAATAAGCCACCGGGCCATTTCTTTCTAATATTTTAGGGGCTCCAATATATCTAAGATTTAACTTTCCTTGTTTCCCAAAACGGATTACACCTTCCCATGGTGAGACTTTCAACAAATCTCCATTTCCTGCTTGGAATTTTAAAGGTATGCGTCTTATATCTGCATAACTTTTTTGTCGATCACGTGCGACTTTCAGTCTGTTTTGTAGCTGCACGATTTTCTCGGTTATTTTTTGAATGATTTCTGGACCAATAAGTTGGTTATCTCTCACTTCAGTCCAACAGATGGGCGATCGGGACTTTCGTTTATAAAATGCCTCGAATGGGGCAGCCTTGATGCTGGTGTGATAGTTGTTGTTATATGAGAACTCGCATAGCGGCAAATTGTTCTCCCAATCATTTCCAAAATCAATTACGCAAGCGCGTAACATATCTTCTAGTGCTTGAATGATTCTTTCACTTTGAGCATTTGTATGTGGATGATAAGCAGTACTCATATCCGAGATAGTCTAGAGGTGAAACGTCTATCTGTATCAAAGATAATTGAGATGGGCACTCCATGCCTTGACACCATCTCCTTCAAGTAGATTATGGTCAATCTTTCCATCTTTGTAGAGGGTGGTCAAATTTGGGGTATTTTAAGTCGAAAAATGAAAGAAAACCCCACGCCACTCCCTCCGAGAGAGGAGAATCATTTGAAATGTTGCTTGTCACGGTCTCCAATCTCTCCTTCACATATTGCATCAATAAACTCGTTCCTTTTCCCATAACTTTCTTTTTCTTGTCCTTTTCCTCTCATATTTCAAGAAACCATTGCATGAACAAACCGTAGCATCCCAACAAAGAATCTTTCCCACAACCTCTAATAAACTATAAATTTGACGAAAAAATTCAACACAACTATTTTCATCCATAAATGTAAGTTGAGACAAAACAGAGGCATTTAATAAAGAACGATCGAAGATTAACAAAACTAGAAAATAAGTTGTCTTTTGCAGAATTATCTAGAAAGTGGTTTGCTTAGAGTAAACTATCCTCGGCAAGGCCCCAAAGACTATAACTCAACACCTAAAACGAGTCACCTTATAGGCGGCAGATCCACACAACATTGGGACAGAATTCAATAGATTAGGGTTGATCGAATTGAAGTCACTCCTCAAGCCAGCATGAGCTGCAGGAATGTTTAAAGATAGACGGGGGATAAACATGTTGTAGCCATTAAGAAGATCTTTGAGATCTTGAGCAACAAAAATTGCATTTTCAATATTTGATAAAGGATTGCATGGACTCATGTAGGTAGTAAAGAGAGAGGTACAATCCATTCTTAGAGCCTCACATAAAATGGCTACCACAAGATCAACAAATTTACCCAATGAATTGGCCGTGTAGTCCAATAAGGCACATATGTCCCGAATAGGAATATCATACCAACATTTTCTTATAAAATCAAAATTAGATTGCGTATAAAAATCTAGGATAATCGTTAGCGACATTTGAGTACTTTCATTAACTATTTTTAACAGCTGTGAGCCTGTGATGCGGCAATGGGCAAAGATGGTCTACCAAACACGAGCAGGTACATAAGCATAATAAGAAAAGTTTTGGCTTCCTTAGGGGTTAGCATCATGGTTTTCAAAAAAGAACAGAATCGGCTAGTTTGATAGATTCAGTCGAGATGCAGTCAACCATTTAAAATGTTTTGGATTCTTGAGCGTATATGAAGAAGTAATAGCCACGTCTAACTTTTTTTATCCATAAATATGAGTTGAGACAAAACAAAGGCATTTACTACAGAACGATCAGGGCATCCAGTTTTTAGAATATCAACAAAACTAGAAAATTAGTTGTCTTTTACAGAATTATCTATAAAGTGGGTTGCTCAGAGCAAACTATCCTCGGCAAGGCCCCAAAGACTATAACTCAGACACCTAAAGCGAGTCACCTTATAGGCGAGATATCTACACAATATTGGGATAGAATTCAAGATTAGGGTTGATCGAATTGAAGTCACTCCTCAAGCCAGCATGAGTTGCAGAAGTGTTTAAAAATAGACGATCACACTCTGGAAAAAAAAAAGTATGTTGTAGCCACTAAGAAGATCTTTGATATCTTGAGCAACAAAAAATTCATACCGTTAGTAAAACTAGCTTCGTTATCGTGTCGTGATAGTGGTGTGCATGCAACTCTAGAGGGTTTTACCATTAGTGAAACATATCCGTTTATCAAAACATTTAATTGGAGCTATCTAAAAGGTATACAACTATTAACCCTTGTTAATTATACGTATACATGTTTAATATTTCGCCGCGTGCTCGTGTTTTGCTTGTCAACTATGATGTTAAAATTCTAACAGGTACATCATTTAGGAGACACGTAAATGTGATACAATTATTAATAAATTTTATTTGTTTTCAAAATGAAAACGACTGAACTAGTTGAACTTTTTTTTAACACAAATAGAAACTTTGATAATTATTAACTACGTCTCTCGAAGTACAAAAACTTTTGAACATATCATATTCAGAAAGTCAAAGTCAAAGCGTGTTAAATGAAATTTTAAAAATGGGAGACTGATATTAATAGGAAATGTTAGTGCAACATTTATAGAAGATAAAATTAAAATGTTTCACATCATGTCCGTGGTTCATGTACGCAGTACCTTTTCGGTACGCAATGGTACGCAGCCACCAAAAACTTCCACGTGTTCTCCTCCTTCTTCGGCTAACATCGTTCTCCTCCTTCTTCGTCCTTTTTCTTTTTGACGTTATCTATCCGTTAATTCCGTTAACTCTGTTCGTATACAAGGATCTTTCATTCCGATTCTGAAATCCTTTTCCAAAATTGACATCAATTATTTCCAGTCTTTCAATTATTCAACAAAGTGTCTGTTGATTCTACTTTCATCTTCGAATCAACAATTACTGATGCCGATGAACAAAACAATGTATATAAAACAATGTATACACAATGAACATTCTGAAAATGATGTATTAAAACGTGATATACAATGATCAATATTATAGTATGATTTGAAAAATAAATTAAAAAAGTGATAAACAATGCACATTCTGAAAACCATGAATATGTTCTATAAAAAACTTGATACACAGTGAACATTCTAAAAATAATGTATTAAAACGTGATACACAATGAACATAAAGTATGATTAAAAAAATAAATTGAAAAAAGTGATACACAATTCACTTTCTGAAACCCTGAGTATGTTTAAAAAAATAAATTAGAAAAAGTGATACACAATGCACTTTCATGTTTAAAAATATCAAATAAAAAACTTGATACACAATGCACATTGATATGGACGGTTAGGATAACTGTGCGTACGCTGCGTACGTTTATTGGGTTGCGCCCATGAACCGCTCTCTTCACATCATTGAAGACCTTAGCTATCGTTGTATTAGTATCATGGTTTTCGAAACCGGACAGAATCGGCCGGTTCAATCAATTTTTAAATAATTGTTTTAGATTTTAAACATTGATTAGGCATGTGACTAGTGAGGTATAAATAGGCTATGCATCGTGATGTGTAAAATCTAGTTATAAAATAAACAAAGAAAATTCTGACACTTAACTATTACACAACTGAGATAAGTATACCCTATCGTGTATAGAATAGATACAGTAAGTCCAAGTTCGTTCCACAGGGATTATGTATTTAAGAATTATAATTTAAATGCAATTAATTTAAACAAGTAACTAAATGGGGGGTTTTGTGTGACCGAATTACCACTTTGCTTAACAAACTAATATTTAATAAACTAAGGCAAGTGGACTCAGGAAGAGTCAAATTGATTTATTTAACTTTCAGATAATAAAAACGACACTTACTTGAACTAGCTCACTAATGATTTCAGGTTGTATAATAAATAAAACATGTTATCTAGCAATCAATGTTCATCTTAATATAGATCAGGTTTAACGTTCGCCATCACCTTCACATAAACCTTAATTAACTAATTAATAATTTAACTTAATGAAAGACGTTCGCCAATATCATCACATTATACATTTAAGTTTAATTATTTAACTTATACCAAATCTGCGTCCGCTATCATTGGATTAATCATACATAGACATATAATTAAATAATGAAATAACTTTGTGACAAACGTTCGCTATAGCCACTAATTAAATCATTAACAAGCTTCAATAATATATAAAACTTAAACACATAATAGTTTCAATTAAACATTATTTAAATTGCAATAGATAGTTTAATTATGTTGAATATATGAATCTTAATTAAACTAAGATTAGTGCGTCCACTTAACCTACACCTTAATTTCGATTCAATAATTTAGGATTTAATCTAGTGAATAACTTCCATCAACTTCACCTACTTACACATTCATGTTTAAACGATTATCTTGTTTAATATTTGCTTCCGCAATCAATTAACAATTATTCATAGACAAATAATTATAATAAACTATTATATGAAAAAGCTCCCGCTAAATTGATCATATAATAATTTACCAACAAGATAAATCAATTAATATAAACTCGAATACATAAGGTTCATGATTAAACAAAAATAATTGAACATAAATATTAAAAGATAACAACCCTAATCATTAGATCACTTCATTCAAGTAAGTGTTAAAGTATTTAGCTACTCATATTCAAGCAATAACAATCAAAAGTAATAATTGAAATCAAAGAAAATATGATTTAAATAAATAAATAATGCAAACCGAGTGATTACAATGGTTGTTGATGAATGCGCGTAACCGAATAGCTTTAGACAATGAAAGATCTTCAAAGATGAATAAGAACCTCCAAAAACCCTAAAATATTCGTAACCCTAATAAAAATATATGAAAAAGTTATCCCCCAAATTCGTAGGCAGAGGGCTGCTATATAATTGCTGGGGCCAAAATCCATACTCCGTATGGATTTTTGATCCGGCGTATGGATTGTTTTTACTTACTTCCCAAGTCAAAGCTACACCGCCTCTCTTTTTGTTTATTGTCCACCGTCATATCTTGAATGCATCCAACTGACTTGGGCTTAGCCGATCCATGGATCCAACTAGTCTTCAAATGATCCATTCATCTTCCTGTTAATCGACCATATCTATTTCTGCGGCCCACTAATTCAATCTTTTCATTTGATCTAATTAATTCACAAACCCAATCTAAATTCTTTATTATATTTGCCTATTAATACTTAGGCTCAACAATCAATCTTTATATTTGACGATTGATCCTAATTATTTTCCAAGCCCAATCTACTTTGGTCCAACTCGTACACTTCAATAAATCTTCAATCTAATTTATTTTCTTTCGCGCAATCCATTTAAATCGTCAACTCATTTATTTGCGTAACTTTCTTCATTTCTTGTACATTTTCTTTGTCCCAGCTCATTTATATAGCTAATTACAAATATTAACAAAATCAGTATTTATTATCAAATAAATGCAATATAAATATAATAAAAATAGTAAATATTACTACTATAAATATAACATTATTCAATGTTATCACATCGCTTATTTATGTGAGATTTTTTTGCCGTAAGAACAATGAATATAAAAATAAGTTTGGTGACAATAGGAAATGTTGAAAAGAAAAAATGATTTCAACTCTCATTACCTATATAAACATTTAGCAAGGCTAAATAGAACTATTCTTTGAATAGTTCATGAATAGTACCTTTATCAAATATTAATTCAATTAATAAATATGCATAATATATAACTAAAGTGAGTGTTGTTTAAGTGGCAACTTATGATGATAATTTTTAGTTGTTGATAATTTAAAATATTGATATTTTCTTATTAGAAACTTTATAATTTATGAAAGATTACTATAAACATTTGCAACTAATGTTTTTTATTATATATATATATATATATATATATATATATACTTGTATTTTTTATCATATAATTCTAACATAAGAAACTAAAATGATATTCTACTAAGTTTCTTTAAAAAAAACTTTCATATACTATTTAAATTGGTTTCATTAACTTGTATGTATTTTATACGATAAAATAATTCAATTTATAATGATGAGACAAAATATAACACCCCTCATTTTACTAAACCATTATAATAATGATTTTGACTCGGAAACGTATATTAAAACATATATCATATAAAATGTACATAAATTTCTTTTTTTAAAACTTGATACTCAATATTACAACAACAATAATACCACACGAGGTGTTATATAATTTCATCATTTCCTTTTCAAAGTATATCAGAGTTCACGCTAAGTGGTCAAACATTCCATTCAGTCCAACCTCTTGCCCACCCGATACGAAATCCTTAACCTGCAAGAAGTATTCATGTGGGGGATTAGCATAACGCTAAGTGAGTAGACATATAATCACCAGTCTAACTTAGCGATAACAATTCTTTTTACAGCCAAGTATCGTAAACACACAATTTTACATAAGATACTTGGTTCTTGGGGAAACCTTCAGCCAAGAACACACAACCAATATCACATAATATCAATGAGATAACATCTCAATACAATGAGGATCGATGGTTCTTGAGATATCATAATACCCGGGGATTCTTCAAAAACACTTATCGTACATATCCGTATGGCCATAACGGACGAGACCGATAGTTTGGTACTAATCTCATACGACCTAACGATGAGTACAAGGAAATTCATGTCGTCTTACAATAGTAACCAAACCCAACCATCAGGTTGACCCCAATACAATGATGCCCGAAGGCCAAGTATCAAGTGATCACATATTCACATATTCAATCAAGTCAACATATCAGACTAACCAGTCTATCAACAGTATTATTACTATTAAACCAAAATCATCATGGCAATTCAAAAGCAGTAATAATACGTTTACCCGTTGTAACCAAACTTGTTACAACTAAGTAAAACTAAGGATTAAGATCCACTCACCGACACCTCAGTTGTCCACTCAGTAGTCTAATGCCACTGAGTCTTTCTCCATATCTGAGAATACAATAAGAATAACAAGTTAGTAACTCCTCCATAATAATCAATTCATGTTAAAGTCGTATAACATGATTCATAATCTCAATTTCAATGAGTTATTACTCAATTCATGAATAACCACCTTAACATCGTTAATTCACAATCACTTATCAAATTATGATTCTTATGATTACAACATCACCTTAATTGACTTTAATTATCACAATTTAACATGGTTAGACCTTTAACAAGGTCATTAACCTCAATTATCAAGAATTCATCCAAACCACAATACTAGGTTTTATGACTTCTTAAGCAACCATGTTCTAACTTTAATCTTTAATTATCAATTAAGTGTTCTAAATCATAAACAATACTAACTTTATCATATAACCCATAATAATCATCATAATCAATATAATTCTCAATAATACTTAATCATAATTATGACTTTCAACTTGAACAATGTTAATCATCATCATTAATCACCCATATTATAATTATTAACAACACTTACCACTTACACATCATTAGCTTAAGCTGATATATCATAATTCAAGAATAATCAATGAAACCCATCACTTTCTTCATGATATATACATCAAGTTCCTCATTTCTAACTTAGGGTTTCAATTAAAATCATGAATTAGCTATCAACTACAATAATATAATCACCACAACCTTCAATTTCATATAAATCAAACTAATTTCATCATTTACTCAAAACCCCATTTTCTTGATTTATATAATTCAAGAAATTGAAACTTACAAAGTGATTAGAAGGATCAAGAGATGATTACTTCATATTATTGAAGCTTGAATCAAAGTTATATAGCTTCAATTTCAACTTACAGCTTGTTTTCAAGTTTACAAATCATCCCTGTGGTAATTTCGGTTCGGCCAGACACAACTAGCATGAAGAACACCTTTGATTTAACAAGAACTTGAAGATTTATGATGATTTAGAGGTAAAGTTAGGGTTTTGATATTTCCCTAGCTTTCAATCGATGATACTGGAATTTTGATGAAGTTTAACACATATTACACACATATATTAGAAATATGTGTACTACTTTTGTCCCCTTTTATATCCATTGTCTGGAACTTAAAAACCATTTACGGGGAAACATTATTTTATTTTACCGTCAACTAATTTAAATTAAAACAAGTAATAATTTAATAGTTACAATAAATTATTTGACTCTTTTCCTTATTTAGTTGACTAAAACATACCAAAACTATTTTTTGACATATTAAATAATAATAATTTAAAGTCAGAAAATATTATATATATATATATATATATATATATATATATATATATATATATATATATATGTTATATGTGATGCTATCATTTTTAAAAGTGTTATTTTT
Source organism: Pseudognaphalium luteoalbum (assembly GCA_963422505.1). Lineage (NCBI taxonomy): Eukaryota > Viridiplantae > Streptophyta > Magnoliopsida > Asterales > Asteraceae > Pseudognaphalium > Pseudognaphalium luteoalbum. The sequence goes on from OY730194.1 coordinate 86,209,322, forward strand.
CTATTGAGTTATCATCTAAATATTCTGAAATAATAGTTATGTGCAGTTTAAGGTGTCAAATGATTTTCATAGCCTATAAACACGTTATACGTTTGACATTTAGCAAGGCTAAATGGAACTATTCTTTAAATAGTTCATGAATAGTACGTTATAAAATATTAATTCAACTAATAATATTAATTCAATTAATTACCTATATAAACATTTAGCAAAGTTAAATGGAACTATTCTTTGAATATTTCATGAATAGTACCTTTATAAAATATTAATTCAATTAATAATATTAATTCAATTAGAATAGTACCTTTATAAAATATTAATTCAATTAATAAATATGCATAATATATAACTAAAGTGAGTGTTGTTTATGATGATAATTTTTAGTTGTTGATAATTTAAAATATTGATATTTTCTTATTAGAAACTTTATAATTTATGAAAGATTACTATAAACATTTGTAACTAATATTTTTTTATTATATATATATATATATATATATATATATATACTTGTATTTTTTATCATATAATTCTAACATAAGAAACTAAAATGATATTCTACTAAGTTTCTTTAAAAAACAACTTTCATATATTATTTAAATTGGTTTCATTAACTTGTATGTATTTTACATGATAAAATAATACAATTCATAATGATGAGACAAAAGAAACATCAATCTATCAAAATATGTTTTTTTATATATATATGCATGTTATATGTGATGCTATCATTTTTAAAAGTGTTATTTTTCTATTGAGTTATCATCTAAATATTCTGGAATAATAGTTATGTGCAGTTTAAGGTGTCAAATGATTTTCATAGCCTATAAACACGTTATACGTTTGACATTTAGCAAGGCTAAATGGAACTATTCTTAAAATAGTTCATGAATAGTACGTTTATAAAATATTAATTCAACTAATAATATTAATTCAATCAATTACCTATATAAACATTTAGCAAGGCTAAATTGGAACTATTCTTTGAATATTTCATGAATAGTACCTTTATAAAATATTAATTCAATTAATAAATATGCATAATATATAACTAAAGTGAGTGTTGTTTAAGTGGCAAATTATGATGATAGTTTTTAGTTGTTGATAGTTTAAAATATCGATATTTTCTTATCAGAAACTTTATAATTTATGAAAGATTACTTAAACATTTGTAACTAATGTTTTTTTATTAAATAGGCTAAATGGAACTATTCTTTGAATAGTTCATGAATAGTACCTTTATAAAATATTAATTCAATTAATAATATTAATTCAATTAATAAATATGCATAATATATAACTAAAGTGAGTGTTGTTTAAGTAGCAACTTATAGTGATAATTTTTAGTTGTTGATAGTTTAAAATATTGATATTTTCTTTATAGAAACTTTATAATTTATGAAAGACTATAAACATTTGTAACTAATATTTTTTCATTAAAAATATATATATATATACTTGTATTTTTTATCATATAATTCTAACATAAGAAACTAAAATGATATTCTACTAAGTTTCTTTAAACAAAACTTTCATATACTATTTAAATTGGTTTCATTAACTTGTATGTATTTTATTTGATAAAATAATAAAATTCATAATGATGAGACAAAAGAAACATCAATCTATCAAAATGTTTTTTTTATATATATGCATGTTATATGTGATGCTATCATTTTTAAAAGTGTTATTTTTCTATTGAGTTATCATCTAAATATTCTGAAATAATAGTTATGTGCAGTTTAAGGTGTCAAATGATTTTCATAGCCTATAAACACGTTATACGTTTGAGATTTAGCAAGGCTAAATGGAACTATTCTTTAAATAGTTCATGAATAGTACGTTTATAAAATATTAATTCAACTAATAATATTAATTCAATTAATTACCTATATAAACATTTAGCAAGGCTAAATGGAACTATTCTTTGAATATTTCATGGATAGTACATTTATAAAATATTAATTCAATTAATAAATATGCATAATATATAACTAAAGTGAGTGTTGTTTAAGTGGCAAATTATGATGATAATTTTTAGTTATTGATAGTTTAAAATATTGATATTTTCTTATCAGAAACTTTATAATTTATGAAAGATTACTTAAACATTTGTAACTAATGTTTTTTTATTAAAAAAATATATATATATATACCTGTATTTTTTATCATATAATTCTAACATAAGAAACTAAAATGATATTCTACTAAGTTTCTTTAAAAAAAAAACTTTCATATACTATTTAAATTGGTTTCATTAACTTGTATGTATTTCATATGATAAAATAATACAATTCATAATGATGAGACAAAAGAAACATCAATCTTTCAAAATGTTTTTTATATATATATATATGCATGTTATATGTGATGCTATCATTTTTAAAAGTGTTATTTTTCTATTGAGTTATCATCTAAATATTCTGAAATAATAATTATGTGCAGTTTAAGGTGTCAAATGATTTTCATAGCCTATAAACACGTTATACGTTTGATTTTTATATATTTAAATATTTGTTTAAGAGATCTACAAAACTTTAGTCATGATTCTAATACATGTTTCACATATACACATCACTACATGAGTATAACATGAAATTAGACTAAGTAGCTAAATATAATTTTGATTGCGGTAGAACTTTTACTTGCAAGAGTGGCACCAAAAGGTAATCATACACTTACAAAAGGTTAATGAGTAAAATCAGAATATGTAAATTCGTACAACACTTATTGATAACATAGAATATAATCATATTAGCTATGAGTTACATTATCACCGATATCATTCTTTTTGTGAGTGCTTTTGTACATTTTTCCACTTTGATGTAATTAAGGTTGTTATTTGCAATTTAGATAGCCACTTATTATATATAATTAGTTGTAAATTGGAATAGGGGTCTTCCGTAGTCGTTTTCTTCCACCGATGATTTTTTGTAGTGTAAAGATCAAGTGACCTGATCTGTAACATGATATTATTGGTTGGTTCATCACTTAAGTTATTACTTAGTAATGTTAGGCGCATTATGTGAACTTGATGAATGGAATTATTTGTCGTGAATCGAATCGAATCGAATCGCATTGTATCTGTTATCTTTCTTTCTTTTTGGAGGTTAGTAAAACCATAGGAATTATTCATACAAAAATGTAACTAGAAAACCTGTCCAAACGCGCGGGCCAAATGTACTCGTTTATACACACTCATACGAATTGATGAGCGGTAGAATCACGATATGGTGGTGCTAAGTATCCCCATTAGGGCCATTTAATATTTAATTAAAGTTGTAGCTCAATAAATTTGGCCCAGCTCCCCCTATTCATTTGTTAGCCTAGCCCACTATTCTTTTTAGCCCAACAAAATATTGTGGTTTCCTTTTCTTGCTAGAAACAATCGTAAACGAATTAAAAAAAAAGCTGAAGCTACTTTTTTCCCTCTTCCGCTAATCCTCTCCATCCATTCGACAATTTTTGTGTATTTCTTTCACCCCTTATAATCAAGCAAGTTTTTTTTTTTTTTTTTTTTTTATTCTTTTATAACTTTCTTATCTATTGCTTTATACATTTAATTTTCTCTATTAACACTGAACGTTTATAGATTGTTTTGACAATAGTTTAACTTATTGACTTTGTAATATTTTTTTACTTAAAAAGGTTAAGTGGTGCTATCATGTTATTAGTAACTAGTAGATACAATTTTTTTAAAATGGATACGTGGTGATATGAGATCATATTGAAGTTAACTATATCCCAATAACGCGTAAAACTAAAACATAAAATGTTTTGATATTGAACTATTTAAACACACTAACAGTCGCTAGCATCAGTCAGGAGCATCGTTAACAAAGTGGTCATATTTTAGTTACTTGGTAGGAAAATGTTTGACTAATGTATCACTTTGCATGTCACTTAATATATAAACCATTTTGATTATTATAGATTATTTTCAAATTTAGTTATGGGTAGTTTTGTCATTTTTGTTGTAGATAGGGGTAATTGTGTCTTTTCCAATCTTTAACAGTTTAAGTTTGTAAAGAAAATGGTTAAACTCTTTATAAGGGTCTATGATTATAATTATTCAATTATAATGTTTTGTGGTCTTAGGTTAAGTCATGAGAACGCAAGCAAATATTATTATTTTTTTCAAGTTAAAAACATGTGTTCTTAATGATTAACAACCACACCAACAAGATGATGATATTATGAAAGATGTCAATGACTCACATCCACTTGAAAAGGATGATCATATTATGGAAGATGTCAATGAGCGAGAGCCAAAACCACATAAAAATAATGATCAAATTCAAATGATCGAGGTCAAAATAGATTCTTTGATTCGAGATTCCGATAAACGACCTCGAATCTTAAGTTATCCAAGTGACCAACGTGATGAAACTAGATGAGCATATATTGAATATGGACCGTATCAACTTGAAAACTCAAATTATCCTCCAACTTCTAATGATGTAAACAGTCAAACGAGAAGCTTTCAGAAAACTTGGTTTAAAAAATTCTGATGCTAGAATATTCTGAGAAAAAAAGAATGATGCATACAATTAGAAGCCTATCGGGCGAGCCGGTTCGGAAAGATTTACTGTTTAAGGGTTCAATAACCGAAGAAAGGTGAATTTTAGTGAAAGTTGTGATAGCTTTCCTCGTTCATGAAGGTAAGACAACTTCAACTATTTCTTTCTGTGTTAGATGTTATTAAGATTTGAAAGTATCAAGATTGGATTAGTGGCTAAGTCCCTTGCCTCTGAACAAGAGGTCAGGGGTTCGAATCCTATCCCCTGCAAAAGGCTGGAGGTCCTTTCTACCCGTTAGGTAGAACTTTAAGCAGCCTCTCTACCTTAGGGTAGGGGTAAGGCTGTCTACATCTTAACCTCCCCCCACATCGTCCTAGACGGTATTGGGCCCTAACCCGCGGAAGGCGGTATGGGATGTTACTTTACTTTTTTTTTTTTTTTTTTATGTTATTAAGATTTGAAAAACCAATTGTCTCATATAGTGAATATGATTGAAAGGCAAACAACTCAAGATATAATGGATAACAGATTACGAATTCAAACTTTTATTGAGATGTTTAAATGGCTTACACAACAGGCTTGTGTTCTTAGGGGCCATGATGAACTGCCTGATTCAACAAATCAAGAAAATTATCTTGAACTAATAAAGCTTATCGCTTCTTATAACAAGAGTGTCACATATGTTGTGTTTGAAAATGCTCCTCGGAATGCAAGGTATACTTCACCATATGTCCACAAGGATATTTTACGAATTATTGGTACAAATATAAAACAATCAATGTCTGGTGAAATTAATTGGGCAAAATTTTGTTTGATAGTTGATGAGTCTCAAGATGAATCTAAGAAAGAGCAAATGGCTATTGTTGTGAGATTTGTCGAACAAAACGGGCATGTCAGAAAGATTTTTGTATTTGATTAATGCCAAGATACAACTGCATTATCTTTAAAAAATGAATTAATGTTTTGATTATCTTTTCATAAGATTGATTGATTGATGTTTAAAACATATGGGGTCAAGGATACGATGGAGCTAGTCATATGCGTGGAGAATGGAATGGGTTACAAGCTTTGATTTTGAAGGAATGCCCAATGTTTTGCTCATCAGTTTAGCTTTAGTTGCATCATCTAAAGAGGTGGTTTATGTACACCAATTTTTTAAGAATTTGAAATTCATTATTAGAGTGACTGATTCTTCTTCCGAACGTACTGATCAACTACAAGATGCACTAATTGCTAAAATTTCACATTTAACTGAAATTGGAGAGCTTGAGGGTGGAAAAGGAGCAAACAAAATCCAAAGCTTGCAGCTACCTGGAGATACTAGATGGAGTTCCCATTTTAGATCAATTTGTAGCTTGTTGAGGTTGTATAGTCCTATGAGTGTAGTATTAACTGACATTGCTATGGAAGGGTCTACAACTTCGCTAAGAGGTGATGCTAAGTTTGCACTTGAACACTTATTATCATTTGATTTTTTTATTTCTATGCATCTGATGAAGAGTTTAATAAAGAAAACTGACAAGCTTTGTTAGGCTTTTGAAAAAAAATCTCAAGACACTATTCGATCTCATCTAAAAAAAGATAATGCGACAGTCGAGCATCATTATCAAGTTGATGTGTTCATTGCTGCAATTGATAGTAAGTTGCAAGAGCTTAACTCTAGATTTAATATGATTGTGACGGAACTTCTTAGGCTTCGTGTTGCTCTAGACCCGAAGAAGTCCTTCAACATTGATAGTATTTGTAAATTGGTAAAAATGTTCTATCATTTGGACTTTACAGAGCAAGAAAAAAGTAAACTAAAAATTGAGTTGCAACATTATGAACAAGATGTGTGCAACCATCTTGAGTTGTAAAAGCTTAGGACACTTTCTAAGTTATTTAGAGGCTTAAAAGAAACTGGAAAGTCGGAGTTTTACCACTAGTTGACAAATTGATTCGTCTCGTACTAACTCTTCTTGTTTCAACTACAAATGGTGAAAGAGCTTTATCATCAATAAAAATTATGAAAACAAAACTACGATAGCAACATGAGTGAAGATTTTTTTAAAAGTTGCTTAATTATTTACATTGAGAGGGAGAATGCTGATACATCTAGTATGGTTAAGATAATAGATGATTTCGACTCCGTGGAAGAAAGAATGGTCCAATTTAAGATGCACAAGTTACATTATCTTAAATTATTTGTTTTTTTTATTATATAAAATGTGGTATATCAACATATAACTCACGCATTGGTGTAACTTATTTTCTTTTTTTGGTGTCAGGATACCTAATGTAAAAATGGGCCAACGTGAATGACTTTTGACAAGCTTTTGAAGATAGATGTTGGCAAAATTCATGTATTAGTTTAATACTTTAGTTTCTTCTTGTTAAATAACTTTCATTTTAAATTTTCCCTTTTGTTAATACTACTTAGGTATATCGTGTGGACGAATTTTTTTTATCATTAGTATTTTGTGATAAAGCCCCCCTTAATTGATAATCCTAGTTCCGCCTCTTTAATTGTTACATTGATTGTTTGATTTAGGACTAACAATTGGTAATAGAGAGAATGAATTTTACGATTTGAAGTTTACCGAAATCAAAACGATGTGAAAAATCATATGGCTAGTTTGTTCTTGAATTGTGTTACGGTTAGAAGTGTTATCTCCCAATTAGTAAAAATCATACACGTCTGAATATGAAATTATCTCCTATAAGAGAACTAATTAAAACAAAGGACAGAGTAAAAAGAGGTGTTATTTCATATATTGATTGGGTGACTCAAAAGTCTCGATTAATTACGATGAGTTACCCTTCTGATGGGATATCCATGACTCTGACGGTGTATTAACAAAAAGGTTAATTAGTCTCCTTCTTCGTGTATACTATGCAAACATTATATTAAGCCACTTGGCTCCTTTGAACGTCCATCCTCCATGATTCAATCATATACATATCACCCAACATCATCTGACATGTACATATATATTAGGGTTTATTGTTTCGTTATGTATTAAACTTTATACTTTTTACTATTGTATGGGTTGAACTTTGAAAATTTCTATTGTATGTATTCAATTTGTAAATATTGTCTATTGTATGTAAAATTTCCTTTTTGGGTAAGGCCCAAATAGGAAAGTTTTCTTTTTTGGCCTTACCCAAAATGGAAATAATACATACAATAGCTCATATTTACAACTTCACTACGTACAATAGAAAAATAAAAGTATGTCGCATACCATAGTAAAAAGTGTAAAGTTTAATACATAACGAAACAATAAACTCTATATATTAAGCCACCCTCTTATACCAACCTTGAGTATCACACCCATAATTTCTGGTCTAAAAGGGAGTTTTTATCTCTATCAAGTTGTTTGTCCATAAATCAAACCTTATAACTGAATATGAATGTCAATGTCGGCTTTAAGTATCCTTTTTAAAATGAAAACAAACAGTAGCGGATCCAGTTTTTAGGGTGACTAGTAGCAGGAGTATCTTAATTTTTGTTAACCCGTAGCACAAAGAAGAAATGCAACAAAAAATGCAAATTTTATATGAAATTTACACTGCGTATATCGAAATGACCCGTAGCGGCTGCTACCCCTATCTTCTGCATGGCTCCGTCCCTGAAAACAAATTGTATATTCTTTTAGCATTGCATGACTTGTGATCACACCATCTAAACAATAGTCGATACCTTAAAATAAAATTACATAAATCATCCTTATGGTTTGTTCCAAATTTCACACCTAATTCTTTAGTTAGGCCGATCATCCTTTCTTTTGAAATTTGTTACGCCTTGAGTCATTTATACTACGATTGTTAACTCTCCATTAAAAAAGACCATGTGTGTAACTTTTTTTTTCTTTTAAATTTTTTGAGTAAAATATAAATTATAAAATCTAACATTGATACATTATTAGGTGCACATAACATTATTTTCATTTCCCTCATTTTATTCACCATCAAATTTCATCCTATTCTCCTTTAAAATATCAAATTGTATATTTCACCACCCAAATTTACCACTATCTTTCTCCACATAAATATACATTTGTAGCTTAATTAGTTCTTATTTTTCAACGTCATTTCGCTTTCTTGGAACTAATTCATAGGCGCTTGAAATTCGTTATAGAACTAACACTATATAAACAAATATAACAAGTGTATAATACGCAACATCAACCAACGAAAAAATGTAGTCACGGACTGTGCTATAATGCACCCCAAAAAATGAAATCAATGAGATAAGGGTTGGCCTTCAAACAAGTTAGAGTTGCATGTTGTGACACCCGGTTAAAAAGGGTCAAAATTAGCGGCCAATTTAAACTTTAAACCTTAGTACTTAGTACAAGATAATACGAAAGTATTGGGTATTATATATGTAATTATATATATATATATATATATATATATATATATATATATATATAACATAACGATTATTTAATCACGTACAAACAAATATGAAAGAACGCGTAATCTTAAATACGGGTGTTGGTGAAAAACATTTTCAAATAAAGTATTATTGTCAAGAATAATAATTATTTACTCCGTTAGAAATCTAAATACATTTTGGACACAGAAAACTATCCGTATATTTTAAGTAAAACAAAGATACAATTTTATAACTCCGTAAAAACATTTTTATAAAATGTTTCAATTAAAAACTTATACGAATCTATTTTTAGAAAATTATCATTTCAAAAGATTATACTGCTTTACAATCGGGTACGCGAACACGGGTCGAAAAATACTCAATCACCTCAATAATTGAGGCCGGTATATACAACCGACCTCAATTATTTCACACACACAGACACATTCATCCATCCATCCTCACTCTCTCGACTCTCTCTTTTCCCTCTCGGTTTTCATCAACAACATCATCAACAACAAGAATCAGCATCATCATCTTCATCATCATAATCATCACCTTGGATCATCATCACCATCGTGTTCGTCATCATCATCCTCACGGTTTCAAATTTTAAATTGTAAGAACACTCACAAACTTCCTTTAATTTGGTGCTTACAATACGTATATAACTTGTATAAT